>JAKSZT010054338.1:93092-248136 GCA_026826555.1 Tolypeutes matacus | reverse complement strand
GGGTGTCTCCGGAGCTCTCAGGAACCCCACTGAGTGGGGTGATAGGCACTTAGATGTTCTATGAGCTCCTACTGAGGTGTGCGTAAGAGTTACCTCTGGGATGACCTCCCGACTCTCTTTGAAGTCTCTTAGCCACTTGAACTCATTTGTCTTTACCATTTCCCCCTTTTATTCAAGGTCTTTTTCCAGTTGTGTTGCCAGTTGGCACTTGGTATTAATCCCTCGTTGCCAGGGAGTCATGTCCCACGTTGGGGGGAAGGTAATGCAATCATATGCTGAGTTTGGCTTAGAGAGAGGCCACATTTGAGCAACAAGGAGGCTCTCAGGTGGCAACCCTTAGGCACCCCACAACTGCAGGCTAAGTCTCATTTACAAGAGCAAAGACTCACAAGGGTAGTCATCAATTAAAAAAAACACATCAGTGGGTCATCCTATTTTGACAGACACTGTCCCTACACTCAGAGGACTATTGCTGCTCCCTTGGAGACTGTGGCAGAGCTCTCCAGGCTAGGAATTCAGATTCCCTCATTTATTGTGTGATTATCCACCCATCGTGACCATGCCCCATCCCCCGATCCTTTGAATGATTTTGTATATCTTTCATGTATATTCGGATGAACCAACCCCCACAAACCCCCCCAGACACCCCCCCCAATAATCCCCCGCAGTACCCATTGTAACCCTTCTGTGATCCAAATCCTCCATGAACATTTAGTCCATAAAATAATCAAATACACTTACTAGGAAAAAGAAACAAGTGTGATAAGCTTACATGCAAGAGACAAACATAGGGAAACTCAGGGGAAAAAAAAAAAAAAAAGAAAAAAGAGAGAAGGAAAAAAAACAAATAATCAAACAAAGAACAAAACAAAATAAAATATTTTTTGCCCATTTTTTGAATGTCCCAATCAAGCTCTTTTATAACCACTTAGCCAAGCTGGTTGGCTTCATAGTTTCTAGAAAGCATGTCTTCCTGACCCAGGACCCTTGCACTTGCTGTTCCTTCAGCATAGAACGGTCTTCCTTCAGATATCCTGGTGGATTGCTCTCTGCACTTTCCTGCCCAACATATCTTTTCCCAGTTTCTTTATTTTTATATTTTTTATTTATCTTATTTGTCTCTTCCCTACACTAGACCACGGAAGTGGAGATTTTTGTCTTGTTTTGTTCACTATAGAACCTCCAGGGCCTAGAGAAGTGCAGGACTCGTGGTAGATGATGAATGCTGAATGAATAGATGCTATCTCCTCCTTCCCTGACTGATGGTTTTCTGGTGTAGTCTTTGTTAGACACTTGCATGCGTGGACAGGACTCAGCTTTCTTTTCAAGGGAGTGATTCTCAGTTCTTCCTTCCTCTACAGTTCCTCGAGCTCTTTGCCTACTCAGAAGTTACTCATCCCATGGTTGTGGGTTGGCAACATGGCTGTAAACTGGCTTTGGCAAAGTTATAGAAGTATGAAGGCATGCTGGGATTTGAATATGGCTAAATTTTTAGAGTAACTGCAAACATTCAAATCTCTTTCATTTTGGTAAGCAATGTGGGGAGCTTGCATTTTGGAACTAATCAAGTTTATTAAAAAATTAGAGACATCAAAGAAAATCTCCAGTCCTTACCACAAAGAGCATATGTCCTAAAAGAAATGAGAGAAGATGCTGTCCTGCTTTGGGGGAAAAAGACGATGGGAGTACACTTTGGTTAATTGAATGGTGTGGATATTTTGTTATATTTGGGGTCAGTTTTATTTTCTGAGACAGAATTCTATGTATTGCAGGGTCCCAGGGTTGGTAGAGTTTTAGCAGAGAAAAAACATATGTTGGACAAATGTCAAGTATTAATACCCGTACTTTCCACTTATTTCTGGTGAAATGTTTAGTTCCAGAACTATATTCTCTTTGAGAAAATTGTTTCTGTTAATAACCCTTGAGAAGTCTGTCTCTAGTGCCCAAAGTCTAGACTAATGATTCTCTATGAGGTAGAAAGCATGTCCCTTCAGGGGTACCAGAAATAGAGGAATTTTTATAAACTACATTGAATATATATGCCTCCTGAGACTTTAATACAATGAACTTCTATTAGTCCTGGATTTAAAACAGCTTGTATTTTGCATACACCTTTTTTTTTTTTTTTTTTTTAAGAATTATTTATTTATCCCCCCTTATTGTTTGTGTTTGTTGTCTACTCTCTGTGTCTATTCATTGTGTGCTCTCTGTGTCTGCTTGTCATCTTTTAGGAGGCACCAGAAACCGAACCCGGGACCTCCCATGTGGGAGGCGGGCACCCAACTGCTTGAGCCACATCCACTCCCAGCATTTACCTTTTACGAACAAGAGACAACAGAAAATAAATCAATATTAGGGATTTAAAAAATGGCACACGTTTATTTGCCTCTTGCTTGTTAGTAAAAAACTGGAAAAATTATAAACAACAATGACAAATATCACTGTAAATCATCCCTCTAACCCTTAAAGTAACTTCTAGTAGTTTTGGTATATAGGTTCCAAACATGTTCCTACAAATACATAACATCAGAAAATAGAATTGTATCTAACATAGTATTTATATATACTAAACTAGATATTCAACACTATAAACTATGTAAAAAAATGGAATCAAGTACATAAAAACAAAACTGGATACTGTATCACTATTTTAAAAAACTACATTGTGTAGATATATCATACTTTATTTGTTTATTATTTCAGGTGATTTTCTTTTCTATTTTTTAATTTCTTTTTTATTTGCTATTATAAGCAATGCAGTCTTAAATCTTTTATACATATAGCTTTCTCTGTTTTTGAGGGAGTTTCTTTTTCTAAAGGCAGTTTGTTAGGTACGTGATAGGTGTAACGGGTCTTTTTCTTCACATAAAATATTTTGACATGAATAATTTTTTTTCTGACTTGTGACTGTTACCTGGATATTACTATTAAAGTAGAAAAATAAAGCCATATTTTACTGCCCTTGTAAATAATTGTATATGTAGGGAAATACATGAAGTTGGGAGTGTCTTAAAAAACTGAGATAGGTGGTTACTAGTTATTAGTATATATTGACTTATGCCCAGGACTCCATTTCCTAAGGCTCTTACAAAGTCCTACAGACTGGGTGGCTTAAAACAACAGCGATTTCTTCTCTCACAGTTCTGGAGGCCAGAAAGCCTGAAGTCAGGGTGGCAGGAGGGTCGCCCTGCCTCTGAATCTGTCGAGGACAGTCATTCCTTGCCTCTCGCAGCTCCTGGGGTTTGCTGGCCGTCCTTGGCATTCCTTGGCTTGTAGCTGGAGAGCCTCGGTCTCTGCCTCTGGCTCATGGGCATCTCTGAGTCTCTCTCTCCCCACCCCCCCTTTCCTTATAAGGACGCCAGTTATATAGGATGAAGGGCTCACCTGACTCCAGTAGGCTGTAATTTTAATTGAACTAATTCCATCTTCAAAGACCCTTTTTCCAAATAAGGTTTAGGACTTCAGCATATCTTTTTGGAGGACACAGTTCAATCCTGGAAGGCCCAATCCCTGCTTTATTCATAGCCTTGGACTGAGATAATGGATCTTCACAGACCAGACCTGGCTTAAAGCAATACAAGATCCTCAGAGGAAGGCTGAGTTTCTTTTGTTAAATTCTACATGTGCTTTCAATTCTCTTCTAAGTAATTGTAAATTTTTCATTTACATATGTTAACTTTCAGTGAACCAGAGCATTTAATTAATAATCTGTTTTCTCAATCTGCATATAAATAGAAGTTTGCCACAATAACTTAAAACTAGCCTGGGTCTTTGAATTTAGATGCTTAGGTGATTGGAATTGAAAGAAGTGAAAATATTTGTCTTGATAAGATAATACTGATTGTTAAGGAGTCTCAAAAATGATTTTAACCATAGTTGGACTTGGAAAAACTCCACAGCAAAGATAATTTGAATTCTCAGGTAATTTACTCTAGGTTCTAATGCATATGATTTCTCTGCTCAGGCAAGTCCTACCAGTTGCATTTTTCCTTGAGCACATTTTCTAATTTGCCTAGTAAATCGTGTCAGGTACTGTGTGGTTCTTCTGTTTTTCTTGTTTTGCTTTGTTTCTGTTTTTTTTGTTGTTGTTTGTTTGTTTCCTGTTGCTTCTGGAAACAAGGAAGAAGGGATGTAGAGGAGAGAATACTGGGGCACATCCTATAAAGGAAAAAGTAGAGGGGATTAAAAGAAGTATCCAGATGATAAGAAATAACAATTACATTCTCTTGGTCAGTTCTCTTCGGAAATATTGTATTCAACTCTGTGTACCATTTTTTAAGAGTCGTTAGCACACTAAATTATTCACAAAGAAGGAAGTAGAGCCAGATTTGGTGGTATTAAAACTATGAGATACAGTTGAAGGAACTGAGGATAGTTAATCCAGAGAAAAGAGTCTAATGTGAGATAGCAGAGCTGGCTTCCAAATGACAAATATTCTCATTTCAGATGAACGATTAGGCCATTTAGTGTTGCTTCAGTGGACCCAACTAGGATCTGTAGACAGGAATTACAGAAGGTTGATTTTGGTTCACTGGAAATAAGAAATTGCTGATATTGAGAGTTGTACAACAATGGAATGACCAGGCTCCCGGGTGAGATAATGAGCTCCCCACAGCTGGAGCCAAGATGGACAGACATCTACTGGTCTTTTGTCCAGGGTTGTCTTGAATCAGCGAGGTCATTAGATTTAGGCAGCCTTGAGGTCTTATACAGCTCTGAAATGTTACAATTTTATATATTGCTCAGCGAAATACTTGAATCAAATGCTTAGCCATTAAGATCTATTTCCTGCCATTTAGTTTTAAAAAATGCAAATGTTTTTCTATTGAAACTTTGAGAGCCGGTGCAGCTACAGCCTGGTTGCATCTTGCCATGACACAAGAACTTATGGGAGCCTGGGTCTCATCCCCGTGGTGTAAGCATCCTTCTCAAATCCAAAAGTTTCCATGTGAGGAAGTAGAAGGCAAGTAACTAGGGTGAAAAAATGAAAGCAGTTTATATGTTAAGATGATAGTATTCTGGATGAATTTTTATTCTTTGTAATATTAAGCTACTCCTTATATAATTTTTAAAGAGCCTTATATAAAATATATTTTATAGTTACTGTAGATATTGTGTCCCCATATTCAGGCCCTTATCCTTGGCCCCTTTTATCTGTTCTGTTGTATTTCCTGCTACTTTCTATCCCAGACTCCTCTGCTTTAGTCAACTCATGGCTCATGTTGTTTTGAGACCTTTTCCTATGCTACTTTGCTTACCCAACTTTTACTTGTCCTCTCACTAAAACCTCCTAAATACTCTGCGTGACCCCTAATAAATATTTCCTTCTTCTGAATTACAAAGGAATTATTTTTATTTACCCATTTTTACTATAAAATGTTTTTTTAAAAGAGAAAATTCAGTCAATGAAAAAAACATTCCTTCAATCTCAAGTCTTAGGTTTTCTGAAGCAACTACTGCTAAGTTTCTTTTATAGCCTTCTCATGATTTTCATGTCATGGTCACAAAATAGCTGTCTTATCTCCAGGCATTACATTTACATTCAAGGCAGTAAGATTGGGAAGGGAGAACAAAGAGTAACAGAAGTCATCTATTACCTTTTTTTAAAAAGAAAAGCAAAAGCTTTCCCAGAAGCCCAAAGCAGACTTCTGCTTAGGTTTCATTGACCAGATCTGTGTTATACCACTACTAGTTAAAAGAAACTGCAGTACAGCATTTAGTTTCCCCTGTCCCTCTTGTGGAGGCAATAAGGGAGAAGGGAGTTGAGAGTGTCTTTTAAGCTGGCCATCATACTGCATCCACCACACATAAACTGTGGTCCACAATCATTTTTGGCCTTGAACTCCTTATATTTTTAAAATGTTGTTGAGGTAAAGTTCAGAAAACATAAAATTAACCATTTTTAAATGAAAATTTCAGTAGTATTCATTGTGAATGTTGTGCAACCATTATCAACTCTATTTCTAAAACATTTCCATCACTCCAAAGTAATATTCCTTCACATTAAGCAGTTATTCCCCATTCCTCCCTCCCTCCAGCTCCTGGAAACCACCAATCTGCTGTCTCTACAGAGTTACCTGTTCTGGATATTTCATATACATGGAATCATACAACATGTGACCTTTTGTGTCTGGCTTCTTTCATTTAGCATGATGTCTTCAAGGTTCATCCATGTTGTGGCGGGTATCAGAACTTCGTTGCCTTTTATGGCTGAATGGTATTCCATTGTATGCATATATCACAGTTTGCTTATCCATTTATCCATTAATGAATGTTTGGGTTGTTTCCACTTTTTGGCTATTGTGCATAATGCAGCTGTGAACACTGGTGTGCAAGTATCCCTGCTTTCAGTTCATTTGGGTATATACCTACCTAGGAGTGAGATTGCTGGGTCTGAAATGTTTGAACTATATTACGTTGTTCATATTATGAGGGTTCTAATTTCTCCATATCCTTGCCAACACTTGTTTTCTTTTTTTTTTTTTTTTTTTTAAGGAGGTAGTGGGGATCGAACCTGGGACCTCGCACGTGGGAAGCAGGTGTTCACCCACTTAAGCTACATTCGCTCCCCTGTTTTCTTTTCTTTCTTTCTTTTTTTTTTTTTTTTAATAATAGCCAGCTTCCTGGGTGTAAAGTGATATTTCATTGTGGTTTTGATTTGCAGTTCCCTAATGATGAATGAGGCTGAGTATCTTTTTTTATGTGCCTGTTGGTCATTTGCATACCTTCTTTGGAGAAATGTCTATTTAAATCTTTTGCTCCTTTAAATAAAATTTTTTTTAATCGTTCTCAGTTTTTTATTAATGTCTAATATTGTGACACTTCCTCCTTTTTTCATTCTTTTCTTTCCTTTCCCTCTCCTCCCTCCCTCCTTCCTTTCTTTTTTCTTTCTCCCTTCCCCTCCCCTCCCCTCTCCTTTCCCTCCCTTCCCCTCCCCTCCCCTCTCCTTTCCCTCCCTTCCCCTCCCCTTCCCTTCCCCTCCCCTCCCCTCCCCTCTCCTTTCCCTCCCTTCCCCTCCCCACCCCTCTATACAAAAATTCCTACTGGGATGGAGGTATGCTGAAGTCTGCAAGGTAAAGACTCAATTATGAAATTTGGGAAATTTCAAAATTGGAGGACAAAATACTTTGTAGTACAAAGGAGAATATTTTCATAGTAAACAGAAGTCCAAGAGAACTTGGCATTTATTGGATGTCTGCTAGTACTAGCACTGTGCTAAGTGGGGAGGGGTTCAGAGTAAATAAATTTCTTTGCCCCCAGTGAGCTCTCATTGGGTATCATTATCCCCATTTGTCAAAAATGGAAACCTGGATCAGAGGGATTAAGTAATTTGCTTAAACTCATAAAGCTAGTCTGAGACAGAACCAGGATTGGAACCTGTGTCTGACTAACTCCTGGCCTCCAGTATTAGTATTTTCAGTATTTTTATATTTCAAGTTACTTTTGCGATCAAAGTTAACTTAGTATGGATGATCAATGAGCTATAGCAAACATTTCATCTTGGTGGTAGCAAATGAAGTACTCTGTTTGGAATGCTTTGTCCCTCAACCTGCTTTGAAATTCTTTTCTTTCAGGGGCCCAAACAAATGTTACTTTCTTTATGGAGCCCACGTAAGTCCCTGCAGAAAATGGGATTTTCTCCTTCTTCTGACTTCTATTGTTTGTAGGATTTTCACTCTGTCTTCCATTTAGGAGCACTCCAAGGATTGCTACCATGTCTTACTCATCTTTGGATCCCAGTTGCTTCTAGGCCATTGAAATGGTATTTTCACCGATGTGGCTCTCTGTCCACATTGTTGTTTGTTTTTCTTTAAGATTTATTTTATTTATTTATTCCCCCCCCCACACTTGTTGTTTGTGCTTGCTGTCTGCTCTCTGTGTCCATTTGCTGTGTGCTCTCTGTGTCTGCTCATCTTCTCTTTAGGAGGCACTGGGAACCCAGGATCTCCCATGTGGTAGATGGGAGCTCAATCACTTGAGCCACATCTGCTTCCCACATTTTTTGTTGAGTGCTTTGCTTACCACATGTCTAGGGTCCAAAAGATAGGTAAATAGTATTTGGAGACCATGGAAGTTATATGTGTGTTGGGTTTTACTTCCAGATTTGTGCCTATATCATAGCCCTGGGCAGGATAAATTTGTGCCTCTGGCTTGGAGGTAGGGGCCAGATATGTGGGGTGCATTGTTGGATGTCTCTGCTTCTCGGGCTTGGTAACACTCTTCTATCAATAAAAAAAATTCTAGGTGCTATCCTTTGTGTAGCATGCTCTGTCAACAGCTGAATAGCACTTTTTGACTCTTCAGAATATTTTCACATTCATTGACTAAGTTTACATAATAACAGAGTAGGCAATCACATATTTCATAGGTGTATATTGAACAAGTTATCCTGGCTCTCTTTTCTTTTTGCTCAATGTTTAAATATACATTTATGAGCAAGAATTTAGGGCATTATTTTTTTCTTCCATGGGGAATAGTGTGCCACGTGTCAGGTAAATAAAAGGAAAGGTCTAGAAGAATTCATGTGTTTCTTAATCTCTGTGACCTTCCCAGTTATTAAAATTGGCAGCTGGTTCTTTAAGTAATCATGATATTAAAACAGCAAACACGTTGCAATGCTCTGTCTGAAAGATGACTAGAAGCGTGGGGCCTGTGTTTGGTTAAATAATAGAAAGAAAAGTTCTTTTACTGTCAGCCTTCCAAAGAGAAATATATTGTTGTACCTTTCCTTGGTGGTTCCAGACGAGTCTAGAAATGGATTATCCTCCACTGGAAGCCGCTGTACCTTGAGAGCAGTGATAAATAAAATCTGGTCATTTGGTTGATAGCTGTGGGGCATAGACACCAGGTGTGCCCGTGCAATACCGTATTTATTCATGTTTCTCACTCTCTTTTAAAAATTTGTTTACTGGGAAAATGGGGACGAGGAAGAAGGAAGACTCAATTATTTAGATGTAATGAAAATCGGAATTACTGCAATGTGGATCATAATTTTCTTCTTGGCAGCCTGTGCCATAGGGCTGTTAGCACGGCTGTCCTGTAACCTTGACTAATCAGAATGTCAGAGAACACTGACAGCCATTCAGAAGTAATAGGATTATACCTGAAACCCATGGGCGAGGCGTTCAGGCTCCTTAGACCCCTAGTAACTAGCCGAACCGAAAACTAGAGACATCCAGGAAATTTCTACCTTTTCATTTCTGTTGAAGAAAAAAGCCAGATTCAGATTCTTGCCTCAATCCACTCCCAAAACAAAGAAACACAGAACTTTGGGATACTTTAACGCCTCTCACAAGTATGTGTTGCTATTGCTACTTCAAGCCATCAGGAAAATCAGCTAAACAATATTTTTCATGTCAATTGTTATATAAAAATCCCCCTCCCTCTCTCCCCTACCCTCCCTTCTCTTCCCCCCCGCCCCGCCCTTGGGAGGCACAGGTCCAACTCCCTGTCCACATCTCTTCAGTAAGAAACACCAAAGAAAATTAACTGTAGACCTCGTAGAAACAACCCTCTCTAGATAATAAAAATGCATGAAAATTACCATTGTTAGTTATATAAAATGTGAAATTCTACCTTGAGATTACAAATGAGAGTGGTGGTCTGAGTCTGTGTTGGGTGAGGTGAAGGCAAAGGAAAGGGAGGAATTACCCAGACCCCTGGAATATAGGACTGGTGCAGATACTCTAGAGGATGTGTGCTGCATTAGAGAAGAGAAGAGATGAGGCTTGGGGAAATACATGTGTAGATTTGGTAAACTTTGTGTGATGTAAACAGAGTAAGTCTGCTCCGGTATTAGACCCCTGTGTTTAATGCCATCTTCAGGAGATGCTTTAAATGCACTGAAATAATAATGGATAAGTGGTGACTCACTTTCCTGTGGCTGCTGTAACAAATGGCCACACATTGTGTTGACTTCAAACGACGGAGATTTATTCTCTCACGGTTCTGGAGGCCCGAAGTCCAAAATCAAGGTATTGGTTCCTTCTGGAGGCTCTGAGGGAGAAGCTTCCCATGCCTGTCTCCTGGCTTCCGGCGGCTGCCTGGAAATCCTTGGCCTTCTGTGGCTTGTAGAGGCATCACTCCAGTCTCTGCCTCCGTCTTCACGTGGCCTTCTCTGTGCCTCTTTGTGGACACTCTCCTTGGATTTGGGGCCTGTCTTAATCCAGTAAGCTCTCATCCTGATCCTTACCTTAATTATTTTGCAAAGATCCGATTTCCAAAAGAAGGGAGCACTATTTAACCCCACTACAAGTAGTAAATGTGATTTTTAATATTTGACAGTTTTTAGGATAAGAATACTAAACTAAACTGAGGAGGAATTACACACACACACACACATATTAAAGGTGTATTGATTCCTTCACAGACTCGTAGCCATCTCAAATTACTTTTCCTTCCTTGGAATGGAAAGACGATATATGTGGCAGCTGCATTTCTGACTATCCCTTATATACCTTTGGAAATCCAAATAAGGTCTAATAATAAGATGACCTTTGTTTCCCCTTCTTTTTTATAGATGTTTTTTCTGTTTGAAGTTTTTTGGGGTTGTGGGTGGGACAGGGCAGTTTATTGTCTGAGCAGGTTTTGCTTCTTCCATCATCTTTAGGAACATAACAATAATAATTCCTTACATTTGAATTTACTTTATGGAACCCTGTAAGAGCCATTGTCTCATCTGGTCCTTGACAACCCTACATGATGGACAAGTTAGGTTTTCTCTCACCCTTTTTGCAGATAAGGAAACAGAGGCTTGGAGAGGTGAAATGACTTGATTGAGATCACATGGCCAAGTGTGGGTCAGAGCTGCACTAGGAATCTAATTTTTTTTTTTGACTCTGTATCTAGTGCTTCTTGTACTGGGAAGCCAGTGTGAGATCATGGGGTTCCTCCCTTCTCTCAGACCACTTTTCTCTTCCCCTAGGGTCTGATTTCCCTCACCAGGGCTCGACTGCACTGTTCTGGGTAGCCTTTGCTTCTCTGAGAGATTGGAATGTCTTCAGTCTCCTAAGACCAATTAGATACCTAGTTCTTCACCAAAGCCATCCCTAATTTTCACAAAGGTGTACATCCTCTCTCCCTTCCAACTCCTTTAGACTTGAGTGAAGTCCAATTCATTCGTTCTCTGAGGGCCTCAGTCCCCTTCTGGCTTTCCTCTGTACAGAGCTCAGATTCTGGAGTTCTTCAACAAATATCTGTTGATTTGCCACCATGTGCCAGGCATCGTGTGAGGTCCTGGGAAAACAGTGATAAGGCAAAACAAAATGAATGTGAATGGGAAGAAGAGGGATATTCATCAGATGAGCACACAAATGTAAAAGTACAACTCCCAAGTCTTCTGAAGCAGAAGATCCTAGTGCTGTGAGTGTGTGCCAAAAGCTTAAGGTCATCAAACTTAATTAGGCACATGGACTGTAAATGCTCTTGTCTCACTTCTAGAAACACATGCGCATGCGTGCGCGCACAGACACATACTCACAATGGGGATCACCAGGAAATCCTGGTTTTGTAAGTTTCTGGTCTTAATGCAATCAAGCATTGGCAGTTTACAAATATCTAGTCCTAATGTATCAACTGAGCATTGGTAGTTTAAGAAGACAGGCTGAGAGTGAGGGGTTTCATTTGCCCCTCCCACATAAAGGAAGACCCGAATTGTTGAAATATAAATGACTGGGCTCACCTTCTACCTTTCCCAGTGGGAAGGAAATTGTTGTTTCTTAGGCTGGCTCATATCACCACCTAGTCCTGCCCTGGGGTAACTTGTGTGGGGTGCTGTTGAACTCTGGAAGGTGTGGTAAATAAACATCAGCCCCCTAAAGCCCTTAGCCAGGTGCTCTGCTAAGTTCAGTTCAGATCCCCAGTGCAGTGGTCCTGAACCCCAAGGGTAGGGGCACTCGCCCAAATTATGTGGGGTGCTATTTTCCAACTATACTGCTAAGTGTAGCTGTTTCTTAGATGTATATTCAAAATATTTCTTTCTGGGCCTCCCTGGGCCCCACCCCAGATTTTACTAAATCAATCTCTAGATATGAGGCCTGAACACCTGCAGGTTTCAAAAGCCTCAATGCATGGCCATGGTTGAAGACTGCTCTTCTAGTGGGTGGATTCCACGTGGCCCTATTACTGTTAATGTCCTCACAGAAGCATCGATGAAAATATCCAAAGGATGATTGGCACGGCGATGTTGGCAAGTCTGTCCTGAGAAAAATGGAATCATTTGTGGTGTGAAAAGAATCCAGTGGTATGGAGTATTATTTGATTTCATTGAATATTTTCAACAAGAACATTTTGTATGACTAAATATAGTTGGCTTGGTGATAAAATGAGATCTGGACTGCTTGCTTGTTTTATGGAAACCCTTTCTCATTGGGTTTTCAGGTTAAGAATTAATTCAGGAACCTGTAAATGTCTACTCCTGTAGGCACTGGGGCATAGGCAAAGACAAATAAGATCTGGGTCTAACTTCAAGGAGATCGCAATCTGGTGAAGAAGATGGGTTTGTTTAAAAAGTTTAAGGTACAGTTCGTACAGGTGCATGACAGTCTTACCATTGCAGATGATCTATTTCTCCTGCCTAGTTTTATTCATTTGCTTTTCATAGAGTTAATGTGAAACTCACTCTTTGAAAATTAACAATCCTCGTGGACTCTGAAAACTTCAGTTTTCATTAAAAGCAAGACCCTGGGTATGGTGGAAATTAACAGCTTCTAGCCCCAGAGCTATCAATTTTTACATGGGTTTGGCCAAGCCACTTTGTCTATCTGATACCGGTTTCTGCATCTAAAAAAATGGTGATACTGCTTCATAATATTGTTGTGAGGATTAAAAAGGAAAAAGATATGGGAAAGAGCCCAGCACTGTATCATGTGCCATGCCTGGGACATAGTACATGTCTTTTTGTCTTCCTATCCTTTCAACTTTAGGGTGAAACTAGCATTTTAAGGTAATAGGAAATTGACCTCTTGAGCTGTACTAGCCATTTGACTGTATGGCTGTGGAGAAAAACACTAATTATGATTTGCCTAGACCAGGATTTCTTAACAACAGCATTATTGCCATTTGGGGCTGGATCGTTCTTTGTTGTGGGGGAGCTGTCCTGGGCATCTTGGATATTTCCGCAGCACCACTGGCCTCTACCCACTAGGTGCCAGTAGCGTCCCCCGAGTTGTGGCAATCAGACATTGCCAAATGCCAAGCCGCCCTGGTGGACACCACCTGACCTAGAGCTTCCCCCTCTGTTCTGTAAGTAAAGAACATGCAGAGCATGTGTGCAAAGGCTTTTCCTGATCGTCAGGGAAGTGCAAGGAAAACCACAGACTGGCCACTCTATACCTGCCAGAATACCAAGAATGAAAACGATGGAAAAGTGTTGTAGAGGATGTGGAACAGCCGGAAATCTCATACACTGCTGGTGGGAGTAGAAGTTGAAAGAGCTGTTTTGCAAAACTATCTGGCAATATCTTCTAAAGCTGAACATACACTTCCTCTATGACCCAGCATATCGATTGTATGTAACAGAAATGTATTCATATGTTCACCAAAGATATGTACTAAATTATTCAGAGTACTATATTTTAAAAAACAAATCAATTTTATAGATACATATTAATAAAGCATAGGTCTATCCAAAGTGTAAAATCAATGGTATTCGGTGTAATCACATAGTTGTGCATTCATCACTTCATTCTTAGAGCACTTTCATTATTCCAATAATAATAATAAACAGAAAACAAACAGCACTTATCACCTCTCAATCTCTCTATGCTTCCCCTGCTGTACATAGCTGCTATTCTTTTTCCTTCTCTCTAGTATATTTGTATTTATATTTTGTAAGAACAGTCTTGTGTGTGCAATATCACCCATATTTGTGTTTTACATGAGGTTTTACTATCTTATATGGTCCCATGTTACAGTTTTTAGCTTTCCTTCTAGTAATATACATGACCCTAGACTTTCCCTTTCAGCCACTGTCATACCATATAATAGCACTGCTAGTTATGAATATGATACACTTTCACCATTTCTATTCATTTCCAAACATTTACAAACAATCTTTTTACCAATTAACCCTCAGCTTTCCATTCTCTACACTCCTTCTGTTTTCTGGTGACCTATATTCTAATTATTAACTCCATGAGTTTACATAATATATTTAGTTCATAATAGCATAATCATACATTATCTGTCCTTTTGTGTCTGGCTGGCTTCACTCAACATACTATCCTCCAGGTTCATCCATGTGTCATATGCTTCGTGACTTCATTTCTTCTTACAGCTGCATAATATTCCATATCATTTCTTCTTACAGCTGCATAATATTCCATAATACACCACAATTTGTTTATCCATTCATCAGTTGATGGACACCTGGGTTGTTTCCAGCTTTTGGCAATTGTGAATAATGCTGCTACGAACATCGTTGTGCAGATTGTCTATTTGTGTCACTGCTCTCAGTTCTTCTGGGTATATACCTAGTAGTGGTATTGCCAGGTCACATGGCAAGTCTATATTCATCTTCTTTAGGAACTGCCAAACAGTCCTCCACAGTGGCTGCACCATTCTGCCTTCCCACCAAAACAGTGAATAAGCATTCCTATCTCTCCACATCATCTCCAACATTTACAATTTTCTGACTTAATAGAGGCCAGTCTAATAGGTGTGAGATGATATCTCATTGTAGTTTTTTTTTTTTTAAGATTTTTTTTTTAAAATTATTTATTTATTCATTTATCCCTCCCTTGCTGCTTGTGCTCGCTGTGTCCATTTGCTGTGCGTTTTTCTGTGTCTGCTTGTCTCCTCTTGTTGGGTTGTCCTGCTGTGTCAGCTCACTGCGCCGCGTGGGCCAGCTTGCCTTCACCAGGAGGCCCGGAAAGCGAACCCAGGACCTCCCATATGGTAAACGGGAGCCCTACTGATTGAGCCACATCCGCTTCCTATCTCATTGTAGTTTTGATTTGCATTTCCCTAATTGCTAGTGATGTTGAACTTTTATTTTCATGTGTTTCTTTGCTGTTTTTATTTCTTCTTTGGACAATTGTCTTTTCAAGGCTTTTGCCCATTTTTAATCGGATAGTTTGTCTTTTTATTGTTGAATTGTATGATCTCTGTATATCATGAATATTAAACCCTTATCAGATATGTGATTGCCAAATATTTTCTCCCATTGAGTTGGCTGCCTTTTCACCCTTTTGACAGTCATTTGAGGTGCAAAAATGTTTAATTTTAAGGAGGTCCCATTTGTTTATTTTTTCTTTTGTTGTTCCTGCTTTGGGTGTAAGGTTTAAGAAACTACTACCTACCACAAGATCTTGAAGATACTTTCCTACATTTTCTTTTAGGAGTTTTATGATTGTCGCTTTTATATTTAGGTCTTTGATCAATATGAGTAAATTTTTGTATAAGGGGTGAGATAGGGGTCTTCTTTCTTTCGTTTGGATATGGATATCCAGTTTTCCCCATATCATTTGTTGAATAGACTGTTCTGGCTCAGCTGAGAGGGCTTGACAGCTTTGTCAAAAATCACTTGACTGTACTTTTGAGGGTCTATTTCTGAGTTCTCGATTCAGTTACATTGGAACATGTGTCTGTCTTTATGCCAGTACCATGCTGTTCCTACCACTGTAGCTAAGTAATATGCTTTAAAGTCTGGAAGTGAGAGTCCTCCAACTTCGTTCTTCTTTTTAAAGATCTTTTTGGCTATTTGAGGCCCCTTACCCTTCCAAATAAATTTGATAATTGGTTTTTACATTTCTGCAAAAAAGGCTGTTGGGTTTTTTTATTGAAATTGCATTGAATCTGTAAATCAGTTTGGGCAGAATTGTCATCTTAACGGTATTGTCTTCCAATCCATGAACATGGAATGTCTTTACATTTATTAGTCGTCTTCAGTTTCTTTCAGCAATGATTTGTAGTTTTCTGAATACAGGTCCTTTGTGTCCTTGGTTAAGTTTATTCCTAAATATTTGATGGTTTTAGTTGCTATTATAAATGAATTTTTTTTTTCTGATTTCCTCCTCAGATTGCACATCAGTAGTGTATAGAAACGCTATTGATTTTTGCATATTAATCTTGTATCCTGCCACTTTGCTGAACTCATCTATTAGTACTAGTAGCTTTGTTGTGGATTTTTCAGGAGATTCTAGATCTAGGATCATATATCAGCAAATAGTGAACGTTTTATTTCTTCCTTTCCTATTTGGATGCCTTTTCTTTCTTTATGTAGCCTAATCGCTCTAGCTAGAACCTAGAACCTCTAGCACAATATTGAATAGCAATGGTGACTGTGGGCATCCTTGTCTTGTTCCTGATCTCAGTGGGAAAGCTTTCAGACTTTCACCATTGAGTACAATGCTTGCTCTAGGTTTTTCACATGTTCATTTTACCATATTGAGAAAACTTCCTTCTATCCCTACATGTTGGAGTGTTTTTTATAAAGAAAGGATTCTGTACTTTGTCAAATGCCTTTTCTGCCTCAATCAAGAGGATCATGTGATTTTTTCTTCTTCAATTTATCAATGTGGTTTATTACACTGATTGATTTTCTTGTGTTGAAGCACCCTTGCATACCTGGGATAAAACCCACTTGATTGTGGTGTATAATTCTTTTAATGGGCTTTTGGATTCTGTTTTAAAGTTTTTTTGTTTTTTTTTTTAGGATTTTTGCATCTATATTCATTAGAGTTATTGGTCTGTAATTTTCCTTTTTTGTAGTATCTTTATCTGGTTTTGTTATTAGGGTGATGTTGGCTTCATAGAATGAGTTTGGTAGCATTCTTTTCTGTTCAATTTTTTGGAAGAGCTTGAGCAAGATTGTATTAGATTGTCTTTGAATGATTGGTAAAATTCACCTGTGAAACCATCAGGACCTTAGCTTTTCATCTTTGGGAGGTTTTTGATGACTGTTTCAATCTCTTCACTTGTGATTTATTTGTTGAGGTCTTCTCTTTCTTCTAGGGTCAGTGTGGTTTGTGTGTTTCTAAGGAATTTGTCTATCTCGTCTACATTGTCTAGTTTTTGGGCATACAGTCGTTCATAGTATCCTCTTATGATCTCTCTTATTTTTGGAGGGTCAGTGGTAACATCCCCCCTCTCACTTCTGATTTTATTTATTTGCGTCTTCTCTCTTTTTCGCTTTGTCAGTCAGCTAAGAGTTTGTCGATTTTGTTGATCTTCTCAATGAACCAACTTTTGTTTTTTTTTTATTCTATCTATTTTTGTTTGTTTGTTTGTTTGTTCTTGATTTCATTTATTTCTGCTCTGATCTTTACTATTTCTTTCCTTTGGTTTGATTTGGGATTAATTTGCTGTTCTTCTCCTAATTCCTCCAGATGTGCAGTTAGGTCTTCAATTTTAGCTCTTTCTTCTTTTTAAATGTAAGCATTAAGGGCTATTAATTTCCCTCTCAGCACCACCTTTGCAGTAGCAGCACTATTTTTGATAGCTCTAAAATAGAAACTACCTAGGGAAGCGGATGTGGCCCAAGCAATTGGGCTCCTATCTACCATATAGGAGGTCCAGGGTTCGATTCCCAGGGCCTCCTGGTGAAAAGCAAGCTGGCCCGTGTGGTGAGCTGGCCCACGTGGAGTGCTGGCCCATGCAGAGTGCTAGCCCACACAGGAGAGCGGGCGCTGCAATATGACACAACAAAAAGAGACACAGAAGAGAGACAATGAGAGACACAGCAAATCAGGGAGCTGAGGTGGCGCAAGAGATTGAGCAGCCTCTCTCTACTCCTGAAGGTCCCAGGATCAGTTCCCAGTGCCACCTAAACAGAAGACGAGCAGACACAGAAGAACACACAAAGAACAGACAGTGAGCACAAAAACAACGGGGGTGGGAGAAAGGGAGCATAAATAAATAAATAAATCTTAAAAAAATAAAAAGAAAATACCTAAATGCCCATCAATAATAGAATGAATGAAGTATGATATATTTGAACAGTGGAATACAGCAATTAGAGTGTGTGCTTGGTAACTGCACGTAAAAATAAGGATAATGTTCATAAATATAATGTTTAGTGAAAGAATCTAGTTACAAAAAGAGTACATACTGTATGGTTCTGTTTATATAAAGTGCTCAATCTTATGCTCTTAAAAGGGATACGTTTAAAAGTTAAAGTTTGTTATCTTTCAAGGGTAGTTACTGGAAGAGAGCACTGGGGTAGAGCTGTTAAAATTCTCTCTATTAAAATAACAGATGTGGCTTCTAGTTTTTGGACTGGTTGAAAAAGTGATTCTGGTAGAAAAATGCTGCAGAATGAATGAAGAGCTATTAAGGCAAATGAGCTGTTAATTGAATATTGGGTCAAGCATTAGAATTAGCAGTGATCTTAGCCTTTCAAAATGTTGAATGTTTGGGACTTTTACTCTAATGGGTTTCTTTTATTTTTACAATACTGCAGGACTCCATCTGTATATCTATGGACAGTTATAATTTACTGGAATGTGAATATCAGAATAATATTTTACTTGTGAATGTCCTTTGAATAGGATTTAGTAAAAATTACAATATTTATAGTAATGAAAATCACTAAAATAATCATTGTAACTTGCAAGGAAACAGTTGTATTAAGCTTATAAGTCACTAGTTGTAAAGCTAACAAGTGTTTTTCAAGAGATTTCTCCTTTCTTTGGTATGCTAATCTGATTAAATCCCTTTTCCCATACTATTTTATTTAAAACATCACTTATAGCCTGTACTTTTAAAATACTATTTGTAGCTTAAATTCATATTTACACAGTTCTTTCATATTTATTAATTTGATATCAATTGAATTGTTTTGTATTTTAATTTTTCAAAGTTTAGTAAAGTTTCAACCATTTGTTAAAGGATATTTGCTATGAATTTTTAAAAAAATGAAATTAGTGGGTTATCATGGTCTGAAAAATAATGCACATCAGGTGAGGATGACCTGACTTGGTTTGCGTCCTCAAAATTGTTGCAATTTATAATTCACCCCTAGAGGGTACTGTTGCATTGAAAGTTTAAACCTTTGAGTTGAAGACTCTTTAAAAAAGTGCCTATATTTGTGTTAAAACCCCCTACAGTGCAGTAAACGAACCAGTGCTGCTTAATAGTACTTGACAGTATATTAACTTACAAATAGTACCATTTCATAAAAAATAAAATTCAGGAAATAGAGCTTAATAGTATTTGCTTTTATGAAAATGGCAAAATACTATATATTTCTCATCATTTCAGTGTGAGCAACTCCAAGTTGGAGAAATAATCAATATTTTAGGATATATTTGAGAGAAAGGGTAATAGTACAGGGAACTTAATAGATATCCAGGTTCACCTCACTTATACTTGAGAAGAAACCATTTCGAATACCTCATTATTTTTCTAGCTACAGTGTGGATGGCTTTGGTTAATTTTCAAAATAAATTTAATTCAGCAGCTAAGGGGTTGAAGACCTACTATGAACAAGGAAGTCTTTCTAATCTGTTGGGGTGGGGGGGAGATAAATATATATTTCACAGTCTGACTTGTTTTAAATTAAGCCCAGTAGAATAAAGAGATTAATTCTAGCTAAATAGGGTTCTAGGATTCTATCTAGGCCTTAAAGGAGTCATAGAACTTTGCTTGCTAAATGATACTCAGAAGAAAAGTAAGTATGGTTTCTTAAGTCTTCTTTCTTACCAAATAAAGTTACATTTTAATTTCAGCCTTTTTCTACAGTTTCCCTCTTACAGCCTTCTGTTATGTAATTAAGATAATTAGATAAAAGTGAACCCTGAAGTGTTTTACCAACCTCGTCATTGTGATTTTGTTACCGTTCACAATATGCTGAGGAATAGACACATAAATTGGAGTGAATTCTAGAGAGGCTTCTAAACATGACATTTTTACACACCCAACTTCCAGTTTAATTGGTACCTTAGATCAAGATACAATCAAATTACTTATTTTCTTCCTTTGGTTAGGTCTGCTTTTGTTATTATTCACATATTAGGTTGAAGTGATGTTTTAAAATAAATATGTGGTGGGAAGCGGCTGTGGCTCAATCAGTAGGGCTCCCGTTTACCATATGGGAGGCCCCGGGTTCGGTTCCCGGGGCCTCCTGGTGAAGGCAAGCCCACCCACACGGCGTGGTTAGCTGACCCAGCGAGCACAAGCAGCAAGGGGGGGATAAATGAATAAATAAATAAAATCTTTAAAAAAAAAAAAAAAAAAGAATGAAATTCTAAAAAAAAAAAAAAAATTATAATAAATAAATATGTGGTAAGGAAAAAAAAAAAGCAACCCACAAACATCTTTCAAATGAAGCATAGTTAAATATCTAGCTTCTTAGTACCCTGGGAAGAAGAGAGCGATTGAATCCAATCGGGGAAACAAATTGCTCGGTAGAGTTATTTATGTTTCCAGTGTCTTTGAAGGGATTATTGTTTAGGCTTAATGTTAATTTTTCCCTTCTCTGAAGTGTGCTAATGAAAGCATTTTATTCTAAATAAATGTCTGGAGAGATTTTGATCATTTGGCTTTTATTAAATAGCGCATATTTCTGTGATTCTCTTCTAAACTGGTAGTCAGCCCTCTAGTAAATAGAAAAAAATTAATCTAGTAATCAGCCTGGGCTTTATTCTATCGTCATTTTGCCATCATTAGTACACAGAGAATGCTGAGCCTTAACAATGAACATTTATGGAGCACTTAGTTTGTGCTTTATACTGAAAACTGAGACTTAGTTTTCTTTCTCTCCAAAAGCATATTGTCTAGTTGGGGAATTGATATGATTGCATGAAATAATTAATGAACAATAGAGGACAAAAGCTTGTGCATACATGTCTACATGAAAGTTTAAACCAGAGTTCTATTATGAGAGTTCTTTATGATATATACCTCATCCTGAACATCTTTCACTCTTCCAAAGGTCTAAATAATGGAAATTTGAAATTTATTATCTTTAGTTGTTATTAAAAGGAGATGCTATGATGTTTTAAAATTATATATATTCCATTGCTTATGCCTTACCAGGACATATTTTCTCATTATGTGCTTGCTTTTTAAAAAGTGAGGAGCTTCCATCATCCTCATGATTATATAAGGAATATACTCTGTAGAAATACAGAAAAACATAAAAATTGTTCACTATCCAAAGATAGGCCCTGTTAACATTTTGTTATATTTTCCAGACTTTTTAATGTATGTATACTTTTTCTGTATATTTGTATTATAAACATAAACATGTAAGCAAAATTGGTGTGTAGTCTACATATTAGTTTAATATCTTATTTTTATTTACCTGTTTTTAGTTAATGTACATAGTACTGTTATAGAGTACATATAGCATTTCCTTATGTCATTGCATATTTCTGAAGTCATTGTAATGGCATTATAATATTCTGTCACTGATATACCGCAGTTTTAATTTGTTCTCTTACTTTTGGACTCTTAGGTTTTCAGGTGTTCATTATTATAAATAGCATATAATGAATATCTTGATGTAACTCTTTTAGCCAATCTTATTGTTTTCTTAAGACAGAGTTCTAGAAGGAGAGTCTAATGCAAGGAAGAAGGGTGTGAACATGTTAACACTGTGAGTAGTTGGATGTGTATGCCAAACTGCTTTGTAGAAAGGCATGATCTGTTTACACTTTCATTAGTAGTCAACAGAAACTCCATTTGTATTCCACCTCACCACATAAAGATTGAAAAAGTGTTTTTTTTTTTTTCCTGTTTTCTTTTATTTCTATTTTTAAATGCTCTTTATATACCAAGAGCATTCATCCTTCATCCACCATAATATGTTACAGATATATTCTTATGTTTTGTGTTCTTTTTCTTAACTTGGTTTTGGTGTTTTTAGAAGAACGAACATAAAATTTCTATGTTCTGCCAAGCTCTTCAGTATTTTCCTATGTGTCTTCTTTTCTTTATTAATTTTTTTTTTCTAGCTTAGAAAATGTTTCTCTACTCTAAATTTGATAGTCTTTATATGGTCTTGTAGTTTTTAAAGTTTTTACAGTAACTCTTTAAATCGTGCAAAATTTATTTTGGTGTACAATATAATTCATGGTCTATTTTGATTTCTTTTAAAAATTTTCTGAACAATGTGTGTTTTATAATCCACTTCTCCATTGGTTTGGATTTCTGATTCTTACATATGACATGGTCTGTTTCATGCTACATAATCTGTTCCCAGTACTGCTGTTCTAAGTGCTCTTTGTTTCGTGTTTTAACTATCTGAAAAAGTACACTTCCTTATTCTGTATGTAAAAATAATTAGCTCTTCTACTTGATTTTTTTTGTGTGTGTGGATAAAATTTAGATCCACCTTTATAATTTTTCTTAAAAACTAACCCACTGGTACTTTAATTATGAATGTATTAACCCAGGAATGAATTTGAAAAGAATGAACATTTTCCAGCATCAGATTTTTTAAATGGATGAATTGAGCATTCCCTGAAGCGCAGTCAGCATCTGGATGAGTGTTTCTCAAATGTGCAAACCTGTGGGCCCCAAGAGATGCTGATAGACATGTTTTGAGAAACATGTATAACAATCCAGTACATCCTGAAAGTAACAAGAGAGGAAATGAAGAATCTGCTTCTTAGATGTTTTAAGAAATCGGCATAGATCTTGCCCTTAAATCCTAGCCGTTGTTGATGAAACCATGTACCTGATAAAATGAGAGCACAGAGTAGGGAGTGAGGGCATGGGAAGACAGGGTCCCAGGGAAAGTTTCACCGAACAAGAGAGGCTTGAGCCAAGTGTTGAGGGAAGAATGGACGTTTGCCAGGTAGACAGGCTAGAAGAGTCTTTGACGAAGAGAGAACATGTACACCAGGAAGTCAATTAACATGATGCGTAGAGTACCTGCAAGGAGTTCAATGTGCTTGAAGTGAAAGGTGAATGGTCTGAGATGGAAAGGTCTAGCCCCAAAAGTGAAGGCATTAACTGGGCTCTAGAATTGGGCTGTTGTAGCCAGCAGCCCTCTAGCACGAGACTTCTCAGACGGTCTGGGTGGAAGACCAGGGCTTTGTTTTGATTATTTATTTATTCATTTTTCATCTGTTGCAGGCTGAGCTTTTTGTAAAACGGAATAAAACAATCACTAGAAATATGAAAACACACGTAAGATGCGTCCCTCAAATCTTTCTGTTAAGATTTAACAGGCATTAAAATTACCGTTAAATTACTTCAAAAATTTCTAAGTGTTCATTCTCAGTTTCTATAGCTACCTCTTGCTGACTGGTAACAAACAGTCCTTAAACCCCTCTGTAGACCGCGTTAGAGTAGCATCCCAGATCAGCACGAGATGGCTAGAGGCTGGGGATTTTATAACAGATCGTTTTAAACACAAGTCACGGTATGCCTGTGGGACTGTGTCCACACCACTGTCTGTTGCTCAGAGGCCGAGAACCACTTTTGTTAAGTGATCCTGAGTCATTAAAGGCAAGTTACTGAACATTCTACTCATACCTTTACAACTGTATTGTTGGAATCATGGAGTTAAACCCAAGTAGTTTTGTTTGTTTTTAGGGGATACCGGGAATTGAACCCAGGACCTCATTTGCAGGCGCTGAACCACTTGAGCTACATCCGCTCCCCCACAGTAGTTTTTAAAACCCTCACCACCATCCATTACCAAGGCTTTTTCATCATCCCAAATGGAAACTCTGCACACATTAAGTAGTAACTCCCCATTTTCCCCTTCCCCAGGTCCCTGGCAATCTCTAGTCTACTTTGTCTCTATAAATGCAGAGATATGAATACAATATTTGTCCTTTTGTACCATTTTTCCAACTGAATAAATAAATGTTACATTTTGTGTAAAAAAAAAAAACAAAAAAAAAAAAAACAAAAAAAAAACCCTCCTTCTCAAAATGAAAATGAAGTGTTGTGGGAAGCGGCTGTGGCTCAATTGGTTGGGCTCCCATTTACCATATGGGAGGCCCCGAGCCCGATTAGATTCTCGGGGCCTCCTGGTGACAGCAAGCCAGCCCGCGTGGCACGCGGCACAGTGAGCCGACGCAGCAAGATGACTTAACAAAGGGAGACAAGCAGACACAGAAAAATGCAAAAGCAAATGGACACAGCAAGCACAAGCAGCAAGGCGGGGATAAATAATTAAAAAAAAAAAAATCTTAAAAAAAAAATAAATAAATGAAGTGCTGTAGGCGGGTCCTCCCTCTTCCCATTTGAAAGTAAGGATTCTCGCTCGACCTTGGCTGCCTGTTAGAATTGCCGCTCTGAGGCTGGGTCCCACCCCCCTCAGATGACTTTGGGCTACATCCTCAGCATGAGGGGTTTTAAAAGTGCCCCACTCATTCTGATGTGCTGCCAACCTTGAGAACCATGTTCCTCTGGGTGTGGGACGTAGTGATACCCTCTCGCATCCATTCCCAGTTGGTTAGATAAATATAAGATTTTCAGTAGGTGACTTCCTCCCATGTGGTATATACTAATGACTCAGAAAGTTGAGAATTTTTGTAAAAGAACATAACAGTACTAGTACTCCAGAACTATCTGTTGAATTTTAATCTGATACCTAAAGATGTTTTAAAATCTTATTTTATGATTTTTTATTAGAGAAGTTGTAGGCTTACTGAAAAATCATGCATAAAATACAGAGTTCCCATATACCACCCTATTTTTAACATTGTGCATTGGTGTGGTGCATGTGTTACAATTCATGAAAAAACATTATTATAATTGTACTGTTAACTATAGTCCATTGTTTACAATAGGGTTCACTGTTTGTATTATACAGGCCTATGTATGTTCTTAAATTTTAATTCTATTTACATATATACAACCTAAAATCTCCCCTTTTAACCACATTCGTATATATAATTCAGCACTGTTAATTACGTTTACAATGTTGTGCTACCATTACCACCATCCATTACCAAAATTTTACAATTAATACAAATAGAAACTATGTATTTAAGCATTAAGTCCCCATTCCCTACCCTACCCTGTTCCCTGGTAACCTATATTCTAGATTCTAACTCTACGAATTTGCTTACTCTATTTCATATCAATGAGGCCATACAATATTTGTCCTTTTGTGTCTGGCTTATTTCACATGATATTGTCAAGGTTCATCCATGTTGTCACATGTATCAGAACTTCATTCCTTTTTATAGTTGAATAATATTCTGTTGTTTGTTTTGAATGTAATAATCTTATGTGTCCTAGATACTCTGAGTTTTCTTCTCGTCTTCCCCAAAATACTTTAAAGTATTTTAATTTCAATCGATGGTATACCTATCCTTCAATATAAGTTATTTGGTATCTGGCTAGGTTATCTATCTTTATAGCTTTAGAAATTAAAGTTTGTGAAATCTTGATTTTTCTTTTGCTTACATGCTGTTACTCCAGTTATGGCTGCTGCAGCAGTGATGACAACAGTATTTGGGTGTTGTGTTAATTTCCAAATAAGATTTGTTTAAAACTACCATGAGTGTGTCCGTTGCCTAAAATGCAATTATTACTGGATTTTTAACATAATTCCTTGAAATTATTCACTCCAGTCTTATTCTAACATACCAAAATATCAGGTCTTGGTCCAATATTGCATACCTCTTGATACACTTAAATTCTACAAATATCATGCAATAATGCCAATATAGAAATATTTCCTATGGTGATTTATTTGTCTATATATGGAGCTAAAAGCCAGCTGTTATCTGCAAAGAAGGAAACCTTTTTTTTTTTCTCTTCCTGTTTTGCTAGTGTGCTCTTCACCTGGTAAAAACTCTGAATATTCAATGAGTCACTCATTTAAAAAACAGCTTTTGGGCACCTGCTTGCTGTGCTAGGCATTGGAGATGCAAAGTTTAAACCTGAGTCCTTCCATTAAAAAACAATAGGGTAACATGTTACTAGCCTCAAATATGATTACATGACAGCTTTTGTATGTGCACAATGAAAATAATCCCTCATCCCATATTTTCAAATAGGCTTTCAGTTTTGGATATGTCCCTCTGATTTGCCGACATCTCCCCTCTCCCTTCCTTCCCTCCTCCCTTCCTGTTTTTTTTTTTTTTTTTTTTTAAAGAAGTTTGTATTAGGGAGAAAACACTTTACCAACGATTTTGTGGGCTGTGGAGCAGTCATTTAATCCCTTGGAGCCTCAGTTTCCTATGTTGTAAAAAGGTGAAATCCTCCTGCCCTGTCCATCTGAGTTGTTACCGGGGTTATGAGAGAATATTTAAATATACAGTTAAAGTGTAAACGGACATCATAAAACAAGTTAAAACAATAACAACAAACAGACAAAATACACACACACACTCACACCACAGCAAAACTCTTTGGGTATCTGAAACTAAAGAGTGAAGTTACACAAAAGTTCAAATTCCAGGGACGCTTGCTTCCATGATGGATTTTTAACTTTTTCACTCAGCTCCCGAAAAAGAAACCCTGCTGGCTTTCTCTTTTCCTCCTAAAGTCCTGCAGTGGCAGAGCCGCTTCCTGTCAAGAGCCCCTTCTGTACAGACTCTCCACCTCCTCTTTCTCTTTCTTTCAAACACTTAATACATTTAGAGCTTGATCTTGTGCAGAAAATATCCCTGACATTTGAAGAGCTCCAGGGATTCGGCGAGCATGCGCGCCGCTCGCCTCCCGCTGGGAAGAGGAAGCGCGTTGCGCTGCAAGCCATACCGCGCATAGCCAGCATGTCAGCGCGGTGAACTTGCAGCGGGCTGTGAGGAAAGCTGGAGTGCCTTTGTCCGGAGAAATGTGCTTCATGTTTTTCTTTTTCACTCCTTTTTCATTTCCAAGAAAGTCTCATAAAGACTTCTGAAGCTCCTTTTTAAATGAGCGACCGAGGATACAATCCATAGACCGTCCACAAGTAAACCCTTGAAGGGTTTCGTGTGAGTCCGATTCGTGTGTGCGTGTGGGGAGGGTTCCCTTTTTTTTACTTTTTACATACTTTGTTTTGATAATCTGAGGCCGGGCCTCGGTTTTTGTGAAGTTCAAGAGAAGAGCCAGGAGCTACTCAGCAGTGATCGAATTTTGAAACGTACTCTTCTGGGGCAGAGGCAAAGAGCTGGTTTTCTTTGCTAGCCCAATAAATGCTATTTATGAAGATGGACCTGTTGAACTACCAGTACTTGGACAAGATGAACAACAATATCGGCATTCTGTGCTATGAAGGTAGATGCTCCCTTCTCAAAATTCCTACCCTTTTGCTTTTGCAAAGGCCACTCCCGCGCGTCGTAGTGTTCCGATCGCTTTCTGTGCATTTTGTTCTCTTTCTTGGGACTTCGGGGGTGTGCTGAAAGGCAAGCGTTTATTATTCTTTCAACTCATGGTTTTTTTGTGCTTATTCACAGCCTTCGGGGATTACAGTGGGCAGGGCTGGTGGGCGGCAGGGATGCAAACTGGTAAAAAGTTTGCTTTATGCTTGCAAAATACTAACTTTTAAAGTTCTAACGCTTTAAAATTTCTTTCTTTTTGACTTCCGATGGTATTTCTTTAGAGGAAGAACTTTCTAGGACCCCAATAAAAGTTAAACATGTCTTTTTTTGGCTTTGGTAACTGCTTTTAAACATGCCACCATCTACAGTATTTGCATTGTATTCAAACAGCACTTTGAATTTTTCATGTAGGAGAGGACGCAGAGTTACAGTGAGTTTTTTGTTTTAGGGAGCGATTGTCCCAAACAATGAAGAATTTTTCTATTCAGTTTGGGGGATTGGAAGGGCACCCGGGTTTCAGAGCACAGACTGGCCCTTTGTTTGACTTCCCATTTCCTGTACAGCTTCGAGAGGGTTCTGACATGTTCCCTCCACACGCTGGTCCCTTGTGGAAATAATTACACAACACACCAACCAGAAAGCTAAATTAAAAGAAAAAAAAAGGGGGGGGGGAGGAACCCAAGGCTCTGAATTCTTATTGTTTATTACCTCCCACTAACCATGAGGTGTTTTCTCACTGTCTGCCATATTTCAAGCTGTCTCTAGTAGTAGTAGTAATAAGAGAACCATCTATTTCTTCATCTACTGGAACATAATCTACGTGCAATTTGAAATCATGGTCATGGCCTGGGTTTGAGCGGACAGAAAGGCATCAGTGACGGAATTCAGCTTGGCAAGAGCAGTGTTTTTTTTTTTTTTGTAACCACATACAAATAGTGGAGCCATCTCTTTCTTAATTCAGCAGGAAGGAGCAGTTTCCATATTTTCTCCTGTAATAAACTGAGCATTATTCTTGAAAAGGAAACAATGAAGAAACTTGGGGCGTGAGCTGATTCACTTGTATTTTTCATGTAAAAATTTCAGGCGTGTTTCCTAATCAGTTTCCTCTTCAAGGAAGAAAACTCATTCATGTTTTTATTAAACTCTCAGGATTATTTAACTCTGGGTAACTCTTTGAAGCTCATTTTTAAAGTTTTTGTTTTGTTTTTTAAAGGTATTTTTTTAAACTGCTGCTTGTTCCAGTGAGGAGAATTTTAGTGAGTTGTTTTCTTTGAATCTGCTGCTTTAAGTATGATCTTGCTTCTGAGCTCACTCATGAAGGGCAAACCTAAAGATTTAAAAAATTGTATTAACAGCAACGGACCGAGCTTGTTTCCTGTGAAATCCACACAATACAGTTCCTTAAGCTTTTTGTTTTTTTCAGTGGCTAAGAAAGTAAAAACTTTTAAGGAATTTTTTTTTTTTCAGTTGTGTTGTCGTTGTCTGTCAATGAGTAATGTGATATTTTCAAAACAAAATAAAACGTAATGATCCGCCTAAAAGAGGAACCCAGGGATTGTTAGGAGATTAATACCAAATTAATTTTTTATGTCTCCAAACTGGTGGTGGTGAGGAAGAGTTTTCGGAAAGCATGTCTAGGTTGACTTACTATTTTATAGTGTGGAATCTACAGGGCAGTAGCTTTATTTTAGTTTCCTTGGTTATTTAGGAGGAAGAAACTTGAATTTTGAAAGTTGAGTAGATATTTGGGATAATAGTCTGTAGTCTGTTTGGTTTAAATATCTGTTGCTATTTTCTTTATTATGAAAGTTAACATTATTTTAGCACCAAAATAAATACACAGGAAATGAAGAAAAGCACAGCAAAATTTGAGTGGTGTTTATAGTGAGCTGTTTATGCCCTAGTGGTTTTCTCAGGGTAAATACTGCACACATCTGCTCTGGACTCAAAAGGGTGTTTTGAAGAGGGACATAAATCTTAACATGGGATTTTTTTTTTGAACAGTTGGAACAGTTACTGTCCCTTTAAATCCACCTCCTTGAGAGTATTCTTACTAAACATATCAGCTTACTAGCATTCCAGGGAAGTTGTTGGAAAATGGAATGTACAGTTGGTAGACAACATTTGATTTCATTTAAGCTTTATTTTTAGAGCAGTTTTAGGTTTACAGAAAAATTGCACAGAAAGTACAGAGTTCCCGTATCACCCCCCTCCCCCAGTTTCTCAACATCTTGCTTTAGTGTGGTATATTTATTAAATTGATTAACTAATATTAATATATTTTAGTAGCCAAATTAGTCCATCGTTTACATTAGGGTTTACTCTTGGCATATACAAGTATATGGGTAATTTTCTGAATTTTTAGTTCTAAAAATTAAGATGTTTTTGATGGTTATTCTTATCAAATTATTTAGGCAAGTTGTACTGTAGCCCGTAGTTGTAATATACTAAGTCTAGTCTATTCTGTGAAATAATCCATGCATCTGTGCCATCTTTACTCAACTTCTCTAGCAACTTATAGACAAATAGGTCGTTTTAGTTGATTCCCTTATCACACATGGCCTTTGTAACCTCTCACTTTGGAGCAGATTCTAAAATAGTTGAGATATGATAACTAGTACCTTGGTTACTGCTCCTTGGCACCTGCTTTTCACCGTAGTTATCCTCAAGCACAACTGAAAAGAGAATAAAGGAAAAAAAAAATAACCACAAATAGTAGGTTTGAGTTTGGGGGGACCTTTGGAATAGGAGAAGAAGAGTAGCAAGCAGCAGGAGGAATCCAAGTCTGGCTACCATCTGGGAACAAACTGGTTACATTCACTGATAATCAGCAAATTAGCGTGTATTAATGTATCTGTTCAAAATCTTCATGGTTTATTATCACAATTCTCAACAGTCAACCAGTTCATCATTCATCACCCCTCTGAATGTTCAAATTATATCCACTTGAAGCCCAGTTTTGCTTCTGTCTTGATGGAAAGGCATGGACCAGTCCAGCCCTCATTTTTTCACCTCTGAACTCCTCAGAAGACCTAGCCACTCGTATGTAAGCCTCACAAAGGCAGGGCATTCTGGCTCGTACTCTGCTGTATCCTCAATTCCTTGCACAGTGCTGGAGCAGGCTCTCAGGAAGTAGTTCAGAATGGATGGCCGACACTGGAAAAATCAGTGAAATCTCTCCAATGGCAGTTGTAGGTGCTACTGTATGGTTTAGCATTTAATTACATTGTTTTCTTGAATCGTCTAAGTATTGTAGAACTATCAGGGGCCTTAGACAGCATCGGATATATTTACCTTGCCTCTGCCAAGGAAACTGAGGCCCAGAGAGGTAAATTGTCTGTTCATGTTTGTTCAGAAAGTTTGTCGCAGAGTTGAGTTGAGGTTAGAAACCAGTTTTGGTCCGTTCTATGATTCTACTATAATATCATGGTGTCACTCCAATATTATTTTATGTCTTGTCTCCTTAACTGAGTATTAGCTCCTTGACACCAGGGACCTTGCTCCGTCCTGGGTACCCTCACGGTCCCTGCATAAGGATTATATCCATGGTGCTCGGGCAAGCCTGCCCTTGACTCTTCATTACTCTGAGAGCAGTCGGTGGTCTAGTGTCTGAAGCTGTTGTGATGCTTGGGAACAAGAGGGTCACAACAACCCTGGGTGACCAGCCTCGTTGGAATTTGCTCTCCCTGCTGTGCCCGCACTTAACATTTTCCTGTTGTGCGGAGGAAGAGGCCCTGCATAGATGCCAGTGAATGAAGAGTGAATCCCCACGGGGAAGAGGGAGACTTTTAGACCATTGACTTCTCTCAAGATGGCTGACGGTATATTTACATAACTACTTGGTGCTGAAAACTTAGGTCCTAGCAGATGTGCTCATGGCTGCCTGTGGCCTTGAACTGTGAGTAGATAGATACCTTCATTATGGGTTAAGAGCCATTAGCGTGCAATTTGGTAGAAGAATTCTCCCCCTTTGAATTTAATAGTTGATTTACATTGGGAGAGAGAAGAACACATTGCATTTTGTGATTGTCTCAAAGTTTAGGGGAGTATTCTGAGTTCCTCAAGTTTTAGAACTCATCATTGTTTCAGAATGTAATGAGCACTTGTTTCATCACAGGCTGCATTTCAATTAATTTTCTGGAGTGGAAGAAAAAACACGCATGTGAGAGTTGTTAAGTTGAGTGAGCCCCTGCTTGGGATGTGAGTGAGGCGGGGTGACTGAGTTCTTTTGTTTTCTGCCAGTCTAACCACTAGCAGTTTAATGGAGTCCTGGTTTCATTGTTCTTTGTCTAATGAGCTCAGGGGCATCAGGAAACTTAGGAGAGCCTTGGGTACTATTCAGGTGAAAAGGCCACTGAGTAGAAGCTTTTGTACCAGCCTCTGCTCCCCAGTCCTGCATATCAAGTGACAAGCTCTTGGTCCTGCTGTATTCTGAGGGAGAACATGTGTAACTCTTTTGCTGTGGAGGTTCATTTTACTTCAGCGTTTCTGCTTGTAGGAAAGGGGCAGGAGTGAGGGGGGAGAGAGAAACTGAGAGGAGCTTTAGCTAATAAAATAGACCCAGGTGAGCCCAAGAGATCTCTTTTGCAGGAAGTTTGGCCAGTTTGTCTTTCTTCTAATTACAGTTTGTGAAGGGAAGGCGTGATCATACCCCCTTCCTTCCAGCTCGCCTCCCTTGTTTCTCTGCCCCCTGCTCGAAGGATTATTGTACTTGGCTGTTTATCTCTTGGCGCCTACACATGGCTGTGTTTGGGAAGGCAGATTTGTCTTCCTTCCTCCTTCCTTCTCTATTGTCTGTATGGTCCTATACTGCTGTTTTCCTGGGGTGCTTGGATTTGTTGCTGTGAAGAAGGTGGGGAAAAAAAAACATGCCATAAGATACAAAGAAATATCCCTCCATATGTGAGAATATTCACAATCCCTCAATATTAGTTAAGTTCTGCTTGATCTGGGAGGATGTTGCAAAAAACTAAATTTTGTCATAAAGAAATTAGATCCAGATTTAGCACTTGTACTTCTGTATACAAATATGCAAAAGCCTTAAAAGGAATATTTCTGGTTATATCCATTTTATCTCTAGATATCCAACATTTATTCAGTGACTTCTTTATATTTAGTGGCATTTATATCTTGTATGTTGAGCTCATTGAAAATGTAACTTCTTTAGTTTTGCTTGGAGGCATGAACAAAATAGTCCTCTCTCTCTCTCTTTTTTTTTTTTTTTTTTATGAATTCATATATCAGTTCCCCCAAAGCAAAGCAAAACAAAACCAAAAACCAACCATGGGCTTAATTTTAAGAGCAGATTCTGAAAATGATTCTACTTATTCCATTTACTCATTTTTAATTTTTGATTTCCTGAATGTCACGTGTTCTGCTAGTTCTAAAGGATGATTTCTATGTTTGTTTTGCTATCTTGTCTTTTCTGCATTAAAAAATTCTGTAGATTGTTTTAAATGTCAGGGTAATGTATGTAGAGTGTTTCAGTCCTAAGAATGTGAATCACTACTAGTTGAAAGAATGTTTATCTTTAAAAAAAAGAGGTCTATTCTTAAAATTCTCTTTGGTTTGTTATTATGTATATGCTCTTTACAAACAATATTTAACCCCTTTATTTACAAAGAAGTCTGTAAACATAACAAACTGAAATATAATTAGTAAACAATCAGGGAGAACTCAATACTGTCCTTTTGTCACCCAGTATCCATTCTCTCAGACATGAACAGAATGCCTACACTCTGCTAAAGAATAGGTCATTCTGACTTTCCTCTCTCTCAAATTTTTTTGTTGTGAAATATACCATACATACTAAAAAAATGCATAAACATATGTATAGTTCATAATTTAAAAATTGAACAACCTTGTAATCACTGCCAAGTTGAGAAATAGTAAATTACCTCCTCCAACTGTTCTTTCTGGATCACAGTCCCTCCCAATTCTAAAACATCATCGCAATTTTTAACCTGCTTTTTAAAATTATTTTTTAAAAATACCTTTATAACTTCATTTTCTGTGTTTTTCATTGTGTTGTTTTTAGCTCCATGTCATTGTTGGTGTCCTGTGTGTCTTTTGTGTCTTGTTTGTCCGGTCTTTTAAACTAGTGGAAATGGTCTAAGAGTTGTCTTTTTCCATATGGAGCCAGCTTATTTTGGAATTAGGGGTGCCGTGGGTATGTAATATGCACGAATGTCCCAGGCTTCCTTCTCATTCACCGGTTTTTCCACTGTTCATAAAATGGAGCTGGTCACACTTAGGTTTAAACTTTATCTTCTGGGAAGCGGCTGTGGCTCAATCAGTGGGGCTCCCGTTTACCATATGGGAGGCCCCGGGTTCCGTTCCCGGGGCCTCCTGGTGGGGGCGGGCCTGCCCGTACGGCGTGGTTGGCTGACCCGGCGAGCACAAGCAGCAAGGGGGGGATAAATGAATAAATAAAAAAAAAAAAAAAAAAAAATATATATATCTTCTGTCAGTATTTCATTCACGTTCGTCGCCACCTGTTAAAGCCCTCCATCATCCATGCTGTGATGGAAAATTGTATGTCAGAAAAATTCTGCCCGGGTTTGGAGAGTGCAAAGTGGGGGACACTTTTGGAGATGCATAGTGTAATTAGTGTCTGAATAGCAACTTTGGTTCTGCATTAATAAGCAATTTGCTTAAAGGCTGAGACTTGTTACAAGTCAACTTTGTTGCCGTGCCAGGTTTCTTTGGATGTTAATCCAGGGACTTTTGGATCCACAGAAAAAGATTAAATTGCTCCAGTATTCAGACAATACTCTACATTGTATAGAGATGGCTGTTAGGGAACAACAAATACCTAAAACAATAGTCTGCATTATGCACCACCTGAAGTTATGAATGAAAAAGAATCATCCATCCTTTGTAGTGTCTTGATTTTTATTTTATATCTATTTTGCATGAAAATAGTTGCCTGTTAATTTTTCTAATGCAGATGGAACTTCATGATTTGACTTTGATAGCGTGAACCCAGAATTTAATGTGCTGCTGCAGATGCGCTTTGCCAAGCACTTTAGCAAAGTTGTTTATACTACGCGCAACCCAGCTGGACAGAGCCTAGACTTATTCGCTGATAATAGTTGAGAGCGTGATAAGGGCAAGTTTCTGGAAGTCCCCCCTCCTCCTTTTAAAGTAAACACATCTTCCATTATGCGGTACCACTATTAAAGTGATGAAGAATTAGGTAAAAACTTTACTTTAATGCCAGCGGCTTTTTTCCTTTACCCATTTTCCCCTATTCTTAATATGCATGTCCTTTAAAACTATTGTTTTTCTGATGGACAACTGATAAACTATTGGCTGACCCCACAGAGAACCATTATTTTATTTTCCTGCTGAATAATTAGGACTTCTTTGCCAGTGCTTGAAATCACCCATGAGAGTGATTTGGGAAGCTTTTTTAGGAATATATGATAGGCATTTGTACCAGGGTTTAAGTTTTATTGAGTGGAAGTAAAAGGGATGGAAAATTGTACTTATTCTCAACATAAAACTAATGTAAAGTTTTCTAACACTGCTCTGCTGGATTCAGAATTGGGGTCAGTTACCACCAGTTTCTGGAGAAAAGGTTGGGAGGCTTTTTTCTATTAGAGGCTTTATACCAGTAAGAGATGGGACAAACTAAAGTTCCAGAAGTAACAGGGGGTATCAAACATTGCTCTTGGTGTCCAATAAGTACATTTTTAAAATATACTGTATTTTGTTCTTTATTTTATATAACAAAAAGAGAGTGTGGGATACAGCCTTCTTAAAGAGCTGGAAGAATCCTAATACAGAATACACCATTTAAGGAGAAAATAAAAGATCTCCCTGCTTTCCTACCTGCAAACTCTTCTGAATCAAAATCCATTCTTATCTCCTTTCCCCCAGGCTCTGTGGAAGGCTAATCCTTCTATAACAGGGGTTCTTGACCTTTTTTGTTCCACGGACCCCTTTGCCAGTCAGGTGAAAACCACAGACCCCTTACTAAGTCCACACTATACTGTGTGTTATTTAATAAATGTATCACACCCGCACCATCATGTCCCCACAAGAATAACGTTTTTCTGAATTTCAGTTCAAGCTCATGGACCCTTGTTGAGAACCCCTGTTCTATAGGTACTCACTGGTTCCAACCCTTTTGGCCTCAGGGATTTAACCAGTTGATCTGGGTTTCTCTCTCTCTCCTTTCTCCTTGTTTTTTTTTCTTTTCATCAAGTGCTCATATTATAAATCTCTACCAACTTTTAAAAACAAACCCTTCCCTAAATCTGGTATTCCTCTCCAGCTATTAGATTATCTTTTCCTTGGCATCTAAGTTATTGGAAGAAGGTCATTTTATCTCTTCTTCCTTTCTGTCCATTTTTTCCTCAATCTACTGTAATCTGGTTTCTGCCCCCACACTCTAATGACTGGGCAAGGGCATTTGATGATTTCCTAGTGGCAAGTTCAATGGACATCTTTTAGTCCTTACCTTAGTTGATCTCTTTGGTGCTGACTCCTTCCAGATTTTAAAATTCATACCTCCTTCAGCTCAGAAGCTTATTGAGAACCCACTCCATCAGGAACTATTGTAGGTGCCAGAGAGCAAATGGTGGGCAGCATGGACAGGGGCTTTACGGAGCTGTTGGTCCGGGGATTGGGGAGGATAAGAGGGTGTGGCAGGCTGATGAACATTAAAAAAAAAAAAAAGACTATGGTTGCAGTTTGAGAATAGATTAGAAGGAAAGGACATAGAAATAGAGAGGGTGTGAACCTTTTGCAGTGGTTTAGACAAGAGATGATGGTAACCCAAATTATGGAGGTAGTTGTGGAGAAGGACAGAAGTGGATGGATTTAAGAGATATTTAGAGAGAAGATGGACAGGACATGGTACTTGGATGAAAACTGGATGAGGGAGGAAACTTTGAGGATGCCCCTTAGATTTCCAGCTTGTACATACAGATGCATGGTGATGCCATTTGCAGAAAAGAAATGCAGGAAGAGGACTGGGTTTGGGGTGAGTACATCAGTTAAATTTTAGATATGTTGAGTTTGAAGGAGCTTTGAGATGCAAGGAAGAGATATATTAGAAAGTTGGGTTTACAACTCAGAGGGCAAGAGGAGAGGGAATATTAACAGAGTATAATTTACTTTTTATCTCTACAATATTACTTCCCACCATTCCCTTACTTATACCCTGCAGGTCAGATATCTGAATTTTCCAGTTCTCTTGCCCTCTGCTTTTAAGTGTGCCATTTCCTCTACCTGAAATCCCCCTGCCCTGTCTCTTGGCTCCTCTCCGTCCCTCAAGTGCAGGTGCTTCTTCTGGAAAGTGACCCCTTGCTCCTTCCTTCTTGGCGGGATTTGACATTGTGTTTGTATTTTCATGGCATGCCATGAATACCTCTGTCATAGAATTGATCATACTGCATCCTATGCTCGTCTCTTTGCCTTACAGCAAGCTCTGAGAGGAGTAGGACTTTCATCTCCTTGTTCTTAGCACCAAGCACTGTGGTGCCTGTTTATGAATGAATCTACTCCCATATCTTTTCATTGAAGACAAAGAAACATTGACATTGTATGATGTGTCCAAGGATACTCAGTTGGAAACACAAGTGAGTTTCTTCACTCTTAGAAGTTGTTCTTAGAGGAAGAAAAGGTAGCTCGCAAAATGAAGAATATAAACAAGAAAGGAAGAAAGAAAAGCAAACTCTTTAGGGCTCAGTTTTTGTATAGAAACTTTTGAAGTGGGTTGGTTGGAAATAACTGCCCCCAGCTCATGCTGCTTTCTAGTTATTTGACTTTGGACAATCTGTTAAATGAAGCAGTTGCTTATGGGACAATAGTCAATAGTCACTGTTATGTGCCAGGCACGGTTTTGCTGTTGGAGATATTACTGTTAACAAAAGAGACAAGATCCCCTGAATTACTGGCAGAGGAGACAATGAACAGATGAATTTTGAAAAAGATAATTATATATTATGAAAAGTATTATTATTACAGGTAATAGTTTGGTGTCTATTAGCTGATTTACTGATTAGAATAAATACACCCATACTTTAAAAGTGACTGCTTTTATTTTCCAACTTCAGAATATAGATTTGAGTGGATGGTTTATTTCCCCCATGGTCTTGTGAAGGATTTAGAAATTTTAGAAAATTTCCTTTGGAATCTTGGAAGTATGGAGTCTTTCACTTGGATTTCTAACTGCGGTTAGAGAGTGAGGCTGCATCACTCCATTATGCCAGTTAGTTATATTGGGAATGAGGATTTATTGTGGTATTATCAAATTTTTTTTAAGAAAGTCATATGGTTCATTTGGGTCCTCATGGGAATAAAATATACTTAGAATTTTAAAAATTCAGTGAATACAAGTCTTAAGAAATCCATGGGTTGGTTATATGTTCTTAAACTATTCTGGTCAGACCTTAAAACAATAGGGTAGCTACTAAAATACCCCAGAGGGAATTTTTATTTTGAGCTGTTGCTTTGTGATAATAGGATATTTGGAAAGGGCTAGATAAAATGTAAACCTTTGACTTAATTTGGATAATGAATGGCCTGGCCGTTTCCCACCTGTTCAGTTTTCTTTTTTCTTTCTTTTGGTTTCATTGAGTCATAATTAAATATGGTGAAATCTTAAGGATGTGTTTATATGAAATTTTTTCTCTGTGTTTATACCTTTGTAACTACCACTCAGATCAAGATATAGCCATAGCGCATCACCCTGGAAAGTTCCCTCATGGTCCTTGCCAGTCAATACCCTTACCCCCCAGATAACTACTGCTTTGACTTCGTTCATTATAGATTAATTTTGCTTGCTCTTGAACTTAATATAAACAAAATTCAACTTAATAATTTTGAGATTTATCATGTTGTTGCCTGGATCAGTTATTTGTTTTTTCTTATTGCTGTATAGTAGTCCACTGTATGTATATATCACAATTTGCTTCTCCATTCCTTGGTTGATGGACAGTTGAGTTGTTTTTAGGTTTTGACTCTTACACATAAAATTGCTCTGAACATTTTTATACAGTCCTTTATGTGGACATGTGCACTTGTTTCTCCTGAATAAATATGAGTGGAATTGCTGGGCCATTGGTTATGTTTAACATTTTTAGAAACTGCCCAAATATTGCCCAAAGTTATGGTACCATTTTATATTCCTACCAGTTGTGTATAAGAGTACCAAGAATTCTAGTTCCCCACCAATACTTGGTATTGCTAGACTTTGTAATTTTAGTCTTGCTGTGGATTTATGGACAATATCAAGGTGTTCCTCATTGTTAAATTGTAATTCATCACTTGCTAGAATACCTAGTATGACAGGTAGTACTATGTGAAAAAAGACATGTATTCCCTGCTATAGATGAGTTTATCGTCTAAATTAGAGGCTGGAGTGTGTATATTTCTTGTCTAATTTCAAGGCAGAGGTAGTGATTTTGGTATTGTCAAAAGGAGGGGTTGTTTTTCCTGATGGGTAAATGTAAGCCCTGGAAACCAGCATGCCTCCAGATTGAGGGGTGTTAAAAAACACCAGCGTGGCATAGAGGACGGACTCTTTTTTGGGAACATTTTCCTTTAGCATAATGTTGCTTTGCTTTATTTCTTATTTGGTAGTGATTCATCCAACCACTGGCCTGTTAAAATAATGCTCAGAGATTAAGCTCTCTTAGCTCCAGTTTGGTTTGCCTGCCATTTTCGTTCCTTTTAATTTCTCTCCCACTTGGAATGCCCTTCCGGCATCTTTCCAGCCCTATGAATATATCCTCCAGAGTCCATCACTTCTCTTTAGGAAAACCTGAAACTCTTTATATGCAAGATTTGTAATTTAACCTTTTAAATGCTAATGCCTACTGAGAAGCTTTGTCCTCTTTAAATGTGTGACTGTGTTTATATCATGGTCTTTTGAATTTCTATAGGATTTGCATAGCCTGTCACTTTCAGCTAGCTCTATTGCCTTGTATTTTGTTACCTTTAATGTAAATAAAGTGGTTGAAAAGCAAACAAATTAACAGCTTTTATGTCTCTAAATAAGTAAAGTGTTCAAGCTTGTTTACAAAATAGTAGCCTTGGGAAATTACACATTTAACCCCACTCTGATGATCTCATTCTCAGAACATTGTTAGCTTTTTGGAAGCTGCTTTCAAGGTCTGAGGTATGTTCTTAATATTATTAATGGTTGCCAGTAATTTTTTAAAAAAACATAGAACATTTATATAGCACTATTTGCCAAGTATGGTTCTATGCTCTTTATATACACACTGCAAATATTGTTAGCAATAGGTTGTTTGCTCCTCAACCTGGAGATAAAGGTTTACTTTTTTTTTTTTTTTTAAATAACCCAAAGCATTTGAAGCAAAGTTTGGTGTATATGGTTGGACATCAAGTTAAGTAATCTCATTTTGAATTTAAAATAGAGTATGCCTATAAAATGATAGGCAGGTTTTTCATCTGTCATTCTGAAACCAATTCCACCATTGGAGTTCCAAAATATCCTTTAATCATGACAATTTTCTTTGGACTAATAATGGTTCAAATCCTTCTAGAATGACTGCTTTGACAATGACAACCTTCATGTTTACCAGCACGTTTTAAAAATCCGATTTCGCTTAGTGTACATGGAACACCTCATTTAAAATGTGAATTACTGGAGGGCAAGGAGTAAACCGTCCTTTTGTGCACTCCCCTCTCCTGTAGCACTTCTCCTTGTACTGTGTACAAGGTAGGCACTCAGTAAATATGGGATGATTTCAGGTCACACAGCTCTTATTTTAGAGGGCTGGTATCATTTTGGTGTTTCTCTGGCTAGACTGACAATCTCTGGCTTTGCCTTGGTTCTGTCCAGCTTTGCTCACTCATTTATATGTCTGTAAAACGAAGCCTTCATTCCCACTGAATTCCTATGTAAGTGCTGGAGATCTGGGATCAGATCAGTGATTTTCACATTGCAGTGGGACAATCTGTAGGCCCCCACCTACCACCCTGGTGGTTAGAGTTTGGCAGATATTCATGCCACCCTAAAATACTTATTTTAAAGCTTTCAGATGAAGATTTCATAACTTTTAAAGGTTATGGAATCTCCTGTGCTATATATCTTATGTGTCAACAGAAAAAAATTCTAGCTCCTGCTCTTCCCAGGGCTTATATTTTACATCTCTGGAGACGTGCATGACTCAGACACATATACACCCATCCAGGTACTCATTTTGTTTTGACTTCGGGTCACGTGTGTGTGTTGGCTCTGCTTCTGCTACAGCTTTTTGAAAATGATTTAAAAAAAAAAAAAAATTTAGTATTTTTTAAAACAGCTTTAGGATATAATTCACTTACCATAAAATTCACCCAAAGTATACCAGACAATGATTTTTAATATATTTGGAGTTGTGCAGCCATCACCATTATTTAAGTTTAGAATATTTTCATCACCCCAAAAAGAAAATCTGTACTCAGTAGCAGTCACTCCCCATTCTCCCATCTTCCCAGCCCCTGGAAACCACTAATCAATTTTCTGTCTCTATGGATTTGCCTGTTCTGGATATTTCATATAAATGGAATCATACAATATGTGGTCTTTTGTGTCTGGCTTCTTTCACTTAGCATAATGTTGTCAAGGGTTATCCATTGACAACATGTATCAGTACAGAGTTCCTTTTTGTGGCAGAATAATATTCCATTGTATGAATATATACCACATTTTACTTATCCAGAAGGAAGTAGTTCTGCAGAAACAGTAATAGCTCCTGGATAAAGGCTGGAGCTATGACGCCTTCTTCACTCTTTTTCAGCTATGAAAATGCAAAAGAAAAACATGTCATTTTATTTGCCCGTCTGCACTCCAACCCCTGCAAAATGTCATGGTCTCGCCCTATGTGTACAACTTCTGGAGCGATAGTGTGGTTCGTTTTTATCATTTTAGTGATAATTTCTGCTCAGTGATCTCTGTCTGATTGTAGATAGTTCTATGTACATGAAAGTGTTTGGCGTTTTCATGCTTGTACATTCAAAGACTTCAGAACCAAATGTGGTTCAACCTAAACTGCAATGGATTATAAACTAAGTATTCTGTAGTTTTGTTCTCAGTTGTAATGGAGTCAGATAAGATGGACTTGCCAAATGCTAGCAAGCCTACCTAGGAGGCCTACTTATGGGACTGCAAAGAAATGGAAGGTCATAGATGAGTTAGCTGATACAAACTGTAACATCTAATTATCACAAGTAAGCCATTCTGTCATGAAGTAGCATTCAAAAAGCAATTTGATTTGGGACAGAAGAAAAAGCCATCACCACTGTTGAATCTGTGGAGAGAAACCTTTAGGAAATAGCATGTGATCCTTTGTGAACATGTTCAGTGTTTTTTTTGTGTGTGTTTATGTTGTAAATATCCATAGAATGAAATGAGGTGTTTCAGAAGGTGGATCTTACCAAAGAGCATTTCAAACTGCCCTCCTCTGACAGGGCCATTCTTATTCTGTCTCTCAGTTTACCTGCTGTGGCATCCAAAGAGTGATCACGGCCACTTTGCAGGCAGCTTAAATTTTTTTTTTTTTTTTTTTTTTTTTTTTACCGGGAGGTCCCAGGGATCGAACCCGGGTCCCTCCATATGGGAGACGGACGCCCAACCAGTTGAGCCACATCCGACCCCAAGCAGCTTAAATTTAATCACAAGGAGCTAGCTGGGAGATGCCGCCACGGTTTTCTTGCTGAACGAGTTGAGGCCGGTTACTGCAGTGAAAGTATAAATTTTTCTATGCTGCCTTCCCTGCCCCTGCCATGTTTCTAGACTCTGAGAAATTTACAAATTGGTAAGCATGGGTGGACCATATCCATAAGGCTTAAAGTGTATATATCTTAGGCCTAATTCAAAGTTTTTTCGGGGGATGAGTCGTTTTGTTATGCAAAAGACATCCTAGGTGGTAGTGATAGTAGCACAGTAATGTGGATATAATTAATGCCACTTAAAAATGGTTAAAATTTTTCATGTTTTACATATTATCATGATTTTTAAAAAGGCATTTTGGGAAGTAGAAAGGCACAATTTCCCATTTGGGGAAACTGAGGCACCAGTAAGGGGGGGAGGTCACTCAACTAAGGCTCTGACCTCTGGAGAGATGAACATTTTAAAAAGTTTCATGAGAGAACTGCATCATAGTTTGAAAACAGAAGTGAGCTCTCCAAAAGGCAGTCTTTAGTTCTCTTATGTGCCCTTGTAGGCTGGAGGTGACCGGGACAGCCGAAATCTTGCTCTCTGAACCCGGGTTCATCAGGCACTTCCTGATTAGACTGCTTGGGAGGGCTCACTGTCTTGAGGTCTCCCTCTCACTCCCTCACTGCAGACTCAGCCCTGAGGTGTAGTACCAGTTGCTGACAGTATTGATCAGCCTCCGAAATGGAAGTGGAAAAGACACACACTAGTGAGCATAGACCGTCCTGGGGAGCATGCTACAGTGACACATTTTGGGGATTCTTTTTTTTTTTTTTTTTTTTTTTTTTAAGATTTTATTTATTTATTCATTTATCCCCCCCTTGCCGCCTGCGCTCGCCGGGTCAGCCAACCACGCCGCGCGGGCGGGCCTGCCCCCACCAGGAGGCCCCGGGAACCGAACCCGGGGCCTCCATTTTGGGGATTCTTGAACAACTTTTCCATTAGGACTGGGGTCAGGCCTAGAGATATGTAAGTGGTCCAAGGACCACCATTTGAAAGCATCGTACTAAGTGGTGAGTCAGAACAGCTGAATGAGAAACTCTAAGGAAGGTTTCCGGAGATTGACGAAAATAAATTGAGAACCACTCAATGGAGCTTTTAAAACATGATTAGAATTACCAAAGTTGATTATTCCCAATTTTTCAGGAATAGGTTTATGTGACTTCAGTCACACCTATTATGGTTATAGTAGTATTCAGCATTAGCACTTTGTAGAAAACCCCAAGATAAAGAATAAACAACGCCTATTTTTAACTCTTTGCTGGAAGTGAAATACTTTGCTGCTTCTATTCCATAGGCCCTTTCTTCCATTCTTTCCAGCAAGATTTACAGTGCTGTGACATTATCCCCATGGATGATGGCCTGTCTTTGTGAGGTGACTTGATTATGCGTGGGCTAATGTTGAAACTAGGACTTGCATATGTGCGAGGTGATGTCACTTTCTCCATCTGGGACCATCACCTCTGTGCTGTGACCCACCACTAGGATCCATGATAAGGTCTAATGTGAGAATCTTCCATGAACATCCATCTTCAGCATAAAGGTTGAAACATTAGCCGTTGATGATATTGCTGAAATGCCAAGTACATAAGTAAATGGGTCATCCCAAGCCTGAATTACACTGAATGAGTGTGAGTATGATCAAGAAAGAAAACGCAGCAGTCGTTTTAGGCTTCAATTCTCAATCCAACAGATGGAAACCTCTCAGTTACATGAGCTCACATCTGCTGTCTCTGATTTGACTGGGCTTTTGCCATAATGTGCTGATCCTGCAATCCCTGAAAGCATGATTGAAGTGAGATTGACAGAGAGCTAGACCCAAAGGTTAATGGCACTGACAGAATAAGGAGCCTGGAGAACTAATGGTGAAATATAAATGCCAGTGGTTGCAAACCACTCATCCATTTAATTTGCTAGAAGTTAATATAGTTTGGTAGACCCCAAATTAAAATACTTCGGTTTTGCTTTATTTCTTCATTAGTCTAATTCCCAGTGACCTTCTGTTGAAGCTGAAACAATTTAGGAGCATTCTAGCATGGGAGCAGTTTTAACAGTCATTGTCAGAATATTTTTAAAGAAAATAGTGCCCGTGGGCTCTGCCATCTACTAATGCTAATTCTGTGCCACTGCATTTTTTAATTTTGCAAACCCATTAAAATAAAGCTTTGGGAGGATGGGTTGAATTTTTGAAATGTCAGAATGTCTATGGTGAACATCACTGTTACTGATTACCCAGGAGTTCGCTGCCCCAGTGAGGTGGCTGCTATTCTGCAATGCCTGGAGCCTCCTCATTCCACACAGGCTGGTGTATTGAGAAGCAGAATGAAAAAATAATGGCTTTCAGAAGAATATTTGTAATCAAATTTGCCTGCTTCCTAAAAGAGATAAGAATAAAGGTCATATTTTTTTAAAAGGTCTTTTGTTTCTAAGTCTGAAGGCCATAGATAATTGTAATAATAGATTTGAATGAAAAGATAACTCATAGAATGGGAGAACATTTTTGCAAATGTTATATCTGATAAAGACTTGTATCCAGAATATAAGATATTTCTCCAAAGAAAATAGGTACAGATGGCCAATAAGCACATGAAAAGATGCTCACGATTATGAGTCATTGGGAAAAATGCAAATCAAAGCCACAATAAGATGCCACTCACAACCACTAAGATGGCTAAAATAAATTATATATGTGTGTGTGTAAATAACAGTAACAAGTGTTGGCAAGAATGTGGAGAAATTGGAACCCTTGTCCATTGCTGATTGGATTGTAAAATTGTGCATCCACTTTGGAAAACAGTTTGGCAGTTCCTTAAAAGGTTGAACATAGAGTTACCAGGTGACCCAACAATTCCATTCCTGGGTGTGTACCCAAGAGAATTGGAAACATATACCTCCTCACAAAAACGTGTTCACAAAAGTCCATAGCAGCATTCTTCTCAGCAGCCAGTGGTGGTTGGGGGTCAGGCGTGAGAAAAAGAGGGGATGGAATTCCGGGTAGATGCAAACGACAAGTGCAAAAGCACAGAGCAGGCCAAGCATACATGTGAATATGTTGCTTTCCAGCTTATGTTTTGTCATTGGCTCCCAACAGCCTGAAGATAAAGTCCAAACTCTTAATTTAGCATGGCTCAGTAGAGGTGGCTGCTCCAGAATTCTCTTATAGAAGAGATTGAGTGGTGGCAATCTCCTTGGAAGTAGAGGAGGGAGGGCTGGTGGCCTTGTCTTGAGCTTGTTTGCATAGCAAACAGTTTTTCCTTAAAGTGAATATTTATTTGAAGTGGCCTTGGAGGGGCCAGAGCCTTTGGATGGCTAAAACCCTGCTTCCCCTCTATACCTCTGTTAATTGGGCCTGCCTACCACCTCCTCTTTCTCTCCCCTTCTCTCTCACTGCCCTTTGGCCTTCACCCTGTACACCAGTGGTTCCAGATGCTTGGCTGTGCACTGCTACTTCCCATCCCTTTGCTCCTGCAATTCCTTTGGCCTGCCAGATTTTGTTTCACTGGCAAACTCCTGCTCATCCTCCAAGAGCCAGCTCCAGCATTACCCGCCCTGTTAAGCCTTTCCTCAGTGGCCTAGAGGTTGATGGTGTCGTCTCTGGAGCCAGGCCTTCTGGGGGCAAATCCAGGCTCTCCTACTTCCCGGCTGTATGAACTTGGGCAAGTTGCTAAGCCACTTTTTGCCTCCATTTTCTTATCTGTAAAATGAGGCTAACAATAGTATCTACCCAGAGGTAACTATGAAGCTGAAGCTGTGTCTTTAGAGCTTTTAGATGGCCTCCCAGTCCCAACTAAATGCTTCTAAGTGTTACCTAGCGTCCAGATTACTAATTTCAGCCAGTTTCTCCACCTCTTTGCTACCTCTGCACGTGCATGCACTTCCATTCCTAACAACAAATCATAGGAGGGGAAAAAAACCACACCTGTAAATTCCCTGAAAAGTCTCCAGTGTGGCCTCAACTGTAGAGATAAAATTGCTCCCTGCGTTAAAGGGGTGTGGTGGGGGAGTGTACTGTTGCCCCCTTTTTGTAGTCATTCCAAGGAGTCTCTCTTAGAAAGGAGAATAGACTAAATGGTTTAAGGGCCCCTTATAATGTAAGATCTTTACTGCCTCAAGGAGCGTCTGTCTGCTTCGGGACTGTACATGGGTGTGTGGGGGGGTGGGATGAAGGGAACAGATGGTGTGAAATAAAGGGAATGTTTTGCAATCACAAATCCACTTATTTTCCCCACTCTTCCATCCCTGGCCCTAGCTGACTCAAGGCCAACTGTAACCTCAAAGCCTCAAGCAAGGTCGGGGGCCCTTCTGAGTCAACACCTTAAGTGTCCCAAATTAAACTGCTGGAGAATTGAGACCGGTATATCCAGAATCTCTCAGAATTAAGTTTTATTCCACTACACACCTAACAACATAAGGAAAAACTCTGTTTAAATATACTAGAACACAGAGATGCCAGCTTTTCAACAGTTCTGCAAACTCAGTTTTTTTTTCTATTATTTAAATTTTTGCAAGTGTGGAAATGATGCATCTCATTTTATATTTTTGGCTTACCCGCACCTCTTTACATCCAGTTGGCAAATGTGTAATTTGCATAAACATAAATGACTCTAGGAATATCAACCAGTCCATTAAACTAAAAGTCCGCGCCTCAGATCTAGGAACTCTGGCTGTTAGCTCACCCCAGCTCAGCTTTACCTTTGAAGTGGAAGGCAAGCCTTTCATCTTTGAGCATTTTCACTTAATGACAGCCCAGGCCTTTGATCAGCTCAGGTTTCCTCTTTCTTTTGCTTCACAATAAGCCACTCAGAAGTAAGGAGAGACCTCAAGTGGGCCAGAAACTTTTATGAGGGCAGTGGTTGATTGACCTTCATATCTTAAATAAATATACCAAAGAGGAGTTGCCCTTCCTGGGCACTCATTGATAAAATTTGCTCACTGGGTAATGTAAACTTAGAGAAGAGAAATAAAAGGTAATCAGCCTCCATCCATTGTGAAACTTGGACCACCTGCCTTCCTGATATATTTTAAAAATTGTAACATATATGTAACACCAAATTTCTCATCATAACCATTTTTACGTGTACACTTCAGTGGTGTTAATTACACTCACATTGTTGTGCTGCCATCACCACCCTCCATCTACTACCAAGACTTTTTCACGACCCCAAACAGAATTCTGTACACATTAAACAAAACTTGGCAGGTTTTGTTTTAATGCCGCCCCACCCTCTCTCCTCCCTTTCCGTCCCCCCTCCTCCAATATTTAAAGTTGTTTAATTGGGGATGCCCCTTCACACTTGCATAAAAAACTTTTCAGCATCATGGGATATTATACTGGGTTTTGGAAACACATTAAATGATACATGCTAATGGAATAATATCAGATTAAATTTTTTTGACTTTTTAGTTTATTTATGGCAGTCACTTTTCTTGGATCTTGGTAAGGACACAAAAAAGTTCTCCTTTACTGGATATAGTTTTTGCATAAGGATCTTAAGATTTCCAATTAATGTTAAATATCTGGGGATTAAATCTACAGTAGCCCCTTTAAAAAGCAACTCACAGATTTATATATTCTTCTGCTGTGTTCCACATAATCACTAATCCATTTTTCTTTAATATGAAATAAAAAATATTTTTATATTTAATTACTTGTCCATATATGAAATTAGTTGTTTGCTTCTTCAATAAATCTCCATTAAGTGCTTTAATATTTTCTCAAGCTAATTGGCATAATTTTAGTTCCTTAAGTCTTTTATAGTCTTTGGTTGGAGAATGAAAATATCTTTTAATAATAGATTATACAAACTATTATTATTGAGGGAAAATTTGTCCCTAAAAGGATTCCAGATAACATCTACCTAACTATATATATTAGCACAGTACCAAGTTAATGAGGATGCCATGGTATAATTTTTTACAGTTTGGACTACAGGGTAGATTTTACTTGTTGGTTTTTAAATCACTAAGAATTTTCTTCTATAAGCGTGCATTATTACTTGAAATGTTTATCTGTTCTTCACAACTTAGATGTGATACCTATGGAATGTCTATTGGATGAATATTGATTAATTGTGGGTAATTGGTAACCCTTGGCATAACTCCTGCCACTAAAGCGATAGTTGTCTATATTATTTTATTTAAAGAAAATGAGTTTTTGGTATGCTGATTTTTTTCTCCAACAAAAATATAATCATATTAGAATTTTTTTTTTTTTTCATTTGCACACTGGCTTTATTATAAATGAAGCTGCTAGGAATATTCTTGTGCAAGATTTCACATGGTCACATGTTTTCAGCCCTCTTTATGCTATACTGTGGGGTGGAATTACTGGTTCATATGATAATTCCATTATTGGTTTTTCTGAGGTCAAGATAAACACTTTTCCTAAGTCATGACAACATTGTTCATTCCCATCGGCAATGGCATATTAGAATATTAAGAAAGTAAACTGACAATACTTAAAATGTTGTGGAATTGGAAGCTTACACTTTTAGTTGGATCAACCTATGGAACTTAAAATATAGGAAACGCTGCTAACTCAATCTTTATTTTCTCTCTTAAATGTTGATAAGATAGGAAAAAGTGTAATTTTCTTGGTTTTTCAATTCATATACTTTCTCAATTTACAAAGAAGAAAAGATCAACATTGAGTATTGAGAGAATCATTAGGAAGAAGATGAGAATGGAGACAATAGTTGGCTTGTGTTGGAAAGGTTGGATGAATCTGAAATACTTCTCTAGGTCTCTGATTGTCCTTTCAGATGTCCTGTGGACTTGCCTCTTCCCTCTCCTCTCTAATAGGGATGTCGTTGAAGCACATCACCCTCCACTTGCACCACTGCCCTGACCGCTGGCTCAGGTCCATCTATCCAGGAACTCATCAGGCAGTGTTACTACATCAGCCTTCTCTGAGCTTGTGCTTAAGTAAGCTGTGTCAACACTTACATTGGCTCCCTATCAGTGGCCTGCCACACAAGTTTAAACTGTGCTGCATGTTCAAAGCCCTTTATGACCTGGACCCATTTATCTTTTTAGCCTTAACTCTCACTCCTGGAAGAAATGACCCTCTGTCCCAGTTAACCAGTCTTACTGAGTCAGACATCCATGCACAACACCGTTCTTGCACTGTCATGCAGTTTCTCCTCCCTGGAATGCCCCATTCCCACTGTTTCAGGTGTCCAAATCCTACCTGTTTTTCAAGTTCCTCTCCTGATTATCTGAGCAAAAATTGATGTGTTCCTCATATAAAATGTCCATAGCATCTTTCTCTTTTTTTGGGCATGTAATGAATTAAGTTTTACTTACAAATTAATTAATATTTGAATTCATCAATATTAAGAAGACTCTGTTTTAATTTCTAATATGGTAAATATTGATAGATGTAGCCTACATAAGCATAAGCTCTTTGATGTCCTCAGTGATTTTTCTTTTTGGGGGTGGTAGTGGTAACAGCTTTATTGAGTTATATAAATTAGCGTACTATATAATCCCCTTTAAAAATCCTCTCTTTTATTATGGCATTTATAATGATCTTCCTTAATGTCCATGACTTATTTCTCTTATTAGAACTAAAGTTCCTCAAGGAAAGACCAGCTCTCAAACATCTTTGTGTTCTCAGTTCCTGGTTTAGTACTGCAAACATAGCAGGCACTGAATGAATGCTTTCGAATGAACCACAGTCCCTCATCTCTTTTGCCAGTCCCAAGTCCTGCACATTCTTTATATGGGCTGGATGCAGCAATTAGCAAATAGCCTTTAAAATAAGGGCTCCACGTACCAATTTCTAGGATGATGGGACCAACTCAAGAAGAGAGCTTGCGTGCCAGCTTTTCAGAGCCAGGGAAAAACAGAGTAGGGTTTGCTTCTGAAACCTGCCTTAAGAAAAGAGCACTTTGGGAATAAATTGGATCTAGCTTTGTCAAAATGCTTGTTAACAGTGCTACAGTTCAGTGATATAAAGAGTCACAATGCATGGTGCAGACAATAGCATTTATAAATACCTTAAAATGGTGAAGATCCTGCAAAGGAAGAAATTGATGCAGACGGTAAACTTGAACTCTATATCAGACCTTAAAGGGATGGGGTGCAGAAAAACTTTGCCAATGTAAGTGAGCAGCGTGAGCAGTGGGGTCTGGGAGTAGTGAAAAGTGGAAAGAGGCTGGTACGGCTAGGGAGACCGGGGTGTGTGGAGATCTAGACTATCAGATTGAAAAATTTTAGACTTTATTCAGAGAATTATCAGAGATCTTAGTTCTTCTGTTGGGAGACTGGGAGACCATATTGGAAGACTTTCTGCTCAACTTGTTAGTTCATGTTAAAAGTGAATAATTGAAAGGATGGGGTTAGTGCCTATAGCTTTTTTTTTTTCTTTCCCTGAAGCATTTAGGTCACTTGATGTCCTAAACAAGTATTTATTGAACACCTGCTATAATTCAAGCAGAGTACTGAGACAATTACTGGTTGTATTGGATGTTACCTGCTATTTTTCTTTCACTTTCTTTTATATCAAAGTGTCGTGTCTCGTGTCCCAAATCAGACTTGGAAGTTACTTGTAATCAGGGGTGCCTAGTTTTATCTTGCTGAGCTCCAGTTTCTTGCATAACAGATAAAAGGTGCTTAATAAATGATTGAGAGATTGCATGATAATGACAAGGTACATACCCCCATATTATTATTACAAAAGGGGAAAGGTGACTTTTTTATAATGGAGAAATCTGTGGGCTCCTCTTTAACCAAGTAATGAAGCTTAGCCTTACCAGTAATGGGATAAACTGGCCTCCGGTGCCTTCTAATGGGATGCATTGGGAAGTCCACAATGTCACCTTTATAGAGTCCCCGCTAAAAAAGTTTTATTCAAATCCAATCATGAGGAAACAATCATACCCTAAAAATTGTAGGACAATCCCACAAGACAGCGTAATCGGTCTGGATTCTTAATTGTTGATGTCGTGAAAGGCAAGAAAAAATTATTTTAGATAAAAGGAGACTAAAGAGACATGACAACGACATCGTGCAGTGTAGAGTCCTTTGGATCCTGAGTATGCATTCCCCCCCCCAACAACAAAAAGATAAACAGTTCACTTGGGGAAATTTGAATATGGATTGGATATTAGATAATGACAATATTTTGACACCGTTAATTTTGTAGGGTGTGATATACAGTATTGTGCTTGTGAAGGGGATTGTCCTCTTTCTTAGAAGGTACTTGTTGAAGTGTTTAGGGGTGAAATGTCATAATGCCTGCAAGTAATTGGAGGTTCTCTGTTCTTTCAACCTTTGTATAGGTTTAAAATTTTTCAAAATAAAATCATGTACTTGGGTGTTGAAACCTTTCAGCCATGCAGTTTACAAAATCTGATTTTCAATTGTTTTTGTGTTACCTTGTCTTCATTGTTATTAGGCATTGGAGTTGGGTGCAGGCCAGAGTTCTTGATGCTGTTTTCTCCGTCAGTATTGTGGGGGCCTTGAACCTGTGTGTCCTTGAATCACATTCAAATATATAATTCAGTGCTGTTAATTACGTTGGCAGTGTGGCACTCCCATCACAATTGTCACCTGGAATTCTCCCACACTGCTCAGCCCAGCAGGATGATGTCTTTGAGTTGGGTTTAAATAGTGAGGAGGGCAAATGAAGGCCAGCACATGAGGTGTATGTGTGGGGTTGTAACTAGTTTATCGAGATCCAGTAATGTACAGCTCTGTGACTTACATGTGGGTTAATACTGTCATTGTCACACATGTGGGAGCTGACACAAGATCAGGAAGCTGCCCCAAGGTCACCCAGCTGTCGGGGTGACCCATGCTTCCTGTCCTGTGCTCCTCACCTTTTTGCTTTAATTGATGGAAACTATGTATATATGAACTTTATAGAGGAGAAGGACTCTCCTGAATAGAAATGAGAGTTCCCTTTGCCCCATCATCCCAGCCTCAAAATGAGATTTGTATCAGCTGTTGGAATTCGGGAAATAGTGGGATAAATTGTTATTTTATTATTATATTATCAGAGGAGAGGGACTTTCTCGAAATAGTAACGAGTGACATTTGGAGAGGTTTCCTTTTCCTCATCATCCCATCCTCACAATGAGATTTGTATCACCTGATGGAATCTAGCAAATTGTCTGCCCCGGGGTGGGACCTTTCTAATAGATTTCATTGATTCTCGCAGCAATCCCTACAGGTAGATGAAGAAATAAAGGCTTGGGGAGATGAAGAGACTTGGCCGAGGTGCCACATTTTTCTGATTCCAAAGGCCACTTTCTCCCAGGCTTTGCTATCACTGGTGTGGTCAGGGATACAGAAAGGGGGACGACACCCCTGCCTCCCAGATCTGGGCACAGAAACTGCAGTGCCAGGTGTCACAAAGAAGGTGGGACGCGGCACCTGTGCTCAAAGTCTTGGGTAACTGCTCCTGCGAGGCAGAGTGGGTCCAGAGCAGTATTTATGGGAGATCAGAGGAAGGAGCGTTCAATCTTCTGCTCTCTCCCTCCACACGCCACCATGTCTCTATCGTTTTCCCACATGGATCAGTGACAGAGTCCAAGACTCAACCCTCGCAGGGGCCTTGGTGCAGTCACACCAGCCAAGTTCTCTTCAATTCCAGAGTGTTTTGAAAATGCAGATAGTAGCATATTACCTTAGATGTGTAACCTGTTTCATCCCAAAGGATTTGAAGGGAGAGTTTCTTTGAGTATTTTTACCTACTTATATTTTGAAGAGGTAATTCCACTTCCCCCACAATCCGCCCTCACCCCCCAATTAATTCCTCTATTCCTTGACAGTTGGAGTCCCCCAGAAGGCTTGGCTCAATAGGCCTCTTTTTGCCTAACCTCCTTCAGCTTTTTCTTCTAAACGTTTATAAGTTCTGCCAGGGAGGAGATGGAGCCCCTAGCAAAGTGTCTGATTCTAAGAACATCTGCAAGCTATTTTAATAATTCTCCTCCTCCTGATTAACAATAAAAATGTTACAAAAGAAGACTGGTAAGTAAACATAGTGAGGAATTTCTGCCAAAATTAAAGGGCCTTTTCCATTAAAATGGGTTCTGTGTACTTGGTATGAAAGATTCTTGAACTACCTTTATCTCCTTGGGGGCAAAGCGTAATGCATTGGTGATGGGGGCAAAAGATAGGGGCGTTTTGCGATAGGACACTCTGTAAGGTAGCCCAATAGCCATGCAACCCTGAGACCTTGCACCTCTCTCAAAAGATCAGTGTTTTATCATACTTTCATTGATTTGCTCATACTTAGGGGACTTTGAAAGATTTCATTCTTGTTTAACGTGGCCCCAAATATCTCACAAAGTGCTTTTTCTGTATTCATTTAAAAAATTATTTCACTTTACCTACTTTTAACTCTAAGCAGTACAGTAAAAGCAGGACTTGTGCTCTGGAACTTAACTTTCCTGATTTGCACTGAACTCTTTAATAGGGTTTTCCTGGGAGCGGAGGGCCAAGAATAGAAGTTGCTGTAGTCAAATCCCAGTTAGGATTTACAAAAGCCAGGCAAATAAACAAAACAAAACACAACCCAACCTAAAAATCTAGGTCTGCTGCATCTGCTAGTTGTGTCACTTTATGGACCTACATTTTTCTTTGAGCTGAAATAATATGTACAGTAAGACATTGATGATAACTCCACCCAGGGCATAGTATTACACAGCTCATGAAGACACAGTTCAGTTGTCAAGTAAATTTAATAGGGTAAGTGGGCTCGCAGGAGATTTGTTTAACACCAGAGAGAACAAAATGATTTTAAACAGTGTAGAACTTGTTAGATAAATAGCAATGTATAATGTGAATATACGGTTTTCCATTTATTTTTAAGATATTTTAAATTAATGCCTGTTGATATTCATGCTAACCTTTCTATTCCATTTATTTAAAACATTTTGTTACATATTCAAAATGGATTTTGAGAATTATAGACATTTTATCACATCTTGGGAATTTTTCCTTGCTATTCCCTATAGAATTACAGCTGTTTAAAACCAGTCCTTTCTACTCTAAATGTGGTCCATGCACCAGCTGCTTCAGTATTTATTGTCTGGGAGCTGGTTAGAAATGCAGAACCCTGGGTCTAACCCCAGACCCGAGAAATAACAAAGTGAGTAGGGCCCCCCGTGGGTTTGTGTGCACATTAAAGTTTAAAAGGCACGGTCCTTGTCCAACCTCCCCATTTGACCTGCAGCCAAAGTCATTCCTTTTGTTAGTGCAAGAACCTAAGTCTTCTGGTCTTCGGGCCACTCTTCTCTCCACTGGACCTGCCCCTTCACCTGTGCTTTTCTAAGAGAGCCCTGTCTCAGGATGACACCCAACATGGATCTATAAACTTTTCCTGGTACTGAGCCCCAAAGTCCTCTCTCTTGGTGCCAACCCATCTGTTTTTTTTCTATTCAGGTGGTTGTAATCCAGAAGTGGCATCTGTGCCTCAACCTGGGTCGCACTATGTTATGTGAGGCAGGACAGACCAGGATAGACTAGGAGAGAGACTGCGTGGAAGAAGCTGTTTGGTTTCAAAGTCAAGAGCCTCATCTTGAATCAGGTCTTAATCTTGCCCTCACCTCCTTCTGCCTTCTTCCCTCCCCTCTCTCCTCTCTTCCTTCTCCTTCCCTTCCCTCCCCCCACCCCATTTCCTATCTCTCTCCCCACCTTCCCCTCAACTGTCTTCCTCCCTCTTTTTTTTCCTTAACTGGTAAAGCATCCTGCACAGCTAGAAAAAATATGAAAATTGGGGAGTGAATCCCAGGGTTCTCCTTCCAGCTCTTCTATTATTCAGTTTTGTGACCTTGAACAATTCACTCTAATTCTTCCCCCTTCCCCTCCCCTCCCCTCCCCTGGATTGAACCCAGGCCCCTCCATATGGCAGATGGACGCCCAACCATTTGAGCCACATCCACCCGCCCCCCAAAAATTCTCTTATCTTCTCAACAGTTCTCTTCTGTTCTCTTCAGTTCTTAAAACACCAACTTCCTTAGCTGTTAAGATGGAAATTACTCTTCTGTTCTTACCTTTCTGGTAAGGAAAACCCAGAAAAATAGGTAATGTTTAAAATGCTTTAAAATAAAATATACTAATATAAAACATAGGAAAGCTCTGACAGAGTAATGTTTTTTTTTTTTTTTTTAAAGATTTATTTATTTACTTTATCCATTGTAAACACCCCCTTCCCCATTTTGCTGTTTTGTGTCCATTCGCCGGGCAATTCTCTGTGTCCGTTTCCTGCCATCTCTTCTCATCCTCCTCCTCCTGTCTTCACCAGGATTCGATCCTGAAGACCTCCGATGTAGGAGAGAGGTATTCTGCCACCTGCGCCACCTCGGTTCCTGGTTTTCAGAACTTTCGGAGCATCTCATCTTGTCTCTCCCCTGCATCTCTCTCCTGTTACGTCATCATCTTGCTACATGGCTCCTGGGGCCTGGCGGCTCACCGGCACACAGAGCCTGGCAGCCCATGCACCTTCTATATATATTTTTTTAATTTTACCGGGAGGTCCCAGGGATCGAACCCAGGTCCCTCCATATGGCAGACAGACGCCCAACCATTTGAGCCACATCCGCCCCCAAGCGTAATGTTGATGGGGCTATTTTGATTAATTGAAATTCTAGTTAAAATGGCCTATGTTTGAACTCCCTGAGTTTTACTGTGTTGTTATCATCATCATCATATTAGTAGCAGTCAGCAAGTGGGTTGTGTTTGTCGTCCGTCATCTCATTGTTGTCCTAAAGAAGAGACCAGAGCCTCTCAAAGCAGCCTCATTAGGGGTCTGGATTTAGCACAGCCTCCCCTAGCCTCACTGAAAGGGACCAGCCCTGAGGTTTGGCCTCTCAGCTGTAAGAGCAGACTCTGCCAGTTTAGAGGCTGCCTGAGGAGCCACGTTGTGAAAGGTGCTTTGGGTTGCAACCTGAAGGGTGGTGGGAAAGAGGAGCTTGGTCCCCTCCCCGAGTGGCGAAACCTCACTTCGGCGTACTCGCCCGGTGCAGACAGTCCATCACACCTTTTATCTTTGTTGGCTTGCCTGTGCTTCGTCATGCTGGTTGCCCAACAGCCCTCCTTTAAGAAAAAGAAGAGTTAACCAGAATGGGGAGAGCTGCAAGTTGGATGATTTCAAAGGGATTGACTTCACTGTGTCTTATCCCCAGCTGCTAGTGTGGGAGACAAAGAAGCATTATTTGAGAGAAATGAATAAGCAACTGGCTGCTGGCACTTCTGTCCTGCACAGACACCGCTCTGTACAGTAATGAGTGTGTGAGATTCGAGAAGGATTGTGAAATGCTAGAGTGCAGTCGTTTTATCTTGCCAGCAGGCTGATGTCAGTCTGGTTGCCGCGGGCTGTGGTCAGACAGAAGGAGACCTATCGGTGTGGCAGAGGGCCTTGTTGGGTGGACGGAGCCTAGGTTTTACTCCTTTGATTTAGGTTCAGATATGGCCAAGAGAGCGGGGTGGGGAGGAGCACATAAAGTCTCGGATGCAGCAAAGATTTATATTGTGGAGTAAAACTGTGCAATAGGCAGGGCATGAAGATTTTTCTTAAAAATCTATCCTGAAAAGTTACAGCAAGGCACTTTTTAGGATAGTAGTACGCTCCCCTTTGCCAGAAACATAAAGACACTGTCGCCCCTCCTCGTACTCATCTCCCTGTAATGACAAGTAGTTTCTCCCAAGTCATGCCATCATCCTAAAAGCAGTCATAAATCTCTGTTCTGGCGGTCTACCCCCAGTGTGGGGGACGAGGCGCTGGGACAAGAGTTGAGAGTTGGGGGTACTAATCCTGCCCTATCATGAACTTTCACTCTAGCCTAGGGAGATTCAGTTAGTTTCTCTGAAAACTCAAGTCACTTGCCTCATCTCTGTTTTGAAGGTCTTGGCCTACATTATTCAATCCTCTAAGAGTCGAATCTGTGTTTTGTGGGCCAGATTACATTTATTTTAGGTTTCAGTTGGCTACCTACAACTCCCTTACAGCCTTTGAATAAATGAATGAAGCCAGAACACAGAGAAATAGAAGTGTACTTTCTTTTCCTTTTTTTTTTTTTGATAGAATAGTCTATTACTTTTTTCTAACTAGTTGCAAAAATAATTCAAGAGCCATACAGAGAACTCCAATATATCCCTCCACTCATCCATATACCCAGATTCCCTAACTTTTAAATTTTGTCGCATTTGCCCTATCATTCCATCCATCTATCGGTCCATCTGCCTGTCTATCTGTGTATATCCAATCTATGTCTCTCTTTTCTAAATATTTGACACTAGGTTATATACATCATGCTTCTTGAACACTTAATGCTTCCATGAATATTCCCTAAGAACAAGGATATTCACTTATATAACCACCTAACTTAAGTACATTTATCAAGTTCAAGAGATCTAACATTGGTACAAAGCTTACAGTCTATATTCCAATTTTTTCTTATTTCCCATTAAAATCCTTTTGAGCCCTTTGTCCTCCATTATTAGATACTATCTAGGATCATATATTGCATTTGATTGTCATTGTCTATTTACAACCCCCCCCACCCGTCTGCTTTCTGTGTCCATTCGCTGTGTGTTCTTCTGTGTCTGCTTGTCTTCTCTTTAAGCAGCACTGGGAACCAATCCCAGGACCTTCCAGAGTGGGAGAGAGGTGCTCAATCTCTTGAGCTACCTCAGCTCCCTGGTCTGCTGTGTCTCTTATTGTCTCTCCTCTGTGTCTCTTTTTGTTGTGTCATCTTGCTGCACCAGTTCTCCGCACGGGCCAGCACTCCGCTCAGGCCTTACCAGGAGGCCCTGGGAATCGAACCCTGGACCTCCTATATGGTAGATGGGAGCCAGTCGCTTGAGCCACATCCGCTCCCGTCATTGTCTTTTTAGCTGCCTTTTTTAAAAAAAAAAAAAACAAAAAAACTGTGGTAACATACATACAATCTAAACTTTCTCATCTCAACCCCTCCCGAGCATCCCATACAATGGGATTAAGCACATTCACAATGTTGCAGTATGCTCCTCACCATCCCATCACCCCAAGCAGAATAACTCCCCATTACTTCTGCCCACCCCCTTCCCCTGTAACCTGTACTTTACTTTCTATCTCTGAGTTTGTATCTTCTAGTTATTTCATATAAGTGGAATGATACAATATCTGTCCCTCTGTGTCTGACTTATTTCACTTGACGCATCGTCTTTAATCCATGTTGTAGCATCATGTACCAGATGTCATTCATTTTTAAGGTTGCGTGATATTTCCACCTATGGTGTACTGAGGTTCCTATTTCTCTGCATCCTTGTCAGCACTTATTATTTTTCTGTTTTGTTTTTTTTTTTAAATAGCCACTCTGGTGGGTGTGAGGTGGAATCTCATTGTGGTTTTGATTTGCATTTCACTAATGACTAAGGATGTGAAGCATCTTTTCATGTGCTTATTGGCTGTTTGTGTATCTTTTTAGGAGAAATGTCCAAAGTCCCTTGCCCATTTTTTATTTGGGTTGTCTTTTTGTTGTTGAGTTGTAGGAGTTCTTTCTACATTTTGGATATTAAACCCTTATCAGATACATGGTTTCCAAACATTTTTTCTCATTCTCTTGGTTGTATTTTCACTTTTTAAATAATAACTTGGATGTACACAAGACTTTAATTTTGATGAAGTCCATTTTATCTGTTTTTCCTTTTGTTGCTCTTGCTTTTGGTATAAACTCCAAGAATCTGTTGCCTCAAACAAGGTCCTGAAGACATTTCCCTATGTTTTCTTCTAAGAGTTTTATACTTTTAGCTCTTATATTTAGGCTGTTGATCCATCTTGAGCCAGTTTTTGTTTATGGTGTGAGGTATAGGAGTCCACCTTATTTTTCTGTGGATATCCAGTTTTCCCAGTACAATTTATTGAAGAGACTCTTCTTTCTCCATTGAGTGGACTTGGCACCCTTGCTGGAAATTAGTTGACCGTGGACATGTGGGCTTATTTCTATGCTCGCAGTTCTATTCCATTGATCTCTGTCCATATGTCATTACCACAGTGTTTTAATTACTGTAGCTTTGTGATAAGTTTTGAAATTGGCAAGGCTTGAGTCCTTTTTTCAGGATGTTTTTGACTATTCAGGGTCCCTTGCTTTTCCTTGTGAATTTGATGATTAGCTTTTGCATTTCTGTGAAGAAGGCTGCTGAAATTTTGGCTAGGGGTTGCATTAAATCTCTTAATCATTTTGAGTAGTATGGACATCTTAATGCTATTAAGTCTTCAGTTCATGAGCACAGAATATCTTTCCATTTATTTAGGTCGTCTTTAATTTCTTCCAGCAATGTTTTATAGTTTTCTAAGTACAAATTGTTTATATCCTCAGTTAAATTTACTCATAGATATTTGATACTTTTAGTTGCTATTGTAAATGGAACTGTTTTCTTGATATCCTTTTTGGATTGTTCATTGCCATTGTATAGAAATACCACCAATTTTTGTGTATTGATCTTGTGTCCTGTTACTTTGCTGAATTCATTTATTAGCTTTTGTAGCTTTCTTGTAGATTCTTCAGGATTTTCTCTATATAAGATCATATCACCTGTGAATAGAGACAGTTTTATTTCTTCCTTCTGGTTTGGATGCCTTTTATTTTTCTTGCCTCATTGCTTTGGTTTGTACTTTGGTGAAAACAGGCCTTGTTTATGTGTACTTGATTTTTAATTAAATCTTCTTCAGATATGATGTAAATTATTTGTTAACTATACTTAGGTAAATCTATTTTTCTTCCTACCAAGTAAAGTACATTCTGTAAAACACTATTAAAATATTTCTATTCACGATGTTTACTGAACACTTATAGTTTCTGTATGTTCATGTATGAATGATATACTTCAATAAATTGTTTAAAAAATATTTCTAGATCAGCAATAAAAGAAAGACAACTTTATATGACATATATTATATAGAATAGAGACTTTTAGAGGTCATGTTAGGCCATCAAAATGATCTAATTGAACTACTTGATTTAACAAATGAGGACACCGAGGCTAGAGATAAGTGCTCTTTTGAAGGCCCTATAATTAATTTCTGTCTTTCAGCCAATTTAGGATACCATCCTTTGTAAAATGAACCCTTATTTCATGTACTGCCTAAGGAAAATATCCTACCAATTAAACCGACATGCTGATTGATTGTAACACAACACTCAGTCTTAGGAATATGAAAATATAGGAAATAGAGGGTCTTAGAATCTTTGAAATTTGGTAATAACAGAAGCTCAAAATTAGGATACATTCTCCTAGGTCTCCTCCCTGTGCTGAGCTCCTCCCCCTTTAATTCTGACTTTGAAAGCAGCATTTTCTGGTGATATCAGAATCATTATATAGCATGTCAGAAAACTAAGATTTTAAAATTTTATTTTATATATTTATTTACCCCCCACCCCCACCCCCGTCCCCCCATTGTTTTGCACTCGCTGTCTGCTCTCTGTTCTTCTGTGTCTGCTTGTCTTCTCTTCAGGTGGCACCGGGAACCGATCCTGGGACCTTCTGGAGTGGGAGAGAGGTGCTCAATCTTTTGCGCCACCTCAGCTCCCTGGTCTACTGCGTCTCTTACTGTCTCTCCTCTGTGTCTCTTTTTGTTGTATCATCTTGCTGTACCAGCTCTGCGTGGGTCAGCATGCCATGCAGGCCAGCTCTCCTCTCGGGCCAGCTTGCCTTTCACCAGGAGGCCCCGGGAATTGAACCCTAGACCTCCTATATGGTAGACAGGAGCCCAATTGCTTGAGCCACATCTCTTTCTTTCTTTTTGTTTTCTTTCTATTAAACTTTTTTTTTTCCTCTTGAAATTAATATACACTGATTCTTATAAACTCTTTTTTTTTTTTTTTTAAAGATTTTATTTATTTATTCATTTACCCCCCCCCTTGCTGCTTGTGCTCGCTGGGTCAGCCAACCACGCCGTGCGGGCGGGCTTGCCTTCACCAGGAGGCCCCGGGAACCGAACCCAGGGCCTCCCATATGGTAAACGGGAGCCCTACTGATTGAGCCATAGCCGCTTCCCTCTTATAAACTCTTGAGCTAAAAATCTTTGTTTCATATTAGGGGAAATATTTAAGGAATATTTTTGCATGTCTGGTAACACATATAACACAATTTCCCATTTTAGCAATTTTTAAGTATACAATTCAGTGGTATTAACTTCATTCATACACCTCTAAAATATATTTATATATATAAAAATAACATTTTTGTAAGCAAATGCACATATATGGATATATATTTATATATCATTTTACAAATATTGGTATGTATTGTGAAAATTTTGATTTTTACCCACAATAAAAAATAAATAAATTAAAAAAAAATGAGGGGGAGATCAAAATATTCATAAATAAAAAGAAATTGAGAGTAAAAAAAAAATTCAATTACTGTATTATTTCTCAAAATAAACTTCACTTAGTAAAAAAAAAAAAAAAAAAAAATTCATTCATAGTGTTTTGCAACCATCACCACCATCCATTACCAAAACCTTTTCATCATCTAAAATATTTCTGTGTCCATTAAGTAATAACTCCGATTTCCCTTCCCTCTGGTCCCTGGGAACCTCTAATCTACTTTCCATCTTCCATGGGTTTGCATATTCAGGTATTTCATATAAGTGGAATCAGACATACAATATCTCTCCTTTTGTGTCTGGCATATTTCACTCAGCACATTTTCAAGGTACAGCATGTATTGGTGCTTCATTCGGAAGGAATATTTTTAGTCAAGCCACCATGACTGAAAACAGCAGTTAAATAATTTTACATGTTAGCTAATTTGGGGCAGTATCTCATACCTAGATAGAATGATTTTCATTAAAAAGCCCAAATATATTTTAAAAATTGAACTTTTTTAGTTGTAATTGTAAATTTAAAAAAATTAAATTGTAGCTAAGCCAACTTAAAAAATTAAAATAATGTGTTGCTCAAACAGCTCAAATTTCCCTTCTGTTTATTCTTTAAAAAGAAAAATAATCTTTTCTCTTTTTTCAATTATCAAAACCATTGGGAAATTTAGAATTCACATTAGTACAAAAGAAAAAAGTCTTTGTACTCTCCCCAAGATAAGTTCTTTTTGGTGTGTATTTTTTCTTCCCTCCTTGTGGTTAGGGTCTGTATAAATTTCATCATCGGTTTTTCTGATAATACATCACACTGCTTTTGGCAAGTAACGGGCACTCAGACAAACACTGATTAAAAGCTGAACTGTAGCTTTAATATGACTCTGATGAATCCAAGTGCATATGTACCCTCAGGCAGTTCTCTGATTTTATTTTTTTAAAACCTAATAAATAATGTTTTAAAAATCCTCTGACTTTAACATTGTAGGGTGATATAACTACAATAACAAAAAGTTTGCTTTTATTTCAGGGAAAATTAACGGATGCCTTTTCTCTTTATATCTTTAGCAGTTAAGAACTGAGAGAGAAAAGTATCTGGTAGTCCTGGGATCTTCAATATTTACTTGACATTTAAATATTTGGGTGTGGGGTGAGAAACAGTTTTATTGAGATGTACTTTACCTAATTTAAAGTGTACAAGTCAATGATTTTTAGTATAGTTATAAAGTTGTACAACCTTTACCACAATCCATTTTAGAACAGTTTCATTCCTTCAAAAAGAAACTGGGTACCTATTAGTAGTCACTCCCCATCCCCTCTTTGCTCACTTCCTAGCAACCATTAAATCCACTTTCCATTTCTATGGATTTGCCTGTTCTGGACATTTCCTGTAAATAGAATCATACACTATGTGGTCTTTTGTGACTAACGTCTTTCACTTAGCATATTGTTTTTAAGGTCCATCCATGTTGTTGTATATCAGTACTTCATTCTTTTTTTAAAAAAAAAAAATTATTGTGTTAACGTATATTTAACACAAAATTTCCTATTTTAGCCATCTTCAAGCATACAATTCAGTAGCATTAATTACATTCACCATGTTGTGCTGCCATCACCACCATCCATTACCAAAGCTTTTTCATCAGTCCAAACAAACTCTGTACCTCTTAAGCCCTTACTCCCCCGGGAGTGTTGTTGTTTTTGCTTTCGTGTAACCATTGGATGGCCCATTGGGTGACTGCTCTTTTTGGGGGGAGTGATTTGAATGTGCTGTGGTGGTGCCACGCATCTGCTGACCTACGTGTAGGCTAGCCAGAGCCCAGGGGTCCAGGCTGAACCTTGCACTCTTCATCCCCTTTTATCTCTGCCTAGGATGTTGGGAAACACTGGGGGTGGGGATGGGGGCTGGGCAGGGTATTCTCAGTCCATGCCATTTTGATCAGCTTTGATTTACAATTGCTGAGGTGTTGGAAGTATCATCAGCGCTCCTCCAAAAGCTGGCTGGCCTGGGCTACTGAAGTTTTACTTTGGAAAAAAACACCCTCTTCCCTCTGGGGGGTGAGAGAAGGGAGGCATGAGAGTGAAGGAAAGAGGGGGGTGTTTTCTAATATTCAAGGTATCAATATTAGCACTGCTTTTTTTTTTTTATAAACCAAAAATTACTATATAGAAAGTAGAGGTCAACTAAAATCATATTGAATTTCTGAGGAGGAGGCCAGCGTCAGGCCTGTGTTTTAGGTATTTCATTTAAAATGGAAAGTTCCAGTTTGCTTCATTGCCAGAATCCTTAAAAGAAATCCTGGGTTGGGGTGTATTGTGGGTCACTGTATATTTGCTAGTTTACGTCTTTCTGACTAAATTGGCAATTTTTTAATTTTTCCTGGTAAACACTCAGAAGGTTTTTTCCTCCCTCTTTTCCCTAACAAAATCATACTTGTCATATGTGCATGAAGTACACGACTGTTAAAACTGTCCACACATCTGTGCTGATGTGAAAGTAAGTGGTGGCAAACAAAGATTCCCTTTCTTAGGGACCATGGGCCTCTGACGAAGCTGACTTTATCCTAATTCGACTCTCAGGTTGTGACCAAGTGGAAACAAAATTGGTTCAGGCCTTAGAACTAATATGGGTAGAACAAAAGGGTTATTATTCGTGCATGGTTTAGTTGCCCCCCACATGACTTAGAAAGTTTGAAGTTTTCTCTTAAAGTAATTATTATTCCCGTTTATAAATTTTACAAGGTATGCAACCTTCATTCTTATAAAAGGTGATGCTTATTTTAATTCATAACGAGGAAAAAGTTATCGCCCAAGTACAAAGACTTTGAAAAACCCCAAGATGTTTAATTAGACCAAACGTGAACCCTAATTTGAGTGTCACTTTGAAAAATGTTTTAAAAACTACATCTATGCCTTATGATGCTTGTGACAAACTATGTGCAGAAACTTTGTGCTGATAATCCTAATGTTTTTAATGTGCCATTTTTAGCACACCGTAAGAAGAAAATGTTTATTTACTATGAAACAATGTATTTTTTACTTCTTTCAAGTTCTTTTGGGCATGTGTGAACTATTATTAACCCATACATTTTCCTCACTCTTAAAAAAATACCAAAAATATAATAGAAATGTATTAAGCAAGAAAAATGAGTTTGGCATAGTGATTTCAAGAACTTGGTGTTAGGTTATTCTCTTACAAGTAGGGAGACAAATACCCACAAATCAAAAGACCTCTGTTTTAAATTAACTTTTGAGATTGTTTATAGTAAAGTTACTTTATTGTAACTTTTATTTTTAAACTCTACCCTAAAGAGTTATTGTGCTAAAAAAGCACGTTTATGTAAAATGTCTCATGCTTGGCAGCTAACAGTGTGCTCAGACCATATTCTGAGAATGGCAGGCAGCCCGTCATTGCCAAAACTTTCCACTGGGAGTAATTTTGCAAGGGGCAGGGCGGGCTGGTGAACCCGGGGGACTGAGCTGGGGGCCGTCCTGCTGCATCATGCATCATCTCTCTGTGTGTAGGTGAAGCTGCTCTCAGGGGCGAACCCAGAATGCAGACCCTGCCCGTGGCCTCTGCCCTCACGAGTCACCGCACAGGCCCCCCTCCCATCAGCCCCAGCAAGAGGAAGTTCAGCATGGAGCCAGGAGAGGATGGCCTCGACTGCGAAAACGATCACCTTTCCAAGATGAGCCGCATCTTCAACCCCCATCTGTAAGTCCCTTCTTTCTGACGGGTGGACATTCTTATTTTGATGGGCGTGTACCTCTGTGCTAGGGCCATATTTCTCTTGCAAATCCTTAAGTCTGTGCTTTGTGCCATTTATGTATTGAGAGGATAAATGGTGCTCCTCTGACACCAGCAAATATTAAACTCATTTTAATAACTCTCGGAGAGGCAAATCTTACTTCTTTCCAACCTACCGGGGCAGGGGGTGGTGGCTTTCATTTGTTTTCTCCATGGAAGTTAACTTTCCATTAGAGCTTCTGGGGGCGGTTATTTGAAAATCTTGCTTTTTCTTCCTTGTATGTAATGATTGTTGTAGGGGAATCAGTGTTTGGTGAATGTCTTTTGGCGCCAGAGAACTAGAAGGAAAGGTTAGCATCTGAGCAGACTTCTGTAAAATTTTTTATTTGTTGTCTAGAATGGTACACATTAAGAGGTATTAATTCTCAATTTGTGTGCTCATGATGTCCACTTGAGGCCTTCCCAAAGAGAGAAAGATGGTTTTTTTTTTTCTCTCTTTGAAATGATTTCAAGTTTACAGGAAAGTTACCAAAAAAAATACAGAAACAATACATAGAACTCAACATAACCCCCATATCCAAATTTTCCAACTTTTAACCTTTTGCCATATTTATTTCTTTCCCTTTCCTTTACCTCCCCTTCCCCTTCCTTTCCTTCCTCCCTCCCTTCCTTCTCTTTCTTTCCTGCCTTTCTTTCCCTCTCTTTCTCTTTTCTTTCCTTCATTCTTTCCTTCTTTCTTTTTCCTCCTTTTTCTTCCTTCTCACCTTCCCTCCTTCTGCCCTCTCTGCCTCCTTCCCTTTCCATCCATCCATCCATCCATCCATCCATCCATCCATCCATCCATCCATCCATCCATCATCTTCTCTGTCTTCCAAGCACTCGAGAGCAGATTGCATTCATCCTGCTTCTCTAACACTTAACACTTTCTTGTACATTTCCTAAGAACAAGGATAGCCATCTGTGTAACCACCTCAAGTACAGCTATCAAGTTCAAGAAATTTAACATGGATAACAAGCACATGGTCCATCTTTCCATTTTTTTCATATGTCCCAGTAATGTCCTTTTGGGCTTTGAGGAATATGGCTTTTTGTGTTTTAAGATAATGCTCATTACATCTATTGTTTGCTTGTGGTAGCGGATAGAGAAACCCGTCTTGGAGTCAGGGGACCTGGGTGCTAGTTCTCGATCTGCCACCAACACTCTTATAGTCTGGACAAATGTTGCCTCAACTCTCTGGGCCTCAGTTTCCTTTAGTGAGACGAAGGAACTGGAACTAAAGTTTTCTGAATCTGTGGAACATTGCCATACCAGGTTTACAGTTGCAAACTAGCTTGCTTCTGGCGGACTGTACTTTGGCTTCTTTGTGAGCTCTTCCCAGCACACACGCACTTTTGGCAAAAGGAGTCAAGTGCTTTTTTCCCATGTTTTCAGGACTTAGAAACACCAAGCCAGCTGCCCAGCAGGGTCTGTACCTGCAGTCATATATCTAGTCATCATTATCGGCTATTGGTCTCTTAGCAGACATGGTGATGTATCTCTGATTATGGGAAGGAGTAGCTATGCATGCCCAGGTGAAAAGGTCCTCCTCCCCGCCCCAAACTCTTTTCCCAAGGATGGATAAAGCAGAGAAATGTTGTTTTGAGTTCTTCAAGATGCTCGCCTTTCCCAGTTCTTGTTTCTGAGAATGCTGCTATTTCTGGCAGGAATGTAAAGCTCCCGAGAGTCCCCTGCTTCCCATTGGAGGCAGAGCTCTTCCGCGGTCAGAGGTAGCCCTCGCACTACTGCAGCCAGCCTCTGCTGCCTCAGCGTCAGCAGGCCTTGGCATTCCACACGTTCCAATCTGCTTGGACTGTTGTAGTCAGTCATAAGACACTGACAGAGGTATTTATCCTCAAATAAATCACTGTAGTGTTAGTCAGAGGCTGAGCCTGTAGTCTGGAGCCCTGGAATTTGCTACAATCCGGAATCCAGCACCAAGGCAATGCAAAACAATGAACTCTCACAAAATAGGGAGAGCTTCATAGTTTAAATCCTGGTTGCTTAACTATTTGTAGTTCATTCTTTTGTTATTAAGAATTTTCTGGGAAACGGATGTGGCTCGAGAGGTTCGGCGTCCGTCTACCATATGGAGAGACCAGGGTTCGATCCCCGGTACCTCCTGGTAAAAAAAAAAAAAAAAAAAAAAGAATTTTCTCATTCTCTTCCACCCCCCTTCCCCAAACCCCAAGAAATAAGAGAAATTTGGTCCCCCCCCCTTTTTTTTTTAAGGAAGGGGGAGGTGGCATGGAGGCAGTATGCTTTGGAATAAAACATGCCTTAGTTTAAATCCTAATTCTGCCAGTGATCAGCTGTGAGGCCTTGTACAAGTCTCTTAATTTATCCGGGCGCAAATTCCCTCTTTGTAAAATGGCAATGATAGTAGTTAATGAGTAGAACTATTGTGAAGATTAGAGTTAAAACATGCAAAAACTTAGCACAGTATAGCACTCAAATGATGGTAGCTATTTTTTAAAACTAATAATTCCATTATTCAAATATTGGTAGTAGAGAATAAGAATACTACTATGGTGAATTTAATGTTTGAGAGAGTGTGCTTTATATTTATAGTCAGAATGCCTAGGTTCAAATCCCAACTGCTTTGTCTTTCAATGGGATTGGTGATTGACTGTACCTGCCTCATAGGATTATTGTAAGTGCTCAGTACAGTGCCTGGCAGATAGTGAGCATTCAGCTTTAGTCATTAATAATATTGTCATTAGAATGTTAAAGCAGTTAAAAAATGATTTTGTAACTCCTTTGTGAGTTACAAATATGACCTTGAAGTACAAGTCTGTGATGATAGTATAAACAATTTTTTTTTTTTTTAAGATTTTATTTATTTATTCATTTATCCCCCCCTTGCTGCTTGTGCTCGCTGGGTCAGCTAACCACGCCGTGCGGGCGGGCTTGCCTTCACCAGGAGGCCCCAGGAACCGAACCCGGGGCCTCCCATATGGTAAACGGGAGCCCTACTGATTGAGCCACAGCCGCTTCCCAGTATAAACAATTTTAAGCATTAAATAATAGAAGCAGAATTGCTTAAATTTCATGTGCAATTCACCATTGACATCATTATGGCAAGTTTTAGGAAAATAGAAATGGTAACACCCTCATCTACTAGACTCTCTAGTCTCAAATGGTATTGGTGGCCTTTTAAACTGGAAGGAGGTATGTGGTTAGTTCATTTTGTGCATCACTGGTTTACTTGGAGATCGTTATTCATTTCAGTAACATTACCACATGTTTCTATGTATTTTCTAAGAACTTAATGACAGATTTCACAGGCAAATTGAAAAGATGCTGCATGTCCCACTTCTTCATGTTGTAGGGTACTTAGTAAGTACTGTTTGATATGTTGACATGCTTCCTATTTGAGCCATATAGCATGTTCCCTCCTTGTTATTTTTTCTGTGATAAATTACTGATTCATGTTTATTTGGAAAAGAATGGCCTGGTATATTTGTCTCTTTAAGTATATTGCAAAATGATTTTTGGTTTTTATCTTCTTAGAACCTGCTAGGAGTATGTAATGAAAATGTGTTGTGTTTATTTTGTCACTAAAGAAATCACAGTAATTCTGGGGAAGGAGTATTGTTGAAAAAGAGTTTTGGGGGTGGATGTAGCTCAAATGGTTGGGTGTCCATTTCCCATATGGAGGCACCTGGGTTTGATCCCCGGGACCTCCTGGTAAAATAAAGAAAAATATAGAAGGGGTGTGGGTGCACCGTCAGGCCCCGCGAGCGGGTGAACCACCAGGTCCTGCCGAACCCCGCAGCAAGATGATGACCTAACAGGAGAGAGACGCAGGGGAGAGCCAAGACAAGACGTGCTGAAAAACCAGGAACTGAGGTGGCGCAGGTGGCAGAATGCCTCTCTCCACATCAGAGGTTCCCAGGATTGAATCCCAGTGAAGACAGGAGGAGAAGGATGAGAGGAGACGGCAGGAAACAGACACAGAGAATTGCCCAGCGAATGGACACAAAACAGCAAAACTGGAGGGGGGTGGGTGGGGGGAGGGTGTTTAAAATGAATTTTTAAAAAAGTAAATAAATCAATCAATCTTGAGGGGGGGAGCTTTTGGCAGGTAGCCAAGAGGGTCTCAAAGATGCATGCTTTGGCTGTATTTCATTTTAACCATCATATTAGGTGTTTTCCAGTTGAGAGATGGTGTGGCTCTGAGCAGTAAGAGGCTACAGAGATGGTGATTGAATTTCATTTGATTTGATTCTAGGGAAAAATTAAAATAAAGAGGGGTTTCCTTCGTGATTTTTCTCCTGAAATTGGAAAATGAGAATTCCTGGCTCTTATTCCAGTCCCTAATAACTTGGTTCATTTGAACTTTATTAATTTTCTCATTAATAAGTTGAAAAGAATATCCTGAGAAATATCTTTTGTTTGTTTCCTGAGAAATGTGTTAAGGATGTGAACATATATTTTGGAGTTAAAAGTGCTCTACCTGCCATTTGGAAAGACAGATTGTGCATTAGGGGATGGGATGGAGATAGAGTGGGATTTGTCTTGTGGACATGTTAATAAGTAATATTCTTGAAGGCCCTGGTTTTTAAAATGTGAGCGGGTAAAGAAGAGCCCTCCCTTTCCCCCTCTCTGTCTGTCTGTCTGACTTTATCTAGTTATTATTCATATGGACTGAGAGATTCCTCTTTTATTCAGTGGCTTAGAATTGTCCAGATTTGGCAAATAAGAACCCCCTTGAAATAAACTCTCAAGTAAGAGCTGCTGTGTCCTGGTGACATGCCTCCATCGTATTTTTTGAGCACTCTCTTGCCTTCTGGCAAATAAGATGTTCTAGACTCATCTTGTAACCTACCTGCCCATCCATGGAATCAGCCATTTCTCCCAGGAACCTGATTCCTTTGAGTGGGGATTAACATTTAGAAGCCATGACCTGGGTGCTTGGTGTGCTTATTGTTACTTTGGTGTCATTGCTTCTAAACTTGAGTTGCCCAGGAAGGTAGACACTAGTCAGGTGTGGCTTTTTAAATTTAAAATGAAATAAAATGAGAAATTCAGTTCCTCAGTCTCATTACCCACATTTCAAGTGCTCAGAGCCACACGTGGTTTAATGGCTGCCCTGTCTAACAGCGCTGTTGGTTGGCCCTTTCAGCAGAGAGAGTTAGGAAATCCTGAGTTCATCCTGATGCTCCAATTCTAGTCAGAGTTCTTCCTTGCCTTCCCCATTCCATATTTGTACCACTTCTTCCATAATAAAACCCTGGCTCCCAGAAAAAGCAGCACATTTACTCATTTGTTCAGTCCTACAGAAAATGGTTTCAGAATTGCTGTACCCATGCTACTATGAAAAACAAACCTACTACAGAGAGTTCTCCATGGGCAGCTATTTCCTTTTCCCCTACGCTGAAATTATAATAGTCAAAGTACCAACTTCAAAAGATATTTCCCCTTCCCTCCTTTCAGTGTCATCATACTATTTAACACGTATAGTTGGGTTCATTCACTTCAGTTTGCTTCCCATTTTACGTGTCTTCCCCTCCTTGCTGATTTAATTGTATTTTTTGAATAGGTAAAACATCAACATGCCCCCAAAAGTCAAACAAAAAAGTTATTTGGAGACGTTTTCTGTCTCCCAGGCCTCTTTCACCAGTTCTCCTCCCCACCCCCCTTATAGTAGATAATTACCCTTCTTGTGTTTCTTTTTGCTAAAGTGAGCAGATGAGTGTTTTCTCTTCCTCCTCCTTTCTTAGCATGTAAGATAATGCACTTCATATACTTGTTTCAGCTTTGTTTTTTTCATTTAACAATATATCACAGAAAGCTTTTCATTCCAGCTCCTCGTCATTGTGCCCAGCTGCATAGTGCTCCTTTGCTCGCACGTGCCAATGCAGTGGGGCCCCTGGGCTTGGGCATTTAGGTGGTGGCTGCTGCTGGTGTTTTACCATACTGATCACCCTGCAGTGGACAGCCTTGAGCGTATGTGTCTTCGTCATGCAATAAAAACTCATGACGGCAAACAGTTAGTGCTGTGTGTAACAGCATGCTCTAAAGGCTTATTGGTTTTGAGCCCTTCTCTCTGCTGCTTGGTGGGTAGGACCTGGCGAGGTTCTGTGTGGAAGAGTGCAGCCCGCAGCTGGCTGTGCAGCTTGCCGTGTGTGGAGGTTTGTCGTGGGGATGTACAGCCGAGCTGTGCGGTGGTCCACTGCGAGAAGAAGGGAATGCTGATGGAGTTCTGTGTCCCGGCCCCATGCTAGGCACTTGAAATAGCTTATTTCAAGGAACGTGTCCTGACCCTTTAAGAGAGGCAGATGTATCAGTGCTATTTTACAGAAGCAGAAATGGAGGCTCGAAGAGGGTCACATGGCCAACGTGGTGGAACTGGGATTAACCCTGCTGTGCCTGACCCCAAGAGCGATGGTCCTTCCTTTATGTCCTAGCTGTGTCTTGCCTGGGGTGGAATTATATGCAGCTGCAGAGGAGGCATGTGAGAGCCCTTAGGCGTTTAGGGTGAGGGTGACATTTGAGCAGCCCAGTGCCTGGCACACTCAGAGGAGCTAAACTGTGTTTGTGTTGAATTGAATTAGACCGCCTCTCAAGAGAGCGTGCTCTTTGGGCGCGTGCTCTAGTTGGAGTTTGATCAGTAGTGTACATTTGCCGAGGAGTGGTCTCTGGCCTCAGGATGGGGCAAGACCCATAAACTCACCCCGGGATCAAAGCCACCGCCACTAGCCTTGCTCTCTAAACAGCTGCGTTTGCCACAGACCAGAATGAATGAGGAAGAGCCGAATGAAAGAAAGCATTGCCTTCTCTCCCTGGTGGTGCCCCTTTGAACTACTGTCCTGGTGGGAAACGTGTCTGTCGTTGTTGTCTTTGCTTCTGCGGGTGTTCCTTTGAAGTTTTTTCTAAAGTCTGATGTAGCCAGTTCTGGTTTATCCAGGAGTGAATGAGCCAGTCTCCGGGTCGTTCTCTTTCCTTTGCTCTTCCTCTTTCTCTCCTTCCTTCTCTCTCCTTCCTTTTCTCTACCCTGCCTCTCCCCTTCTTTTTTTTTTTTTTTTTAAAGATTTTATTTATTTATTCATTTATCCCCTCCTTGCTGCTTGTGCTCGCTGGGTCAGCTAACCACGCCGTGCGGGCAGGCTTGCCTTCACCAGGAGGCCCGGGGAACCGAACCCGGGGCCTCCCATATGGTAAACGGGAGCCCTACTGATTGAGCCACAACCGCTTCCGACTCCCCTTCTTTTTTTCCTTTCTTTTTTTTCCTTTGTCCCCTGACCTAGTCACTTCACTCTTTCTTCTAGAAGGGGGACACAACCAGACAAACTCCAAACCAGTAATACTTTCAGCTTGCCAAAGGGTTGGAGGAACCCTTTGAAATGAAGTGCTGGCCATATAATAAAAACAGTAAAACTTTATTGATTATGGACTAAAATGGGATTTGGGAATTACCTCTGGGTTTTATTTATTTTATGCAATGGAGTTGACTGTGTAAATGGTACCCCCAGCGCTCTGGAGTATCTGTAGTTTGTGGTGCAGATGCATAAAATCCTTGGCAAGATGGTCATTCTCCTTTGGTGGCTCTGCTGCTTGCATCTCTCTAGTTTTAGTCCTGCAGTGTGAATATAAGGACGTGTTTTAACAAGAGACTATTTGTTTGTTTCATAGACTCCATGAAAGAGAGGGAAGCAATTCCTCCTTTCAAATTAAAAGTATACCCAGAGGAAATTGAAAAGTTGAGGTTATTTTAGTAGCTTGACCCTAGTAGCAACTGGGACTTTCTAAGGTAAACAAGTAGTACGTATTTATAGAGCATGTTATTGTTGTGCCTTAGAAAGGGGGCAAACTTCTCATCGAGAATGATGATGTGTCACGATTCCCAGAATCCAGAGAGTCACCAGAGACCTCCGCCAGGGCCTGTGAGCCACTGCAGCCAGCAATAGCGGCCTTTTCATACCAAGCGCTATGCTAAGTGCTTTCTCTCACTGAAGCCCCACTCCCCACTCCCCTATCAAGCAGATGGTGTTATCATCCCCTTTTTTCAGATGGTAAAACTGAGGCTTCAGAGAGGTCATATCTCTTGTTCAAGGTCACACAGCTGGCCAGTACTCCTAGCAGCGGCGCTCTCAGCAGCTGTGCTACCCTTATGAAGAGCATCCGCGTGGGATTGCTGTGAATTGTTTGATCTGGGATCTTAGTGCTTGGTGGGTTGGTGCAGCTTGACATTTAAGCACTCTCAGGACCCAACTGATGGTCCTTTGGAAGTAAGAGGTGGAGACCTCTGCTGCTGTTAGAATGCTCAAATGAGGAAGAAGAGGGAAATAAGACAGAGGTCCTGGGAAGCGGCTGTGGCTCAATCAGTAGGGCTCCCGTTTACCATATGGGAGGCCCCGGGTTCGGTTCCCGGGGCCTCCTGGTGAAGGCAAGCCCGCCTGCATGGCGTGGTTAGCTGACCCAGTGAGCACAAGCAGCAAGGAGGGGATAAATGAATAAATAAATAAAATCTTTAAAAAAAAAAAAAAAAAAAAAGACAGAGGTCCTGTCAGTAGCAAAGAGCACTCAGCAATGGAAATCCTGGGCGCTGGGATTCCCATCAGGCACTGTGAAGGAAGAATCGCTGTTCACCTTCCCCCAGTAGGCTTGAAATGGCATCTTGGTAGAGATGAGAACTCCTCAAGGACAAGCAAGAGTTTTCTTTATCCTCAGGCAAGTCCTTTTTTATTGTTTTAATTATTGTTTAAAATCTTTTACAGTTTTAAATAACTGACACAGGCTAATGGTAATCTTCATCTGAAATATGCAAACGGGAACATTTTTTCGTATTATCTTTAACTATATGAGGCCATATCCCCTGCCCTCTGGATTTCATAAATGAAAGACTATCGAGTAGAGTTCCTCAGACCATGTGTTTTCTTTCCTTTTCTTCCACACTCTTCTTGGCATAGTACAAACAAGTTTTGCCCCAACATTCTCTGCTGATTTGTACTTTCACATGCAGTCTGAGGATGTAAGAGGCTTTTTGTAGCTTTAATTTTAGACACCCTAAACACCTAAACATCAGAAATTGGGAGACTGTTAAATTAGGATTTTCTTTTTTTTTTAAATCATTCCTCCCTAAGTTTGTATCAATTATGTATTTTTGCTTTAAAAACGTAAATTAAAGGGAGCCTGGACCTTTAATAAATGCTTCGCATTAGGGAAGTATAATCTAAGAACATTTCATATGACATTAACTCTGCCTCAAACTCTTCAGTTTGCCTTGTGGACCAATTTTAACTGTGATGGAAGCGAAGCTGATTTTTTTTTTTTTTTTTTTTCATTAAAATTTTTTATGGCCACTCCTGTGTGATGTTAACTGCGTCTGTTGGTTACGTGGAAGTGTTTCACTAATGAAGTGTGGTGCCTTTAAATAAAGGTCACAGGCCTGACCTGTGTTGTGTGGGTTTCTTGTTTGTCAGGCTGGAGGCATTTTCTCATTTTCACAGTTCAGCTGAAAACAAAGACCTCCTTATCCTAGCGGGGAGCTGGGCTCTTAGGAGCTGACATCAGCCTTTTCCCAGCAGGCATCATTTCTGCCTTAAGAGTCTTTGCAGAAAGCTGGGAAGGCAGATAACCATTCCTGCTACTGGCATTTTTTTTTTTCCTGGCCAAATAACACATAGAAGGAAGAAATGCCAAATGTGCCAAGAGTCAAAAGAAGCAGAATAAAGGGACTATCATCCACTTCTCTATTCCAGTATGCATCAGGGACTTAGTTCATGGGAAATTGTTTCACTTATGTGGTTCTTATCCATACCATGAAGATGATGAAAATGAGAAGACACTTTGAAAAGTGTGGGGCTTTTTTTTTTGTTAACTAAAGAGGAGTGCTTATCAGTTAGAGGACATTCATGATATATAAGAGAGCTGTTGTTAACATATGCAGAAGTAGCTTTTTTTTTTTTTTTTAAGATTTCATTCATTTATTCATCCATCCCCCCCCTGCTGCCTGCGCTCGCCGGGTCAGCCAACCATGCCACGCGGGCGGGCCCGCCCCCACCAGGAGGCCCCGGGAACCGAACCCGGGGCCTCCCATGTGGCAAACGGGAGCCCCACTGATTGAGCCACAGCCGCTTCCCCCAGAAGTAGCTTTTTTAAGTGACATACTAAAATTGAGAAGAGGAGCTTTGGATTTATGGAGTAAGTCAAAGGCATTTATTTATTCAACATGGGAGAAAACAAAACCACGCAGGCTTTGCTGCTTCTCCCCTTCCGCCCTGATACTCTGGGTACTTAAGCTCCTTTTCGAGTGCTGTTTTAGTGAAGATGCTTCTGCACTGGGAACACAAATTGCAGCTGTGTTGTATAGAGAGGATTAGTCTTGACATCATTCTTATGACCTCACAGCATCTCTTCTTACTACAGTAAAAAGCCAGCCTGCTCCCTCAGATCTGATGGAAGACCAGAAAGGTGAATGCTAAGGAATTTGCTTGCGTGTAGGTGCTGATGTTTCTTCTCCTTTCTCTAGGATCTTGCTTGGGAAGTGATTATTTGCCTGTGCTACATGTAGCTGGAACATAGCAAGGCAGTTTGCCAGCCCCATGTTCTGGTTCTAGCACAGTTGTTATCTGATAAATGGCAGTACTCAGTCTCAATCTGCCTTGCTATATCTTTGGGTTTGAAAAACAAAACAAAACACTCTTCATTTTGAAATTTCTTCACATATTGTCTCCAAAGCATAATTAAAGAGCTTAATGTTGCAGTAATGTTTTTGGTCTGGCAGTAGCTGGAAGCCTTGCCAAACAAGGGATCCGAATTCTGGATCTAAGCCTTCCCAGCCTCGACAGCAAATGTACTGCCGAATAGGAAACCAATTTGCTACCGTCCTGTCCTCCAAATTACACTTCCCCTCATCTTCCCTTCCTTGAAGAGACATAAGAAAGGCAACTGAAAGCTCTACAGAGAAATCAGCTCCAGAAACCAGGTCAAGGCCAAGTGGAAGAAACAATTATTAGGTCAGGTCGCTTTGCATCCCTAAACTGTCTATGTAGTTGAAACCATCACGCAGTGCTTATGGAGTTCTCTAACTTGTCAGGAGTAATTACTTTGGATGTGTCTGTTGCTAAGTGGCACCCCTCAGAGATGCAAAGCAAAGCAACAGTGCTTATAGGTTGGCTCGGTGCATCATTGCCTTAAGAAGACCGAAGGAACAAAATGTGTTCCCTGATCAGAGTTTGGGAAGTGCCAAACAAGGTCTTCCAGTATGCTAGCACCGTTCAGGAAAACATTGTTTTCCCAGAGTGCTTCAAAAGGAATTGGCCATAGAATCCTTTGTCCCTCTTTTCTTAAAACCAATTATGAATATTCCATAGAGCTTGGGCTCCTCTACTCTGTCCTCTCTTCCTCTATCCCTGCCTCTCTCTTTCCCTCCATGACTGTCTCTAGAGAATAGAGTCCCTTCATTTCCTTATCCAGTCCCCAGCCCAATGCTCTGTTATCTATACCAGCAATTTGAATGAAACCTCTTTCCCTACATTCACTAGTAAGCTACTAACTGTGTAGTCTAGTGGACACTTATAATTCCTTTCCTTTTGTGACTTCCTTTTTCTTGAACATCTCTCCTCTTTTGGTTTCCATGGCCCTTTTCTTGCATACTTTGATCTCCTCCCTGTTTCTTTAGCTACTCCTGATGGGCCACTTGCCATTACTGCTTTTCTCCAGGGCTCTGACCAAAATGTTCCCTGTACTGAAGTCACGTGCATGGCTTGAATTACCACGAGAGGTTGGTGACTCCCAAATCTCTAGTTGAGACCAAAGCTTCAGAAACCCTGTGGCCATCAGCCTGTTAGACGTCGTACGTGCTCCCCAAATGCTGCCCTGCTTGACTGGATTTCATTCCAGTAGCTCCTTTCCTCTTCAAGCCTGCTACCAAGCCCGCTTCTTGTCTTCTGTCCCCGTCTTCATGATTGGTGTCCAGACCAGACCTACCTGGAAGTGGCCCTGCCCTTCTTCTGTCTCATCTCCCCTATCGAATCCAGCCCCCATCCGGCTAAATGGTCTGCTAATTGTTTACCACCTAGATGATATCCTGGGTCATAGCTGAGATCCTACTTCCATGGCAGTGCTCTCCTTGTAGGTTTTTCTGGCACTTGAGTGCCAGAATAAGGTTTCTCATATATTAATCTCTGCTTGGAATTCTTCCGTGCTTCCCAGGTACCTCAGGCCATGTGGACTAGCTGCATTTCAGGGTCTTTTTTTTTTTTTTTTTTTTTTTTTGGTCTCTTGGCAACTGGCTATTCCATCCCCTTAGATGCTAACACTTCTTCTTGTAAAATGATGACATTCTGCTATAATTATGTGCCCATTTGTCTGTCTCCTTCACCATGCTCTACGTTCCTCAAGGGTTGAGAACTGGGGCTTACTCATGTCGGTTTTACTAATACCCAGCACTGGGTCAGGCACTTATTAGGTGCTAAGTAAACATTTAAATGAAAACACAGGTCACTGTGAGAACACTGTCGAAACACTCTTCCTTTTGACTTAAGAATTGCTTCCAAACACAGAGTAAACCTTGATGACACCACTTTCTGTATTTCCATTTTTTCCCCCCTTATGACCTTGATATTTATTACAGGGAACATGCTGAAACAGGGAGATTTCCCCCCCCCCCCTGCTTCCACGGCCCTCTTTTCCCCATACCAAACTCCCCCTAACAGAAAAATGAAAATACATAGCCATTGGCAAATGCACAGTTTACAATCTGTAAATGCAAGTCCTGCTTGTGATGCTTTTTTCCCCCCAGATAAAAATATGATCTTATAATGTTTACTCTGAGTAACAAGGCTTCGAAGTTTATTATATGAATAAAATGCCCTCTCCCCCTTTTTTTTACCGGGAGGTCCCGGGGATCGAACCTAGGTCCCCCCATATGGGAGACAAGACACCCAACCATTTGAGCCACATCCGCCCCAAAATGCTTTTTTTAAACTCCTCTAGTTATATTTCTTTTGATGCATATGGCTCCATCCCAGTATGAACCATGAGATAAGGTCTGTGAAAAGGAGAATTTGAGTACAGTTGGGTGAGTTTCACAGGTCAAAAAGCCAGACACTTCTCCTGGGTGGAATCAACCCAGAGAGTAGATTTGTTCAGATTAGAATTAAGAAAACCAAACAAATCTCTCCCTAAGTGTTTATTATTTCAGGTTTTTGGTTTTGTTGTTGTTTTTCCCAATTTACCAAAAAGTTCTCAAGGCCAAAGTGGTCTTCACCCATTTTCTAACAGGTCCATTGTGATGTTTGTTTCATTTTTGTATGATAATGTTGCACGAGCATTGCGTGCTAATCACCCTCATTTTCCATATGTTGGTTTGGAATGGTAACTGTGCCATTTTGTATTAGGCTGTTAGTTTTTGAGCCAGTTGTGCCAAATAATTGAAGCATGTTCTCTAGGAGCTGCCGTTCTTACATGGATATACCTCGGTAATAGAGACTTTGGTGACAGGGGCCACTAGCCATGCAGCCCCTTGATCAACAGGAATCCCTGGAATTCTATTTGGAGGACATTGCAGAGTTTATCAGTGGACAGCAGTGCTGGCTCCTCTCTGACCACCAAATGAAATCCAGGTTCTTTAGTGTAATCCTCAAGGACTTGGATGCTTTGGTCCCCAGCTCTGTTCCCAGGATAATTTCTCAGTGGATGGCTTCTCTGAACGTTGGTTGGAAGATTACTTTAACTATGGTTTCTTTTTTTTTTTTTTTTTAATTTAAATTTTAAGTTTTTAATCAATGTTACAAGTTACTCATTTAACACAAGACAATAACAGTAAACCTGCTTTAGTCAGCAGTTATACTAGGGAATAGGACAAATAAGGGGACCCTTATTTTTGTCCATTCTTCATTCTTGGGGAATTTGGGACAGTGTCCCCTCTTAACTACTTCAGGCTGAGAAGGGACGAAGATATTATGGGGCAGAGGAACAGAATTGTTTTGCTTGCAGTTGAAGCTAATCCTTGCTTTTGGGCTGGGGCTGGTCCTTTATCATCGTTTTGTTAGTTGTCCAGGGCCCGAAGAACTGGAGAGTAGGAATTAGCTGGAGCTCTGCTGGGTTTCAGGGCCTGACTGGCAGAGGAACAAGCTGAAGGCATAAGTCTCTGAGAAATATACTTAACAGGTTAAGTGAAAATTATAGGTTTAAATAAAAGAAGTAGAAGAATCATGATTAGGAGATTTATAAATGGATATAGCCATGCTATATTGGAAAAATTGCTTTTCATATATTCCCAGATAAAGCCTGCCAAGGGGGTGTTGATTTCATGTGGCCTTGTGGCTTGCCTGCCTATAGTGTCTGGACATCCTTAGAGCCCTCAGGAGCACTATTGTTTGAGGCTTTGTTTACTGTGGCAGTTTGTGAATTCTGACTGAGACCTGCACAAGTGTAGCCTCCAGAACGACCTCCCAACTCACTTTGAAATCTCTTAGCCATAAAAACTCAATTTTATTTAATATTTCCCCCTTTCTCTGAAGGTCTTTATCCAAATGCATCGCTGATTATCGGTAATAATCCCTCGGTGCCAGGAGGGTTCATCCCTGGGAGTCATGTCCCATGTCAGGGGGGTAGTAGTGAATTGATTTGCAGAGTTTGGCTTAGAGAGAGACCACATTTGAGTAACAAGGCAGTTTCCAGGAAATAACTCCTATGCGTTAATTATCATTAGGCTAAGTTTTATTATTACAGGAATAAGATTGATAAGTGCAAACATTAAGATCAAGTGGGCTTGGCTTATTAGCCTGTTTTCTTTTATTAGGCAAGGCTTATATATTCCAGAGCTTTTGGTCATCTTATTTGGGAAAGTAGTAGGACTTCCCCAGGAGGGAAGTTTAATATTTTGTTAGCTATCGTGAGGGCCGGCCTCTCTCCAGAAAACCATACCTATGGCAAAAAGGACACATTTATATCCCATTAACTATGGTTAAATTTTTTTAAAAAACAAAACTTGAAAAAAAAAATCCGGCTTTACTAGCCTTTAGGCAAGCTACATATACACAGAGTTGCCCGTGTGAGAAGTAGATCTCTCACAGTTCAGGGCGGGCAGTTTGGATTGTCCGACCTCCCTTGTGACTTTCATTTTGAGGCTATTTAAAACCAGCATTTTCACTGCCCATGGTATCTGCATGATGTTGCTCTCTGTCACACAGCTTCCTCTTATATGCCTGTGTCAGCTCTTCTGGAAGACACCTGCCTGTTTTCAGGCTCCCAGCAAAGTGATTTCTACATATCCTCCCACATCACGTATATGTTTGGTCATATAATTCTAAATGTACCATTCAAATTTGGTGATAATTTTCCTGCTATCTCTCCTCCTTAGCCTCTTATTTTGGAAAAAGTTTAGATCTACAGAAAAATTGAAGGACTAGTACAAGAACCCATGTATCTTTCACTAGATGTGTCAGCTGTTAGAAGTCTGCCACGTTTGCTTTTATTTCTTTCATGTGTGTAGACAATGATACGCTCCAACATATGATATGTAGTCACATTCAATGTTTTCTTTTTCATTCAGGATTCAGACATGGATTATACATTGTATTTAGTCGTCGTGTCTTTTAGTGTTCCTCAACACTGTGGGGTAAGGGGCAGGATTGTCTTGGTGGGTGAGGGAGGTGGGAAACCCAGACAGGGAGTGTCCTGGTGTGTCAGGCCCCTCTCAGGCCTCCCTTCGGAACACCAGTTGCGTGACTGGCAAGGAGATTGCTCGTCCACCCAACCCTGGGCGTGATGACATTGTATATGCTAAATAAAAGAAGTATTTAGGATATATGTTGTGGGACGTGTGAGTTCAGAATTAGAGGACAAGGGAAAGGGAGAGAAGTCATATTGAAGGAGAAGGCAAAAGATTTGGAACCCAAGAAGGCTGAAGTATATGAAGGTAGATTAAAAACGTCATGCGTGCTCCAAGATAACTTCAATCACCTTTTCATAAAATTTTATTTCTAGCCAACAATTTCAATAGTTTCATGTTTAAAACAACAACAATGAAACAAACAAACAAACAAACAAACAAACAAAAAACACCCCTGGTACCTTCACTTATTCATGGCAAAGATGGAGCATTCCCTATTTCTTTTCTCCCTAAACCTACAAAATCCCCGCAGAATCCTAAAAGATTGCTTTCCTGTGAGAAACCCAGTCCCCTGGAAGCTCAGGTCAAATCTTTTCTGCTCTTGAAAACTGGTAGTATTTGTGTGTGGGGCGGGGGGCGGGGAGTGGTGGGGAGGTTGCCACACAGTTGACCTATTTTGAGATATAATTAAATGATCTCAGGATACTGAAGAGAATTGATATGAGTAGCTCCTAATGGAGCTGTGATTGGCGGAAGATATATGGGTAGGACTTACTAGCGTGACCATGATATTTCTCATGTGACTGAAATGGTAAACTTGGAGCTGTTGCTGGTTGCTTTTCACAGCTGACCATCTTTCTCTTTGTGGGCCGACAGGGAAGAAGACTGACTGATATCCGGAGAGAAGCAAAACTGGGTGCATTTTTCAGGTTGACTGCAGAGCTCTGTAGGAGACACCGTCTACCTCCTGCAAGCCCCGATCCCAGGGGCTGCCTCATTTTTTTTTCCCTTTTCAAGGCTTGGTAGTTCAACTCTTCTTTCATTTCCCAGAAAAAGCTCAGTCTCCTTCCCCCTTTGTTTCTTGTGCTAGCTAGTGTTTCATATTGCTCCCAACCCAAAGAACTCTTGAACAAATAACAGATATTTGGGTTGTGCACAGTGTTTCACGATTATTTGTCCAACTTCTGTGAATGTCTCTGTGTGTCCATCCTTGCTCAAATCTCCTATTTCTTATTTTTCTAGGGGTGGAATTTCTGGGTCAGAGGGCACTCATTTCTATTTTTGCTGATACGTTCTGCCATTTTGAATTCTAGAAGTTGCTGATTTGCCTTCCCACCTGCCTGTGTGTGGTGGCCTCTCCCTGCATCATTGTAAAGGTGGCTTTGATGCCTTATTTATTATAATTTTTGCAAGTTTCATAGGGGAAACATGATCATTCTTTTAACAAGATTTTTCTATTTCGTTTTGTTTTTGCAGCTAGGGAACATGAGTTGTTTTTTCATAAGCTTATTGGCCATTAGTATTTCTTGTTTTGTGACCTTTTTTAAATTAGGGTGTTCTTCTTTCAGTTGATATGTTACCACTCTTCTAGGAAGGCTCCCCAGTCAGGTGTGTGAAAAAAGTGACCATTTTCCTAATTTGGTATTTGTGTTTCATCTTTAATTTACCATATTTTAAAAATATAGATGTTTTTTATTTGGATGTGGTTGAATCACACTGTCTTTTCTTTAATGGAAAAGCCTTCTAAAATGTTCTAAAAAAGGACTAAACGGTGTTAGCTTAGATAATACCTTGCGATACATGTCTTAACAGTGGGATAATTATTTATGCTTAATACATTTTGACTGTGGAATGAGGAGAAGCCTATCATTTGTATATTACTTCATTAGTTCAAACAATTCTTGAATGTCGACTTTGTTCATGACACTGGGGGGTGGGGGAACTGCCAGTGAAGGGGTTCACAGATCTGAGGGCAAGGGTAGCTGTGGCTGGAGGAGGGAGATTCACTTGCCTTAGGAAGTGAGGCGTGGGGCAGAGTGGAGTGCCCACTGGGGGCCTGTTGGCTCAGTCCTAGGAGGCACCGGCTTCCTGATCAGAGAACAGGGTCGGGGCCTGGTGCCTTCTTACTCTCTTTACCTCAGGGACATTTTTGCTCTCCCACTGAGCAAGCTCTGAAATCTCTGCTTCGATTTAACCATTTTACCAGATGTTTCCTGTGGTTTGACAGATGTACCATTTACTAGAAAGTTACGCTCCTGAGATTTTGAATGTTGTGGACACTGTTGCTATAGACAGTGACTCTGACAGGGCAAGATTTGGAAGACAACTTCTGCCTCGACTTTGGATTGAAGATGTGCTTTACCCAGACAAAAATGCTATTTTCATAATCCACTTTTATCGTCTTTGTTAATCATTCTTTTTTTTAAAAGATTTTATTTATTTATTCATTTATCCCCCCCTTGCTGCTTGTGCTCGCTGGGTCAGCTAACCACGCCGTGCGGGCGGGCTTGCCTTCACCAGGAGGCCCCGGGAACCGAACCCGGGGCCTCCCATATGGTAAACGGGAGCCCTACTGATTGAGCCACAGCCGCTTCCCTTTGTTAATCATTCTAATCTCTGGTTTATGATAGTCTTTACCTGGTTGACCAGCGCTCATTCCAATAAATCCCACCCTACCTTACTTGCTATTACTTTCTGAAAGCATCTGGGCTCAGGTACATCCAAGTTTTGTTTGTGAAACTAACCGGGGTCTCAACTCAGGTAGTGAGTAGGCAGGTAAAAATTTAAATCAGGCTGAAAATCTGACTGATGCGCCACTTCTCAGACTACCTGAAGCTGGGATGTGGGTAAGAAATCTGCAGACTTGGCAATTTTTTCCGCACCCACCTAAAGCTCGGCAGGACCAACCCGGAATTGCTTAAGGTACCTCTGCTTTTCCTATGCCAGTCAGCATTTCTCTACAGCTTAAGAGCTGGAGTAGAAAAGAGCCTCTTTTCTAGGACCCTGCTGTTGGAGGAAAGCAGAAGGAAGTCACTTCCTGCAAAACACAAGCGAGATTGAAGTTGGGGCTGCAGCGAAGGAAAGAGGAGGGAAAATCTGGGATTTCTGACATTCTCTCTCTGAGCAGCCTGTTGCAGGGGAACTCTGGAGTCCATACATAGTTTCTTGGGAGCTGGCTAGCTTCTCCCAGAGCCTTCCTCTCCCGCGTTTTGTGTAGCGCCCTTTTAGAGTCCTGTAAAAGCCTGATGTTAGGGGAGAAACAAAGAAAGAGGAAATGGCATGCTATCGTTCTGACAGCAGATCTGTTTTCTCACAAAATGGAACTGTAATGATGCATGTCCCATTCTGGCAAGACACATCTGTAAACAAACCCTCCCAGGAGTGGCTAACCTATCCCAGGACCCACAGGAAGCTTGCCTTCCAGCAGGGCAGGCAGGCCCCTCACCTTGCAGCCCTCCTTCCCGGCGGGGACTTTTATTCTGACAGGCGTCCCGCCTGCCCCGCTTTCTGAGCCTGGGACTGCCTGCCAAGTTTGTGAGGCCCAAAGCTTTCTTGTGGGAGGACGCTGGACTGTCTTCATGCTCTTTGGCAATGATTAAAGTGAGGTTAGTACCAAAAACCCTTTCATTTTATTCCCTTATCCTTGCTTTTTCAAACCAGATGGCAACCCTGTATTTTCAGCTGTAATTAATTTAAACTCGGAGGCAGCAAGTGCTGGGAGAGGTAGAGTGGGTTCTGCTCAGAGGGGACAGCAGTGGTTTCCCTTCTCATCCCTCTCTCCTCAGCCAAATGGCCCCTTGTCCCAGCCAGCTCCGTGCCATGTATGGTTTCTTCCGAGAGGGGGGCCTGAAGAAGAGTGGGGGCTGTGGCAGGGGCTGCAGCGCTGGCTCCTGGCTGCCCACGTGACCTGGACGTGGCTGTTCCCTTTGTGAATTGGGAGGCACAAAGTTTCAGGTGGTGGCTGACATGTCAGTGCCAGGCGGGGCCATCATGGGGTCCTGAGACAATGGCGCATAGTTTAAAATGACGGCTGGGTGGGGGATACAGGGCGCTTTTTCTTCCCACTCAGCGCAGCTGCCAGGATCTCCTCCAAAGGGGGGTGTGTTTTCGGTTTAGTATTTATCCTTAACAAAAATTACAAGGGAAATAAAAGCTCTTGGCCACAATTGAAGTCTGGAGGTTTTGACCTCAGTTATTTGACCACTTCCCTCAGTGGAAATTTTATTTGAGCCCCTCTCTGGAATTGCCTTAGAGTACGGGATCAATTAGAGATGGAGAGATCTTTCACATTTAATAGAAAAATGCCTTTCAAAAAAAAAAAAAAATCTCGGTAACTTGTAAAATAACTCCACAGATCAGTTTCTCCTCCCACCCTTTCCCCCGTCCTGTTCTGAAAGGAAGCTGAGTTTAAACCCAAGAGTGAAGCAAGTCCTTCAAGACTGGGTGTCTAGGATACTCTCCCATGCCTGCACAGATTGGTACAAGGTGTGTGAGTTTCATCATTTGAGAAACACATTTCCCTGGCATTTTAGAGGAGTTGCAGCTTGAACAAGATCTGCTAATGATGATATATGTGCAGAATGCTCTGCAAAACTGTATGCTAATATTCTACAAAAGGCAGCTGTAACTATTAACATTTAGCCATCCGTGGACGACTTGAAGTAACTTTTCAAGGCTCCTAGTGAGAAACGAGAACCCGCAAGCATGTGGCTGGTGAGCCTCCAGATTCCGACGTCGTTTGCCTGGAGTCCCTGCGTGTGCCTGGGTTTGCTGAATTTAGGCGCTGGGCGCGGGATGATTTTTGTTTATTTAATTTTTATGTCAAATGTTTACATTATTCATGAGCGTTTCTCTCATGAACTGCTTGGACTGTTTTTTTTTTTTTTAAGGCCTGTGTTGTTTTGCTGTTGTGTGGACCAGAGCCATCCTTTTGGAAGCTTCATCTTTCCCTAGTTGAGAGGAGCACACATGTAGTGGGAAAAAAATGCATCTTTTACTTCCAACCTCCTTTACTACCAGTGATTTGTCAGGACTTCTAATGACTAATGATTTAACTTCAGCTCAACTGAATAAACATTACTGAGGCTATGATGTGTTAAGCTCTTACATTTTCATACTCAGCTAGGATGAGCAATGCGTTAAAGAAGCGGTGGGCAGCTTTGGGGACAGAGGAGAGTTTGGCTGTCCGAGAATATGATATTTTGTGCCTAATAATTGGAGAGTTGCAGTTTGATACCCAGTAGGGGAGGTAGTTTTAATTTAAGAGGTAGTAAAGATTAACTAGTAGCCATTTGTTTTGGAAGTCCTCATAAAAAGGAAGATCGGGGTATTGTCCCCTGGAGCCTCTGAAGGCAGTTTTAGAATCATCAAGAGTTTTGAAAGGAAATGCCATTTCAGTGTTGAATAGAATCATCAGATTCCCTCCATTAGGTCCCACCCCCACTTAAGGGTTTTAGGTTTTGGTTCAAACAAATATGATTTTTTTAACAGCCAGGGGATTGCTCTTAGAGTTTAGCCCCACTACAATGAAGTTAAGTAGACAGCTTAGGGAAAGTTAATTCTGAATGCTACCAAGAGTTTGGAAATGAGAATATTTGAAAAACAAAACAAAACAAAACAAAAACTACCGTTTTATAACTCAGAAAAATGACCTAGGCCGACGCTGTCTTTTCCAGGTCCCTTGGGAACTTTGCTTTAAGAATAGAGGAGATTGATTTGTAATTAGTATATCCATTGTCAATATATTAGCAGCCTTTCTAAATACTTGGGGCTCCTTAAAATAATCTTTCCTTAAAGTAATTTAAATCTTGTCCCTTTAATGTAATCTAAGTTTAAATAAGTAAATAAATACAGCTTAGCCAGCCTTTTTTTCCCTAGTTTTTGAAAAGGTGGAGTTCAGCCGAGACTGCCTGGATGCTCACAAATCCTGTCCAGAGGGGGCCCCACTGAGAATTAATGCTCTAAGCAATTTGCTCTCAGATGGAGAGTCCTCCAGGTTCTTTCTTGGTACCCTTTTAAAGAATATTTGGTAGATGTCTCAAGGTCGTCTAATAGATATTTAGTGACTTTACATACTCAGTGCTTAAATTTTCAAAGCTCTTTAGTTGTTTAATAATTTTTCTCAGTAATTTAATTTTGTCTGCAAAGTTTCTGATGTCAGTCTTGGTAGGTGGGTGGCTTTAAAAAAAACCAGCTGGCTTTCTAATTTTTGTTTAGTGTTAAATAAATTACTGAATGAGAAGTTGCCCTCTGGTATCAAGAAGTCCACGAAATAATTTGGTACTGGTCACTGCCCATGTTGGGACTAGAGCCTTGGGGTAGCTGCTCCCATTCGTTTGTAGGAATGGGATGAGGGGATGGGCTTAGGGGAGGGGGAATTGCAATACACCAGATATCATAGGAAGGAAATTTGTTTCATTGCCTCTGACAAAAGTATGTGTAGTAACTCATTTGTATCTGCCGTTGAAACAATTTGGGTTCACAACTGTGGTTGAATTAAATGGGGAAAAAGCTAAGAGGATTTTGGAGGAGCACATATTTACTATGGCATGCAGCTGAAGACACCATTGCTGTCTTGGGTAGTTCTAGTGACTCCTGGTCTTGGAATAATCCTGAGTTTGTATATTCTGTTCTGTAGACTTTAGTTCTTATTAGACCCTGTACCTTGATTTTAGGTCCAGAAATTGAAGGGACTCAATCTTTTGCTGTGTGCTATATTCTTTGGATTACATCTGAGTATTAGGTTTGGCATTAGGCACCATACTTAAAGATGACTGTTAAATTGGAGTACAGAGATGGAGGACAGAATGGCAAGGGGTCTGGGATTAGCAAAATTTGAAGGGATTCCTGTTTGGTGAAGAGAATCCTGGAGGTGGCAGGTCTGACATAGAACCAGTTTTCCAGTAGTTGGAAGACTGACATGTGGAAGAGGAAATAGACTTGAGTTTTTCCAAAGCACAGACCTGGGACCAAACTAAAGTACTGGAAGGCAGATTTCATTCATTATTAGGAAGACCCTTATGCTGAAGCTTTTCAGTCATCGAATGAACTGCGTAAAGAGGAAGTAGGCACCTGTCCCTGATGCAGGCTTTCAGGGATGCTGTGATTCCCCGTCCTTCCCTCGTAATTCACAACCACTGTGCTGTGAAGCTTTCCTCCTCTGAAAAGGACAAAGCATCCAATCTTTCTTTGAAGCAGTTTTACAGTACTTCCCAGTGATTTGCTGCAAAATGTAGAGTAAATAAACTAAGAATGAGACTTCAAAGGAATTTGAATGGAGTTACGAAAATGGCACAAGTCCCAACTTGGAAGAACAAAAGAGGAAATGACGATTGGAGGTATTTGTGGACCATTACTTCTGGCCGGTTTATAAACTCTAGAGTTGTCCCTCTTAGGTTTCTCTAGAAACCCCTGCCTCACTTCACACCTTCATGAGCTCCTCTGTCTCATTCAGACCAGTTGTTGCCAGTTTATCCTAGGAATTTGTTCACTTTTTGGTTTTTTCATTCATAAAATATTTATTGTGTGCTAGGCACACACTTCAGTGCTAGGCAGTGAATTGGGTAACTTCTGAGCAGCCCATTGTTCACCGTCAGTCTCGTTCCCTAGTTTGCTTGGCTCCAGGTGTGTGGAGAGAGAACTTACCTTCTCTTGAGTGTTGGGTGGATGGATGGCTAAGAAAGTGCTCCCATCCTCTGCTTTCTTGACTAGAATATCTAAAGCATCTGGTCCTATGTGCCACTTTTCTAGCACAAAGAGGCTTTCTCAATAGACCTTAGGGTCAGATTGAGGACATGGGATGGAGTAAAATTCTGGAGAGACCTGGGCTTCCCAATCTACCCCAGTGAAACTAGTCCAGACAGCGTCCATTTAGAAGCCAGCTCCACACGGTGTTGATGGGGAGATCCCTTTTTTTCACCTCTTTCTGCAGGCATCTCCCCAGCCATACCATGTGACCCAAGTGTTCGGGGCTCTGTAGCTGATGCAAAGAAATAAGATGATCTTCCCTAGGTTTTTGTCCACATCAGACATTGTAGCTCAATGCCACAGGGACTGACATGATGCTTTCCATCCTTTTCTGGTAAAGGATGCTGTTTCAATGCCAAAATGATGCTAGTGGTTGTGGTATTTCATTCACTGAGAGAATACATAATGACAAGCAACTACAAATTCGGTAGCAGTGGGAACTTTTAATTAATTAATATTTTATTGGGAAGCGGCTGTGGCTCAATCAGTGGGGCTCCCGTTTGCCATATGGGAGGCCCCAGGTTCGGTTCCCGGGGCCTCCTGGTGGGGGCAGGCCCGCCCGCATGGCGTGGTTGGCTGACCCAGCGAGCACAAGCAGCAAGGGGGGGATAAATGAATAAATAAATAGAATCTTTGAGGAAAAAAAAAAATGTATATATATATTTTATTAATCTCAGCAGCATCTCCACTCATTGGAAAGCCCCAAGTGCCCATGTGTGGGACATATGATGGATTCCGTCTGTAAACAGTGCTTGCTGTGCACATGGATTCCTGTGCCATTTGGAGGAAGTCTCCGGGGGCCCCCGGCCCCCAGGTGGAGGCCCACTGTTTTTGCGGCAACATCAGCTAATGTGGGGGGCGGATGGGATGCTTGGCCAGTGGGTCTCTCGGGGTTGACCTCTTCTCTCAAACTTTGATCTTTCTTTTGGTCTGAGCTAATGATGTACGTGCAGACAATTGTAGTCAAAGAAAACTGGTACTTTATTTACATAGAGTCGAGCTATTTGGAAATGTGGCTTGAGTGGCCCCTGGCAGTCTGTGAGTGTGCTGCTCTGGTGGCTGTCCTTTCTGTGGGCAGCAGGCCTAGAATGCCTCTACGTTTTCCCAAGCAGATGAGATCTCTGAATAGGTGAGTTGGGTATGGATAAGGTTGTAGTGGTAGGCCCTGTACTCACTCAGAGCCCTGTTTACTCTTACTTTACACATTGTTCTAGCAAGCTTAGTTGCCTGGCTTTTTGGGGAGAAGAGAAAGGTAGGAGCTTCTGGCAGTGGCAGGCACCCTCAGTCCAAGGGAGGGCCTGAAGGTAACTGAGGGAGGAAACCGAAATATGGTAAGGAGCTGGCCCACGAACATGAGAAGCTGAGCAATCTGAGACTTTTTAGTATGGAGCAGACAGGCTTATCCTGGAAGCCCACTTGCAACCTATCTCAAAATAATATTTGTAATGAAGATCCCGAGTCACTGAGAAAGGAAAGAAGTACATTGTAGGATGTTTCAGATAGGTTTCTGACTAAAATAGTTTAAAAATGTTTTATCTCTTAAAAGCTTAGATTTCAGTCACCAAGATACTTTTCTTAAGTGGCTGCTGCTGGATAAGTGAAACACTGTGGCTCCAGATGACTTCGGTCACATTCCCTGAATGTCCCTGCAGGTCTGTGCTCAGGGAAAGGAGAGACTCTCTCCCCACTTGGAGGGCCTTCTGTGCTCATAGAAGAAGAAGGGTGAGAACACATCAGCAGAACACTAATTACCCCTGAACTGCACAATGGTTTCAAGTCTGGGGGAATGTTGAAAGCTAGAAATGATGTGGAGACACTGGTTATGCTAATTTAATGACTCTAGCTCTTTTAGAGAGCTTTGATTAGAAGCCCTGGACTCAGAGAGACAAAGTTCAAGTCAATGAGGAAATAGCAGAAATGTCACTCATATACGTGTTTCTTCTTAAGTTCTTCAGTGTTAGGGCAGGTTAATTTTCCTTTCTGGAAAGAAATGTGCTATTTTTGGAACCCTCGCAGGCAATTGTGGCAGAGTAGAAAGTACTGGTCTTGAATTGAGCCCCCGCTCTGCCACTTAGCTGCTGGGACTCTGGGGCCAATCCCCTCACCCCTCAGCCTCGCTGCCCTCGTTAAAATGTAGTGATGGGTAACGAGGCACGTGGACTGAGAGTGGGTGGGCCGCACTCACAAATGGCCTTGTCCTCAGGGATCATGGAAAGGTCTGTGGTTCATTCATTCTTTCATTCTTCTAGAATGTTACCGAGCCAAAAAGTTTTGGACTACAACTTGGTGGACAGCCTTCTTCCCTCTTGTATTTAAGGCAGGCAGTGATGTCTTTTCCTGGCTTTCTAAATTGCCCATTGGCGTGAGGTGAGAGACATCTAGCTAGCCCCTCAGCCTCTCATTTGTGGGCCTTGGCTGACCTGCCCCTTCCCACTCTGGTCTGGGACCATTTCTTGGTGAATTATTAAATATATCTCATAATGAAATGCATGCAGGAATATCTGAGCCCAATGGCGAATGTCCAGTGGCAAAAAAAAATTTGTTTGTTAATACTTATGAAGCAGAAAAGGCATGGGTGTGGAGAATATTTAAAGACGTATAAATCAATAGGGGAAAAAATGGCCTTGGAAATTAATAGGCAATACATAGAAGAAAGTAGAATGGCCAGTAAAGGTGTGAAAAGATGCTGAGCTGCGCTGGTAACCAAGGAAATTCAAAGGGCAGTGAGGTACCCTTCCATACCCGTGAGAATGGCAGGTGCAAGCAGGCTGCTGGGGCCAGGCTATGGAGGTCACAGATCTACAGGAATTGCCACACTGCTGGAGGGAGGGAGTGCAAAGTGGTTTGGCCACTTGGGGAAGGTGGTGAAGGTTTCCGGCAGCATCTGTGGAAGTTGAAGGTGGTGTGCCCGCAACCTAGCAGCTTTACCTGTAAAGCTGGTCCCGAGGCAAACACAGAAAGCCTTGCTCTAAGGCATAGGGACACCCATGTAAGCATCTAGAGAGCGGGGCATTAATATCACAGGGCAGCACTGAAGCTTATCCAGTGCTTCTGAGCAGAGGTGTGGGTGCAGACATTGTGGTGAATTCATTTAGAGCAGGTAAAGAACATGAATAAGCTCCATCTCTATACAGGAACATGGTAGAGCCTCAGAACAATGTGAGTGAACAAAATATGGTTGTAAAGCTGTGCATACAGTAGGATACCAAGCATGTTAAAAAGTGCTGGGTATTATTTACAGATATCGTCATATGTAGGAAGAAGACAAAAACCTGAACTGGAGGAATCAGCAAATGGCTGACAGTGGGTGCACCTGGGGACAGAGGGGGAGGGGCCTGGGGAGGGGCACAGAGGAGGGACTTGGGCTGTGCTCTCTGCTTGTGGCTGCTTTTATCACTGCTAGTATTTCCCTGAGGAGGCAAGAAAAGGCCTGAAGCAAGTCGGGGAGTGTTTTCATTTAGTTCTGAGTGAGGGCTACATAGGTTCTTGTGTTTTCCCACGTCTCTCGTCCTTTCTTTTTTTCATAATTAAAAATGGGATGGGAAGAGTGATGAAAATGTTCTGGAATTAGATGATCATGATGGCGACACAGCATTGTGATTATACTAAGTGTTACTGAATTGTCCGCTTTAAAATGGTTAACACAGTGAATTTTATATCATGTGAGTTTTACCACAATTTAATAATTTAAAAAAACTTCAACTTTCAGAAAACCAAAAAACAAAACCAACCAGGCGGCAGCTGAGCTGCCTTACGCATAGAGAATCTTTGTGACAGGCCCCTGCTGTCACCAAGAGACTTGGAATATAATAGCGGATAGGCCTTTCCTGACCTCACTTTTTAATTTTATTTTTCTCGGGTGTTTGGTCTTTTCTGAATTACCTTGCACTTTGCCTTAAAATTGCCCCCCATGGCCCCAAATAAGGAAGTATCACCTTTAAAGGGGGTGGAGGTGGGGCTTTGGAGCCAATAAAATATAAATCTGAATCCTTGTGCTGTACTAGTTTTGTAACCTTAGACAAGTTACCTCTGAACCTTGGTTTACTCATCTATAAAATGGAGGTAATGATACCTTTTTGGCGGTGTGGTGAATTGAATAAGGCAATAAGAGCTAGCATCTGATCTAACAGGTATCATTAAATATATCCTAGTTTATGATAATACAGATAATCAATATGAATAATTTACTTAGAGAGGTGGTCCCCAACTTTCAATGTGCTCTACTTTTGGACACTACATTCCAGGGCAAAATTGCACTTTCTTATACTGTGACTTCAGGTAAAAGCTGTCATATGTGTTGGAGCCTCATTATTTGCAGATTCTGTATTTGTGAATTTGCTTATTTGCTAATATTTATCTGTAACTTCAAAAGCAGTACTCGTGGTGCTTTCATGCTCATTGGGGGACATGTGCAGAGCAGACAATCCTTTGCATCCCCGGCATGCATGTTCCCAGCTGAGATCAAACCAGGTGACACGCTGCTCCCAGGGTTTTCACACTTTGTGTGTTTGCTTTATGTCGGTGATTTCACTATTAAAAGTGGCCTCCATGTGTAGTGCTGAAGTGCTGACTAGTGTTCCTAAGTGCAAGAAGGCTGTGATGTGCCTTGTGGAGAAAATACTTGTGTTAGATACGCTTTGCTCAGAATGAGTTTTAAGTACTCTTGGCTGTGAGTTCAATATTAATGATCAACAATATATATTAAAAAAGGTGTCTTTAAACAAAAACACATAAAATAAGTTTATGTACTGATTGGTGAATGAAAATGTTGTGACCAGAGGCTTGCAAAAACCTAACTCCGCAGGAGCAGTGAGTGGTTCAGTACCCAGTGATTCAGTAGTGATCCTGGCATCTTTGTAGAGTGATAACTACCACGACTAACGAGAATCAACTGTATTTGTGGTCAGTTCCAAGAAGTTGACTTTTGAAATCTGAACTAGCAATAAGGGGATACTACCCTCGTGGGGAGCAGTAATTTAGTCAGTCTACTGCTGTGACATTCACAAGCAGCTTCGGCTCCCTTGAAATAATCATTGATGGTGGCAGAGTGGGACTTTTTTCTTAGTAAGTGATGTTAAGCTGCAACAGTCTTTCTACATATTTAAAGGCAAAGACAGTCCCCACCCCCTTTCATGACCGAACAGGGAGCTTCAGGGTCCTTCTGTCTTCGAACCTGACTGAATGCCAGTATTTCCCAACTTTTTTCTGCCTGTGACACATGCTTGCCGTTTTGTAGCAGGGAGGTTGTCTGTGTCTCGCCTCCCACCATCTCCACATGCAGACACCGCCTTGACCCATGCCTTGCCCCTGCAGCCACATGCCCCAACCACCCCACCCCACGTCCTCCAGCCAGAGCTGTCACCACCACCTCACCCCCTTCCTGTCTAAAATTGGTAGAGGAGTGACGAGACTTGACCGGGGATGTCTTTGAGACACACCCAGGCGCCTTCCTGCTTGGTCGGGAAGCAGTGAATTATCCTCTTCAGAAGAAGAAAGAAGTCGGTGATGAGTACATTCCTGTATGTATATAAGATTTGGGCAAGCCAGGGGCCATTGAAAAAGTAGGATAGAGGAAAACCAGTGATGGAGGATTAAGGGAAGGAAAAAGTCCTCACCATTTATACTCATTATTTAGGTACTCCCCCAATTCTGCTTTTTTTGGAAAAAGTCTTTCCTGCTGGTCATTTTCTCTGAGATGAAATTTCCTTAATTTCCTTCTTGTTCACCGCAGATGCTGTTAACTGGACTCACATATGTGCTTTCATAATTCACTGATTCAACAGATAGTTATTAAAGCATCTGTTACATGTGCATGCTTGTGCCAAAGACTACTGAGGCACAGAAGACAGGCTGTCTACCTTCCAAGGAGCTTAGGATCTAGTAGAGAAGACTGGACGTACCCATATGACACGGCTAGGTAAAGCGTGCTGGTTAAGAAAGTAAGGTGGAATGTAATGCTTAGGGATATGCTTCTTCCTTCCTATCCAGGTGGCCCTGGGGTTTGGGCCGTAGTTGGCAGAGGCCCTTGGGGAAGGGGACAGGGACCAGAGCTGTGGGGTAGGGTCTGGGAAGGCTGCCTGGTTCTTGAGCGGGGCGGTGGCGGAGGGTTACTCGTACGTGCCGGCTGTGAGGACGCTTTGGTGACTGCTGCACAGAAGACCCGGTTTCCTTGTGACCAGTGTCCTGCCACCATCTAGGACTTAGGCGAGGTATTTATCTTCTCGCTTCGGTTGTCCTTTCTGTAACACTGGGATAGGGCCTCCTACCCTACCCACATCATAGACCTGTGGAGTCCCTAAGTCGTAGTTGTGAGGAAGCTTTCTAAAGTTAAGGCTGCTTCATCAGGAGTAGTGGTTGGAGTAGGTGAAGGTTTGTTGTTACGGTGCTGTAAGTTCACGGAGGGCACATACTTGTGTAACTAATGAACTGGGAGAGAGAAGGAGCACTGAGCTGGGCAGAGGGCCCTTTCTTTGGCTTCGATCCTCACTGGCCTCCTGTTGGCTTTGCTGCTCTCACTGAACACCTTCTGCAATGCATGGTGAATGCTGCCACACACACCTTCAGCTCACCTCTGCCAGGGGTGGTCTGTGAGCTCTGGGCAGATACAGAGCTGGACCGGACCTGGCCTCCTCTACCTGGACTGGAGGACCTTCCTTGCAACTGAGTCCACATGCCTCCAGCCAAAGCAAGATGCCCCAGGCAATCCTAGAATGTTTCTTCAAAAGCCTGAACTGAAATCCTGGTCTTAGACCTATCTCCCCTTCCCTGCCACAAGACCCAGATCAGTTTAGGTAACAGCCATCGGTAGTTAATGAAACTCCGTCAAGACTCACGAATGTCAGGAAACATGGATAATGAAACTGAAGGCATCACGTTGACTGAAATAAACCAGCACAAAAGGACAGCTCTTGTATCATCTCACTGATGGGAAATATCTAGACTAAAATACAGAGAAACAGAAGGTGGAGCAGAGGGTAGCATCGGGGAGGAGGGAGGAGGAGAGCTGCTGCTGCATGGGTGCAGAGATTCTCTGGGAGGATGGAAAAGTTTTGGCAATGGCTGGTGGGGATGTTGATAGAACTTTGTGGATATAATTAATGCCGCTGAATTGCATACCTGAAGTGGTTGAAAGGGGAAATGTTATGCTGTTATATATGTTTCCACAATAAAAATTAACAACGAAAAATACTTCCAAGAGTTTGTCCTCAGCTCTGAGCTCCTGTTTATTTAAGGGCAGAAGAATCTTATTTTCAGTGTCACAAATGGATGCACCGGTTCTTTTTTCACTCGATGGATTCTTTGACATTTTCACTGCTTGGACTACTCCAGATTATAGTTTGCCAAACACTGTAGACATTTCTGGTTTCTCAGCTCAGAAAAGGGATAGTAACATATTTGGCACCCATTCCTGGGGGAAGGTATAATAGGGCCTCTCCGCTTTACTGTTTTCCTCCCTGTCCATTTTCCTCTTCTACCACAGTTGGGGGTGGAATTGCCTCTCTCGAGGATGATCCTGTGTTCCCGGGACAGGGCTGGCAGGGGAGCTACCTGGGGGCCCTTGAGGCTGGCATGTGACAGGGCTGGAGCTTTGTTTTCACTCAGCAAACTCCATCTGTTATGGCATGGAGCCGGCTTCTATCTCGGGCAGGATGCATGTGGTTTGGGTCAGCCACCCGCAGAGCCACGGTGCCCCTGTTAAGAGCAGGGCTTCGCTTATGATTCACTGGGAGAAGCATGGAAAACAGTGTCTGCCTTGAAGCTCCGGGAACCAGGAAAATGAGCTGGAAATGTGAGTAATGTATAATTTTACTAAAATTAACCAGCAAGTTCAAGACTTTTTCTCCCTGTGTTTTTCGGTGTCTTTGTTTGATCCCATAAGGCCACTGTGCTATATTTTCAGTTCACTCTTTTTCTGGTTAGCTCACCCAAAAGCTGTGGCCTCCCCGCTCCCATGTCGGTGTGAGCAGCACAGAGAAGGTCTTTAGGCCAGTATGACCCCACCTCCATCCCTCCGCCCCCCCCCCCCATTAGAAGAATTACTGGGGACGATTTGCCTGCCCTTGGTGGGCATTGCGTTCCTCTGGAAATGGTTGGAGATTTCCCTCTTTCTCAGGGTTGGCGCCCCTGAACTAGGTTGTGTTAATGCGTGTGATTGCTTTGCCAGTTTTGCGATGCTGCTTGGATGTGAGGTTTGTGGGGGAGGGCAGCACTCCAGCATTGGTGCCAAAAAGCGACCTTGGCCTTGGCTGAGGGCAGATGCTGCCTGGCTTTAGCCAGCGGGAGGTGGCGCTTCACCTGAGTCTTTGCTGAGGCCACTCTCGTGAGCCGTGCACCTCATGGGCCTTCCCGCCTCTGCCAGGTCATTGGCCCCTGAGAAGTCAGGGGCTGGGCCTTGCTCTCTGTGACCTCGTAAACTAGGGGCTCTGCTAACGCTGGCTGAAAATACCAAAGTCTCACTCGGCAGAGGCCATGGATCCATTCCTCGGTTTTGCAGCGTTCATGAAGGGATCTCTAGAAACCCTACTTTTGCCGGGGAGGGAGAAGAGATTGTGTCATGGAAGCATTTTACAAGTCTTGTCCAAAATTAAATTTTATTTTAATTCAAACGTCGAAGAAAACCTGATACTGAGGGTGAGTCCATGTGACTGCGGTCTTTTCGTACGTTGATGGGTTGTATCTCAGGTGTGACTGGCCCACAGTCTGTTAAGTGGACCGTCCTCACATCTATACCCCGGTGGTAACTGGTGCTTATGGTCATAACCCGAAGAAAGACAGGCTAGTTTCAGTGCTGAGTGCTTCTGCAGGGGGTGGGGGTGCTGTGGATTGTCATTCTTTGAAAATCTCCAGTGTACATGTGGCATACCTGGAATATACCATCTAGACTGTTAGACCAAAACATGTTCTTCCAAGATTCTCTTAATGTGCTGAAAGGTTTATTTTCTAATTGCCTTTAAGTCATTCTGTATAATCAACCAGAGAGTAAAACCAAAACAAAACCCATCAATTAAATGACTGTGTCCTATGAATGCCCCACAGCTAATTACCTTTTTTTTTACCTTTTGTTTTAAAGATTTATTTATCCCCCCACCCCTTGTTGTTTGTGCTCGCTGTCTGCTCTCTGTCTGTTCATTGTGTGCTGTGTCTGCTCATCTTCTTTTTAGGAGGCACCAGGAACGGAACCTGGGACCTCCCATGTGGGAGGGAGGTGCTCAATTGCTTGAGCCACATCCACTCTCTGCTTGTTGTGTCTCTTCATTGAGTCATCTCGTTGCGTCCTCTTGTTGCATCAGCTCGCTGTCTTGCTCGTCTTCTTTAGAAGGCACTGGGAACCAAACCCGGGACCTTCCATGTGGTAGGTGGGCGTCCAACTGCTTGAGCCACATCTGCCTCCCTGCTAATTACCCTTTAATTGGTAAACTAAGCTTAGAGCTGATTTGGATTTTCCTGGCATTCACTGACTTGCCTGCAGGTGCATATCTCTATAAAGTTTCTATGTGTATAATGTTTAATCCCCATGAAAAATCCTCTAGGTGGATGTTGTTAGGGCCCCACGGTAGGTGAGGAAACCAGGGCTCAGGAAGGTGAGGCGGCAGGACCAGGCCTGGAGTTGGGCGCTGATGCCTCATCCTTCACCAGCCACCTAATGGCTTGTCGCCGCCTGAGTGATGGGCCCCACACGGTGCTGTCCTTCCACAAAGCCCGCCCCAGGACGCCTGCCTTTCCTCCTCCAGTCACCGACTCGCTGATCTTCTTCACTGGCTCACACAGTGCACGGGGCAGTGTGCTAGCAGGGAGGGCCTGGGGGGGGGGCACAGATAAGGAATTTATTACAGGGGTGCGGCGGGCTCTGTATTCAGGGGTTGCACAGGGCACTCTAGGATCAGGGTACAACAGCTCAGGCTGCAGCCCTGGGTTGGCAGGGCCCCGGGTGGGTTGTGAGGGGACGGCAAGGAGGTGGTTGTAACTACAGAGAAAAGCGTTTGGGGGTCTGGAGCCTGAGATGAGGATGGAAAGGTGGTCAGGGCCAAAGTGTGAAGGGCCTGGTGAAGACTGAATTGCTGAGGAATTTGAATTCAGGACTCAATGTGGCCGGATTTGCTTTGTAAAAAGACTGCTTTGAGATGAGTACAAGTAAAACAGGAAATCTGCTCACAGGTAGTGGGTGTGATGTCCTGCTGTCGTGATACAAGATGTGACTGTCGAGAAAACTGCATAAAGGGTATGTGGGGACTCATTTCTTACAGCTGCGTGTGAATCTACACTAAGAATGTGTGCCTCTCGTTCACTTATGTGCCTACACCTCTCTACATGATGCTGCTTTATATTATATTCAGCTAATCTGGGAAGCAGGCTGTGGCTTTTCTCAGTGCACAAGCCTGGGCTTCCCTACTAGTAAAACAGGGCATCCAGCTTTGAGGCAAGACTCTGAGAATAATTTGCCTTTTTAAAAGAAAAGTCACTGATACCATTATTTACCACATTCTAGATGAAAAGGCTTGCTCATTAATGATCAAAAAAGGATTGTGCTGGCAGCAGAGAACATGGTGCATTGAAGGGGTTGAGAGCAGAGGCAGAAGGACGCGGGAATAAACAGGGAGAACGTGCGAACCTGGGCTGAGCCAGTAACATCGATGGGATTTTATTGGCTGTGCCTTCTCGTTTAACTCTGAAACCCACCCCCTGCTTCGTGTCATTCTCTAATACATGCGATTCGACTAGATGAGGTTGTGGGGTAGGGGCTGTGTTGATCGGCCCTCCCATGCCGCCCACTGCCCCTACCACTGCCCCTGCCTAGTGCTGAGCGAATGGCAGAGCCTTCGTGAATGCTACTAGATGCGCTAGTCGATGAGTTGCCTAAAACAAACTTCATAGCGTATCCTGAATGTAGGGCTCTGCCTTGGCTGCCGCCTACCAGCCAGGACCTTGGTGCGTTCCTTGTCTGGAGAAGGGTCCTTATGGCATCTCCTTAGTGCTGCTGGGAAGACTGACTGAACCTGTGGCTTCAGAACAGAACCCAGCACGTGGGAAGCATTTGGTTACTCTTGATCAGCAGCAGCATCCTGTCTAAATGGCAGGTCCTCGTCTGGCCTTGGGTTGGAGGTTAAGGTTAGGTTAGGTTAGTTAGAGTTAGGGTTAGGAGGTCTCCTGGCTAGACATGCTCAGATTGCTGGGCGGGTCGCCTGCTCTTCTCCACCAGCACAGAGGGTGATGGGCTTTGGGCTGCCGCTGACCTGGCCCCTCAACTTACCAGCAAGCCATTTGGCCTGCATCCCCAAAATGGGGGTGATCATAATAGATTAATGTTTCTCCACTGCGAGGTAAAACTTTGGTGAGAACTGAGTGTGAAGTGCCTGGCCCAGAGTCCGCAAAGGCTGGGCCTTCCCCGCTGAGTGTCTTTCCCCTTTTCCAGGAACAAGACTGCCAACGGGGACTGCCGGAAAGACCACCGGGAGCGGAGCCGCAGCCCCATCGAGCGTGCGGTGGCCCCCACCATGAGCCTGCACGGCAGCCACCTATACGCGTCCATCCCCAGCCTCGCCATGGAGCAGCCACTCGCCCTGACCAAGAACAGCGTGGAGGCCGGCAGGCCGGCTGGTGTCACGCCCTCCCTGGCGCCTGTGGAGCGGCAGCAGGTGGGCCTTCCTCCAGGAGGGTCGGGGGCTCTGGGGGCGCAGAGGACTGTGAAGTGGCCCCTCTGGGAATGGGTTCGAGGTGTGGGGAGCAGTGGGAGCCGTTAGCAAATGTGCCTGAGGGCCCGGGCCTGCCTCTGTTACTGAGTGGCCTGGAGCTCGCTGGTCAGTGTCTCTGGGCCTAGTTTCACTCTTGGCAAAATACAAATTGAAGATTAGGTGGGTGTTTTTTTGTTTGTTTTTTTTTTAACATGGTGGTCTTCACTGACAATTCTGTTCTTATGAGGATTAATTTAATAATCCTAACAGAGATCCTACATGTACCCACTCTAAGGTCAGGCAGACTAAGTTAAATGTGAGGTCTTGTTGCTTTGGGCAGGAATCCTGTAAAATCAGTGGTGGCAGTGGTTGCTTCTTGCTGGTCAGAAACCTGTGATTGGCAGATAAAGATTTTTTTTCAATTTTAAAGGGAAATAAGAAAATTAAATCTTTATACTTCATAAAACAGTTTACTTGGTAGAAAAAAATATATCTTTATTTAAAATGGGGTAACATGTTTATAAAGAGGCATCAGCATTGAGGAGGTTTGGAATTGCCATGTTGAGACCATGGCTTCTCTCTCTGAAACCTCCAGGGCCTTGCTCAAGTGCCACATCCTAGTAGGCCTTGGTTAGTGTCTGCCTGAGGCGGGGGGTCAGTGAGTAGAGGAAGATGTGGACCCTGGAGGAGGTGTTATGGGCAGCTCCAGGGGTGAAGGACCAGCCTCAGGACCCAGGGCAGATTAAGCAGAGTGCACCTTGCCGGCTCCTTCACGCTGTACCCACTCCCCAGCCTAACAGCCTATTGCAGGCTTCTGGGGGCTGCTCTGCCCGGCTCGGCCTGATGCCTGTTTCTAAAATATAATGGCCTGTGGGCAGGCCCTGGGAATGGGGAACGGCTGTACTGGTGCTTGTGGATCCCAGTAAGGCTGATGAACAACAGTTGCACATTCTACCTTGGGGACTGGTCTTGATGATGATGTTCATTTAACAAAAATGTGTAGACAGCTACCGTGTGCAAAGGCACAGTCTAGAAGCTGGTCAAGCAGGATGTGGTCTTTGTTCTCAGGGAACTCAGTTTTAGTCTGGAAGAGAGAGGCAATCAGATAACTCTACTAGAGTATTTCAAGTATTGTATTAGTAGGCAGCCATTGATTGATTTTTATAGAAACCTGCAGCTGAGTTAGTGCCAGATGACAGTCATTTGTCCATTCGCTGTTTATGAGCACTGAACGTGCACCACTGGAGATACGTGTTCAGGACGGACTTCCTGCCCGGGAGGAGCAGGTGGTCAGGGAAACGGGGGTGTGGAGGTGCCAGAGGAGCGGGGTGTGTGCAGCAGGACCCACAGAGGGCCCGGCTCACTCTGCAGGCCACTTTGAGAGGTCCGACGGGCATGCTGTACGAATGAGCCGAGAAGCCAGTCGGTTAGGACCCCAAGGAGCCATGCCTAAGAAACCAAGTCTGACTAAGCATTAAAGGCTTTTTTTTTTTTTTTTTCACATATAGGACACAGGGAAGTCCAGCCCCTGGCCACTGCTACCACTGGCAGAGTGCCTTGGGGCTAGGCGGGCCCTGGGAGGTGGCAGCACCCGGGCTCCGTAGCCTTGTCCTGTGGTAGGAGATGTGGGGCCGTGAGCACCGGCCTTTTTAGCTTGTTTAATGGGGGGCAGGTTTGCCTCCCGAGGACTTGATTATGTGGGAGAATGTCACTGGCAGCCAGAAGGCCTGGCACGTGGCTGCTGTAAATGCCAAAGTGTGCAAAGCTGAAGAATTCGCAGCAGAGGGCCACGGTCAGATGTGCTTTATGTCTGGTCTCTGGCCCTTGGCGGCCTGGAGGAAGTAGCTCCTGTGGGCCCCAAAGTCGCTGCCTGCAGCAGGGTGAGCCCTCAGAGGCCCCTGCCCTGCCCTGCCCTCCCTTTTATGTCTGTGAAGCTTTGGTCTTGTCTGGAATGAGGGACTTCTGGTTTGTTTTTAGTCACAGGTGCTCTGAAAAGTGCCTTTGGAGAGTGACCTGGGTCCCTGGCCTCGGCCTCCCACCCTGAGGGAGATGGGGCTGCTCTCAGCCAGCACTGACCCCTTCCGGTCAGCACAAGGCCACTGAGCAGGTTTTCTAGGGGGAGAACCTTGAACGTCCCACCCACTCTCGCCTGTGTTCTCTGGGATTCCTGGCCAGGATGGAGAACAAAGCCAGGGGCCCTGGATTGGCTCCAGACTGGCTGCTTTCCTGGGTGGGTAGAGCCGCTTTGGCTTCCTCAGTGTGGGATCCACTGACATGGCCTTTGATTTAAGGTTGGGAGGTTGGTGCTGAAGGGAAAGTATCGAGCCGCCCTCCTCACCTGCCGCATTCGTTCAGCAACCGTCCATCGTGCCCTTTCCTGGGTCCGCGTGGTGTGGCTTGGAGGTATGCTACACCCCCAACTCCTGCTTTGATTCCTCAGACATTTCCTGAGGTCCCTACTAGGTACAGCGCTGGGGACAGAAGGTGAGCAGGACACAGTCCCTGTTCTCCAGCAGCTTGGAGGCATCGCCCATTTCCAGGAGTCTTATCTCACTTCTTGGCCCTCTCCTGTCAGGGTGGCTGCGGTGGGGGAGTGCGAATATTGTCCCACAGCTCTGAGCAAGGGAAGTGAGGGCAGGGCGGGGGCTTCCTGGAACACCCCTGCGGCCCCTGGCAGCGGGCAGGCCGGCCGATGAAGGAAAATGTGAGTCAGGCCTCTGGGAACCGGGACAGGAAATTTCCCCAAGAGGTATGCCGGGGAGGCTGCAGGTGTCACCGCATTTCACATTGTTGCAGTGGCAGCTGTGGGGTTGTGGAGTGTTCTTAGGAAAGGTGCAGAAACTCCTGCAAACGAGAGACTGGATAAGAGGTCAGGGGACAGTGAACCTCGAGGGGTGGTTTTCACTTTGGAGCTGTCTCCCTCGGCCACTGGGGCTCGCTGTCCAGATGCTGTGAGGGACACCTGAGGTCTCACCCTGGCCCTGCACTAGTTTGCTCCGTTGCCTCTGGCAGGTTCCTCATTCCCAGCCTTCATTTTCCCCAAGTGGAATTGGGTGTTCCCATCTGTGAGGTGTTTGAGTGGTGCAGAACTCAGGCTTGCAATCTGAATTAGAGATGAAATGTTTGAAGCCGAGTTGGGAAGATGGGGTGGTTCTGAGCTTCGTGGAGAGCTCAGCAGGCCCACCCTTCAGCCTGGGTTGGGAGGAGATGGAGCCCTGCTGCACTGAGCATTCGCAAATCTGTGGGTTGTCCATGGAGAGCGTCTTGTCTCATTAATCTTAAGTCAGTAGGTATCCTAGTGGTCAGCACTGGACGTGACTTTGGAACCTTCTTTATAACGTCCTCTCAGCGACTGACGGTCCCACCTGTAGAGACGGGCCAAGCATTCTCTCCTGAACCGGACGGCACTGACAGGAAGGGCTGTACGCTGAGTTTATTCTCTAAGCGTCCCTAAGTTTATTCTGTGGCATTTTGCATTTCTTCATCGTCCACACTCCCTTTTAAGTGAGTCTCCATGCTCCAGGTTCCTGCTGGCCAGGACCCTGGCAGTGAGGAGCAGAAGCCCCGCGAGGAAGTGTACGCGCCAAAGGAAGGGCGCTTTGCTGGGAGGAGCGTGGGCGTCTCCCAGAACCCAGCATCCAGGGTCCAGCCCGACTCGGGAAGGAAGGGCTGGGCCCCTCGTCTTGGAGACAAGGCAGGAGCCCCTTCCTTCCCTGGCTCTGGGCCTGCCTGGCTCTCTCTGTCGACCTGGCCATCCCCCAGCTCCTGAGACCTTTAATTTCATAACTGAGTCTGGCGCTGGCGATTGGCCAGGTCGGGGCCAGGTCCTCACTCTGGTCTGATGAGCCTGGCCATGGGGCCAGGTCATGCTTAGCCCCACCAGCACGGATGGCAAGGGAGTCAAAGACCTGGGGCTCCGGGTGAGAGACCCTTCAGATGGTGGCCCTCCAGGCTGCCCCCCTGCTCTGGTGTGTGTGACCAGCCCAGAGGAGCAAGCACTGTTCCATGTGCTGTGGCCGGGCTCCTCCCAGCTCACCTGCCTGTCCTCCAAGCCCTCTTCAGGTGCCACCGTTCCCAGTTCATGCGTGAAGAAAGAGGCTTAGAGGGATGAAGGCCTGGGCCCAGGGTCCCACAAGGAGTGGAGAGCTGGCGTCCGACCCAGCTCAGGTCTTCTGGCTCCAGAGCCTACACTCTTCCCTCTGTGCCCTTTTTGTTTGCACCCTGAGGGGTCAGGCAGGCCTTTGTAGTTCCATCCCCAGCTGTCGAGCTATTACTAGACCCCTAGTTGTCCTCTTGGACACGTCTGCTAGGCCACAAATCTGCTTTGGCTGTGTGTAACTTCTAGACCCAAGCAAAGTTCAGCTCTGAGCCTCCTAGCCCCAGCTTGTTGTCATCCTCGTAGCTCCAGATTTGCCATAGAACAGGTCATTGTTATCCTGTTTGGTGCACAGGCTCCTGATCGCACTCTTTAAAGGAAAGGACTGGGACAAGCTCCGATTTCCCTCTGGCTGGTACCAGTCATTGGTGTGAGCCTCCAACCAACTCCTCACTAGTTGTCTTGGAACTCAGCCCACACGGTCCTCCATCTTATCCTCGGGGGCAGCAGGAAATAGAGCGTTTCCTAGCTGAAGCCTGAGGAAGTTCAGTTTGGCTGACAAATATTTTCTGTCTTGGGCACAGAAAGTGCTGCTGTGGGGCGCACGGGGTCCAGAGGAGATAGGTGCTGGGTGGCTCTGTGGGAGCCCCTGCTTGCTGGTGCTTGGTGGGGGCGGGGGCAGCAGGTGGTGGTGGTTATAGAAGGCTTCATCGAGGCCATATCTGAATGGGATTTGAAAGGATGGGTGGAATTTGCCAGTAGACAAGTGGGTGGGAGGGTTCTGGGAAAGGACAGAGAGAGGTGATCAGCAGAGCAGGTTGGATGAGGCTGGGGCAGATGTTTTTACAGTTCCCTCTATTTCACACAGTCCTGTCTCCCTCACCATTTCTGTGGTCGTAATAGAAACCAACTTGAGCTGGCTTTGGCTTAAGCAAAAAAGGGGGGAGTATTCTGGAAGGGTACTGAGCGCGCTCAAGGACCTGGGCGCACACTGAACTGCCAGCCTTGAGAAGGGCTGGGGTGGTGGCCCTGGGACCTGAGTCATAGGAGCTCGTGGTCCTCTGTGCACCTCTCGGCCATTTACATGACTTGTTTCCTAACTACCAGTGTTCGTCTCAATTTGGATTCGAGGGGGAGAGAGAGGAGGACTAATACTAAACGACCTAGAGTTTGTCACTCTGATCCAGAGGGCCTGGACCAAGGGTCACTTCTCAGAGAAAGGACAGCTTGGGAGAGAGCTGAGCCTTCACCCCATGTGAGTCTCCCATGGCATGTACGCGCCCAGTGGCACGGCTTGTGCCAGATTCCAATATTGAAGTGGAGTCTGCACGTGGACTTGACTTTAATTTACCTTTGGTCAGGAATGGCACTGGGACAAGCTGCACAGCAGAGTTTTTATTTAGCCAAAGGAGGGAGGGAGCTGGACCCTGCCAGCACTCGGGCTCTGGTGCTGACCCCTGCTCCAGCCACACTAACGCCTGCGCTGCTTCCTCTCTTCCCAGAATCGGCCCTCGGTCATCACGTGTGCCTCTGCCAGCAACCGCAACTGCAACCTGTCGCACTGCCCCATTGCCCACAGCGGCTGCGGGGCCGGGCCGGGCAGCTACAGGAGGCCCCCGAGCAGTAAGTCTCCCCTCCCCACAGGGCTGGGGGCCAATGCACTGTTGAACCTAGGGGGGCTTCTGGTGGATTTTGAATCCACTTGAATAACTGGTCCAGAGCTTATTATTGAGGTTGGAAAGAGTATTTTTTGAACACATACATACCTAACATTGTGCTTGGACTGGGTGGGAGGTGGTGGGTAAGAGACACAGTGGTCCCTGATCTCCAGGATCTCTTAAACTGCTTTTTAAAAATAGTAATAGATCTGATCGTCTACCACTGACATCATCCACTTTATCTGTGACTTCTTACCTCGGCCCAGTAGACCACCATTTTTCAGGCCGAGTGAAGGAACTTCCCAGGGGTCCAGCTCAGATGGGGTGGAGGGGGTCCTCTATCCCCAGAGCCCACTGAGGCTTGTGGCCTCCCCAGCTCCTGCCCACCAAGACCGCCCTGCCCCTGCTTCCCCCACAGCCACCACCACCTGCGACCCCGTGGTGGAGGAGCATTTCCGGCGGAGCCTCGGCAAGAACTACAAGGAACCCGAGCCGGCGCCCAGCTCAGTGTCCATCACCGGCTCTGTGGACGACCACTTTGCCAAAGCCCTGGGTGACACGTGGCTTCAGATCAAGGCGGCCAAGGACGGCGCGGCCAGCAGCCCCGAGTCCGCCTCGCGGAGGGGCCAGCCCTCCAGCCCCTCGGCCCACATGGTCAGCCACACCCACCCCCCCTCCGTGGTCTCATGAGGCGAGGCCCTTCCGGAACCAGATGTGGATCTGCATGGTTTGCCTGAGCTTTGAACAGTCAGTGCTTAGAGAAACAGAAAAGGTCGTGGGGGGTGGGGGTGGGAGGTGCGGGGGGAAGGGACGGGACGGTTTATTTGAAAAAACCATGTTGTTGGGATTTGTTTTGTTCTGTTTTTGTATTTGCTTGGCATTTGTGCAAGGGTGCCCTCAAACATGATAGCAGGCACTACGTGTGGACCATCTTATGTAGCATCCTCTTCCTGCCTCAGCTACCAAAGAAACCTCTGGTGCGGGTCTGCCGCCCACCAGGGCAGGACAAGACGGCGCTTCTCGGCCACAGCCATGACGACGTTGGCGACGCAAACGCTCTCTGCTTTTCCAGTTGCTTCTCGGGCCTGGGCTGCGTGTGGGTCAGCTTCCCCGGTGCTCTCTGTCAGTCCGCACGTGTGTATATACTTGAAGAGAACTGTCATGTCTGATTTGCACTATTGGAGGGTTAAAGTTGCCTGCCTGACAACTTTGTGTGAGATGCTAGTACTCTTGAGGGCAAACTGCTGAAAAAACAAAGGGTTTAAGGATGACATTTCTGACCATTTGTGTGTTTTGGGTTTTTTTTTTTTTTTGTTTTGAATTTAGGCAAAACAGCTTTGGAAGGGGAAGTCTCATACAGGTTATAGGTCTTTCTCTCTCTCGATTTCGGGTGCTTGCAACTGGACTGCAGACTCCCAGTCATGGGCATTTTACCTTTCCTAAACACTGCAGTTTGTTAGGTGAGAGCTGAGGCTGGAGGATTCCATAGTGCTTTAAACATGATGCATGTTTTAATGGCAAAAAATAGCTGGTTTCTATTAATGTATAGACAGTAAACAGAAATCTTAATACTTAATAGCTTCTTTTCAGAATTAGTTTATTTTTGTCAGTTACAGTCCTAGATATACTTACTGCTGGTACAGTTGTACTCTAAGATTTGTATTTGATAATCACTTCCCTCACAAGGCGTGCCGGGGTCAGCCGTGGAGGATGCTGGAGCTTTGGCCGCAGGCTGCCATTGTCATTTATTTTTGCCTCCCTGTCTGCTTACTACCAGCTCCCAGGGGAGCTGGCATCTGTGTCTTCCAACTTCTGCGATACACAACTCTCTCAGCTGAACCGCAGATTCCTGACAATCTGTGATATGGTGTTTTCTGCGCTTCCTTGTAAGCTGGGGCCAAGGCAGTATACATTCCTCTGACTTTATACAGTTATTGCCGCATTTATTATTGTTTGCTATATTAATAGCTACTAATTAGATGTTAGGTGAAGAAAGCATGACAGACACAGCTGTGGATGCTCAACAGCTTCTCCTCCTCTGGTGACATGAGCCTCCCTGTCCCCCTGCCTCTCCCCCTCGAGGGCTCAAGCTGGGGCGACCCCGCACCTGGCGCACCTTGCGGACATATGGACAGGGGAGGAGCCCTCGAGGTGCATCTAAGCATGAGAAATAAGGTTTAGCTGTTCAGTTTTGAAAATTGGCACAGGACAAAGACTGGGGGGAGGGGAGGGTGGGTTTTACCTGTGGTCACAGCGTGGCCGCAGGTCTTTTTGTAAAAGCAAAGGAAAAGCCCCTCTCGCCCCTGCTCATGTCTCCTTCCTGTTGTTCTGGGCTTCCAAGCTTTGGCATCCAGGCCCCTATTTCTGTAGGAAAACTTGTTGAGAACACTTTTTTTATATAGGTAACTTTAAGACCATCATTACGCTGTGCGTAAAGAATGTACAGAGAAATTTGTAGGTATTTTTTGAAGAACAATTAATTTGTTAATGATATGTAGCTATTTAATTTTTCCCTTTCCTATTGTAATCATTTTTTTTTTTTTTGGTTTGGAAAAAAAAGTTGATCTTTTTTTGTCGTAGATGTGTCTGTAAAAGTGCAGGAACACAGTTATTCTATGAGAACACTGCATCAATAGCCACTAGTTTGTTATTGCCGCAGGCTACTGAGCGTCTGACAGGAAGACGAGCCCACTGCCGATGGCCGCTGTGCAGGACGGGGTGGGCAGGGCCGGCGGCACTGAGCCGCCAGGGACAGGCAGGAACCAGAGCGAGCCCCTGCCCCGAGGGGGCACGCCAGGGCGCTCTTCACAGAGCCCGGCCACCGGCAGTGCGTCCTGACGTCTCCGTGTGTGTAAATCTGTAATATACCATTCTCTGTGGCCTGTTTTTCCTGGAAGAAGAAAAAAAAAAAGGTTTGGCAGGCCATCTTTTTTTTGTACTTAAAAGTAGCCTTAAGAACAATAATAAAGTGCTCTTAAACCACAGCCTCGTGTGGGTGATCCTTGCGGCCCCAGGGCAGCACCCTTGTTTAAGCCCCTGTAAGCTGTAAAACCGTCAGTGGCTTTAGGAAAAGTGTCCTTTTAAGTCTAACCTATAGAAAGCTGACTTGTGTAAGAACCCTGGGCCCACAACAGAAAGATGAAGCCAGGAAGATGAAATAAATACAAGGGGCACAGCAGGGGGCACCACCCAGGGGCGGGGGCAGGGCCCACCCTACAGACCTAGGCTGACACACGGGGCTAGGGGCTGCTCCCACTCAAGGGTAGCCTCAGAGCTGCCTCCTTACCCTCCCTATTCCTGGGGAACCCATGGGAGGGCAGGGAAGCAGCCTGTGTGGGACAGATGAACTGCCTGGGACCTGGCCCACCCACAGTGAAGGTGCCACCTGGGGGACAGGCTTTGGCCCTAGTAGAGCTCTGAGTCCACGTGTCCCCTTCCGGACCACAGCCCAGCTCTCCTGGCCCCCTCGCCACCTGGGCCTGGCTGCCTGACTGCTCACAAGGAACACCCTTGCTGGGGCTGCAGTGCGTCTCGGGACTTGGGTGCTGCTTCCCCACAATGGCTCCTGGAAGGCCCTGGCTTCTCACTTCCCCACTTGGCCTGTGTGGGACTGACTCCTCCCTGGCCTCATCCCACCCCAGGGGGCCGCGGTGATAGCTCCCAGGAGAGCTGGACTTTCAAACACTTGCCACAACCAAGGAGAAAGCACTGCTCGAGGAGGGAACCAAATTCCAGATGGACAGCAAGGCCAAAGCTGAGGTTATTATTTAGTTTAGACTCGTGGGGTGATGGGTCATGAGTGGTGGAGCGGGCAGGGGCCTGGCCTCAAGGCTTAGAAGGGGGGAACCAGGTGGTGGAGGGGCGCAGGGCCCAGAACCACAGTTGCGGACTGCTGGTCCTCTCTGGCAACCCGGAGCTGCGGCAGCAGGTGGGGGGGGGAGGGCGGCCCCCCTCAGAAGGTCTCCTCGTCGCTCATGTCCCAGATCTGCGTGGAGAAGGGGAAAGCAGAGTTGTTGAGCCGCCTGGCAGCAGCTGCTCCCATGTACAGAGACGGCCTGTGCCCTGCCCTGGCTGTCCCCAGGTACAGCTTCCTTGTGACTTAAGGGGTAGATGCCCTCGGTTCTTGTATAATGAAATCTCAGAAGTGAAGTAACCTGCCCAAGGCCTCACTACTGAGTGAACCAGTCGCTGGGAGGAGTTTGCACCAGGGATTCTGAATTCCTAGGCTGCCTCTTCTCCTCTCCCAAATGTCCACCTCAGGCCCAAGCAGCACCCACTTGCAGTGGTTTCTCTAGTCCTTTATCCTGACTCCAAATACTCTGGCAAATCGGCTTCCTTCTGTCTGTCCCTCTTTCTTCTAAATGGTAAGCTCCAGGTGGACAGGAGCTCTTGAGCTTGCACACCTAAGGGTGAGCTCGCCAAGGGGAGGCCCAGTGGCCTCTGCATGGCCAGCTGGACCAGAGGGGAGTAGTCTGGACAAATGCTGAAGACTCAGCCTCCCCCCCGTCCCTACCCCAGCCCCAGCAGTGGCCTGGAGCAGGGACCGTGGGCACAGCCAGATCCTGCCTCTGTGACCTTGGGATTGTGTCCTCAGGGAGGCTGTCTCTGTGGGTGGGTGGCTGTGACTGGGGAAATGAGGCCACCCCACAGCCTCGCAGTCAAGAGGGCACAAGGGCATGCGTGGGGGAGGCCTGGCTCTCCAGGCGGCCATCAGAGAGGTCCTCTGGGAGGGGTCCCCAGGCTCTCTGGGGAGCTGGGCCTTCAACATGCGCCTTCAGACTCTTGGAATTCCTAGAACTGGTTGCACAAGGCCACCCCAACGCTAGCGGAGCAGAGAAGAAGGGACAGCGTGTTTACAGGAGGCTGGCCTGGGGAGATGGGGAGGCCCGGCCAAGGTAAATATCAACACCAGCTTGGCTTTCAAAGTCAAGGATGTGGAAAATAAATACCAAGAGAAGGAAATTCCCTCTCTCCCGAGGACCCAGAGACCTGGGTCCAGGCAGGGGGAGGGTGAGTGTCCCGCTTACCCCCACATTTCTATGCAGATCCCGGCAGTCCCAGGACATCTGGAGGGGGCTGCAAGGCAGACATGCAGCCTCTGGGAGTAGAGCTGGGTGTGGAAGAGCTGCTCTGGGCTTCTGGTCACCCTACTGACCAGGCAGGCCCGTCCCAGCTCCAGGCCCAGCTCACTGTCAGCACTGCCTGTGTGCACTCTGGGACCCTGCTCCTGAGAGTGGGGTTCAGCAGGCCTGGGCTGGCCTGCGGTGGGGGAGGGGAGGCTGCATTTAGGAACTCCTAGACCTGGGCTTCCAGTTCTGACATCTGAGTGGGGGAAACCGAACAGAGGATTCTCTGGCGGAATTCATTCTATTCTCGCTCACACGATACACCTAAATTGAAGGAATGTCCTCCCCACCCCGTGCCACACAAATACTCCCTCATTCACTCCTCAATATAACCCTAGGAGGCGGAGATAGAAACAGAGGCAAGGCAACTTGACCAAGATCACACAGCAAGAGGACCACAGAGCTGCTAGCACTGGCCTGTTTATGTGAAGAGAAAGTGCAGCCTGGGGTGCAGGGCAGGCTGCCTGGAGGAGGTGGCCATAATTGGGGGAGGAGGCTAAAGAACAGAGGCCCACAGGCCAAGGTGTAGGCGGGGGGCCTGGGTCTGGTGGGCTGGAGGCCCTCTAGGACCTCCTGCCCAGCTTCCAGGGGAGGCGGGTAACCGGGCAGGGCAGGGCTGGACCTGGGTCTGTGTCAAAAGGGCAGGCACAGGAGACTATGGTGGGAGCAGGCGCAGTGTGGGGCTTTATGGCAGAGTAGCGCCTGGGGGCCTCTCCATTTTATCTATTTGTAAATGGGGAAGAGGCATCTTTAGTAGCTCAGGGCCTTCTACACCAAGGGAGAGGGAACGAGGGAACAGAGAGAACAAACAGCCCCCTTGCTCCCGGAGAGATCCAGCCCCTGGAAGGACCTGAGGCCCACAAGGGGGATACTGATGATGCTGGCGCTGCTGAGGCTGCACAGGGATCAAGCAAGGCAGCTCAGTGATGTCCCTGGGCCAGAGATGGGTGATCCACTCTGCCCACCAGCTGGGCTGGGGCAGGCAGCAGTCTTGCCTTTTTGCCTCAAGAAACAAAACCTCCCCTACTAGAATATGGACCCCCAGGGTGGGGGGAGTGGGTGGCTGGGGTTAGAGCCTTCTGCGCGCCCTGCGGCTCCGCAGCCCCTGCCCCACAGCGCCCCATGGTGCCCCACAGCGCCCCCCAGGCAGATGGCATGTAGGGAATGTGCCATGATGAGTGAAGAGAATTAAATTGGCAAAGTTATTTTTAACATGTGGATGCTCAGTAGGGGGCAAGGACCCTTTAGGGGAAACAAGGCCCAGAGGAGCATAAACTTGTCTTATATTTTTAAAAACAAGCAATTTGGGGCGTGGATGTGGCTAAAGCAATTGAGCCCCTGCCTCCCACATGGGAGGTCCTGGGTTCGGTTCCCAGTACCTCCTGAAAAAAACCGAGCATACAACGAACAAAAACAAGGAGAAGACAGTGAGAAAAACAACAAAAACCAAGCAATTTGGCAATATGTAATTCAGAGCTTTAAAAATGTTCAAGTCCCCAGGAAGAGGTAAAATGACTGCTTTCTGCAGAGGATATGAAAGTACTGCTAGAAAACCCAAGAGAATAAATGCCAAAGCAAATATGAACCATCAGAGTATCCAGTAAGAGAGCAAGATACAAAAATTAACTACTACAAAAATTAACTACTACAAAAATTAACAACAAAAATTATAACCTTCTTATACATGAGCAATATCCAGTTAGAAAAATGTAATGAAGGAGCAGAACCCACTTATAAAATTATTTGGGAATAAATGTAACATGAAATGCACAAAATCTATATGAAAAGAACTTTAAAACTGTCCCACCATAGTGATGATTTGTGAAAGACATAAAAGCAACTGGAACAAATAGAGAAGCACCCCTTGATTTTGCAATGGATAAGTCAACATAAAAATGTCAATTTTCCCCAAATTAATATGTGAATTTAATACAATCTCAATTTTAAAAAATCAACAAGTATCTTTTCTGGAGCTAGACAAGTTGGTTCTAAAGTTAATATGAGGGAAGCGGCTGTGGCTCAATCAGTGGGGCTCCCGTTTACCATGTGGGAGGCCCCGGGTTCAGTTCCCGGGGCCTCCTGGTGAATGCAGGCCCGCCTGCATGGTGTGGTTGGCTGACCCAGCGAGCACAGGCAGCAAGGGGGGGATAAATGAATAAATAAATAAATAAATCTTTAAAAAAATAAAAAATAAAAAAAAATAAAGTTAATATGAAAAAATAAAGAATATCTAGAAAAACATCTGAAAAAGAAAAAGAATGAGGAATTCCCCTACTATATATTTAAATATAAAGTCTAATTAAAAGAGGGTTCTGTCACCCCTAGGAATAGATAGATGGTCCAATGGAACAAAATGAGTCAGAAATAGAATAGAAAGTCCAAGTACCTAGGGAAATTCAACTCTTTAATGATAAAGGTTTAGAGAATCTGATCTCAAATCATTGGAAAAAGATGGACTTCTTAATAAATTATATGGGGACAAGTGGAAACCATTTGGAAAAATATGTAATTGATACCATACCTCATACTGTATACGAAAAAAAAAAACACCAGAGAACTAAATGTAAAAAAGTAATGAAACCATACAAATACTAGAAGCAAACCGGGGGCCTGTGAGCCAAAATCATAAGCAATAAGAAACAGATATACTGGACTCTAAAAATACACACATGTGCACATGTGCAATTTTGCATGGCAAAAACACCATAAGCAAAGTGAAAAAGACAAACCACACACTGGGAATAATCATTGCAACATACCAAAAGGACTAATCTCCCTAGTATATAGCTAGCTCTTTAAAATCAAGAAGAGAAAGACCAACACACTGTTAAAGAGAAAATAAGCCAAAGACACAAACAGACATTTTACAGAAAAAGAAAGGCAAATGGCCCTTAAGCAGAAGAAAAGATGTTCAGCCTTACTCATAATTAGAGAAATGCAAGGATTTCTTAGCTAGGGCACACACACACACACACACAAACACCCAAAAACAACAACAAAAAACTAACCAGAAAATAAAAATTTGAAGAATTGGATTTCACAAAAATTAAAACTTCTGGTCTTTGAGAGACATTAGTAGGGATTAAAAGACAAGGGGGTAATGGATGTGGCTCAAGTGGTTGTACCCCTGCTTCCCATGTATGAGGACCTGGATTCAATTCCTGGTACCTCCTGAAAGAAAAAAAAAAAAAAAAAAAGTGGGATTTATCTAAGGAATGCAAGTGGTACAACATGAAAATCAATGTATATATCCCACTAATAGGATAATGGGGGAAAAAAACTTAATTGATCCAGAAAAGGCATTTGACAAAATCCAGTACCTCCTCTTCTTGATAAAAAACACTCAGAAAACTATAAATAGAAGGGAACTTCCCCCAAATAATAAAGGGCATTTATGAAAAACCCATAACTAACATGGTACTCAATGAATGGTATAAGACCAAAAGACGTCCTCCTAACATCAGGAACAAGACAAGGATGCCTGCTTTCTCTGCTGCTATTCAAAACATTGTACTAGTAGTTCTAACCAGAGCAATCAGGAAAGAAAAAGAAATAAAAGGCATCCAAATTGGAAGGGAAGAAGACCGCATGATCCTATATATAGAAAATCCTAAAGAATCCACTAGAGCAATAAATGGATTCAGCAAATTTGCAGGGTACTAGATAACAACAAAAAAGCAGTTTCTATACACCAGCAAAGAAAAAAAGGAAATTAAGAAAACAATTCCATTTACAAGAGCATTTAAAAGAATGAAATATCTAGGAATAATTTAAACAAGGAAGTGAAAGAGTTGTAAACTGAAAACTATAAAATGCTGCTTAAAAAATTAAAGAAGACCTACATACATGTCACGGGTTGGAAGACTTAATATTGTTAACATGTTAATTCTACCCAAAGCAATTTACAGATTCAACACAATACCTATATCAAAATACCAACAGCACTTTTTTTTGTGTGTGGCAGAAATGGAAAAGCCTTTAATGCATAAGGAATTGCAGGCGGCCTCTGAATAGCCAAAACCATCTTGAAAAAGAACAAACTTGGAGGAATCACACTTCCCGATTTCTAAACTACTACAGAGCTAAAGTAATCAAAACAGTGTGGTACTGGCACAAGGACAGACTTATAGAACAATGGAATAGAATTGAAAGCACAGAAATAAACTTTTACTTCTATGGCCAATTGGTTTTTGACAAGGGTGCCAAGTCCATTCAATGGAGAGAGAACAGATTCTTCAACAAATGGTGCTAGGACAACTGGATTTCTGCATGCAAAAGAATGGAACTAGAACCCTACCACACACCAAACACAAACATTAACTCAAAATGAATCAAGAACCTAAATATAAGAGCTACAGCCATAAAACAATTAGGGGGAAATATTCCTGACCTGGGGTTTGGCAATGGATTCTTAAAATTCATATCAAAAGAAAAAAGGCAAATTGGACTTCCTCAAAATGAAAAACTTTCATGCAAAGGACATTATCAAGAAAGTGAAAAGACAACCTATTGAAGGTGAGAAAATAGTTGCAAATCATATATCTGATAAGGATTAAACATCCAAAATATATTTAACTTCTACAACTCAACAAGAAGAAGAAAAACAACCCAATTAAAAGCTGAGAAGGACTTGGATAGACATTTTTGCAAAGATATACAAATTGCCAAGAAGCCCATAAAAAGATGCTCAACATCATTAGCCACCAGGGAAATGCAAACCAAAACTAGAGTGAAATACTATGTCACACTCACTAGGGTGACTGTTATTTAAAAAAAAAAAAAAAAAAGACAGAAAGAGAGAGAGAGAAGGAGAGAAAGAGAACATAACAAATGTTGCTGAAGATGCAGGGAAAACTGAACCCTTGTACATTGCTCCTGAGAATGGAAAACATGCAGTTGCTGTGGAAGAGTTTGGTGGTTCCTTAAAAGTTATACACAGAACTACCATCTGACCCAGGAATTCCTAGGTATAGATCCAAATGAATTAAAAACTGGGACTCAAACAGATAGTCATATGCCAGTGTTCACAGCAGCCTTAGTCACAATAGTCAGAAGGTGGAAGCAACCCAAATGTCCATCAGCTAATGGATGAAGAAACAAAACGCGGTCTGTCCGTACAATGGAATATTATTTGGGCGTGAAAAGGAATGAAGTCCTGATACATGTGACTACATACCTTGAAGACATTAAACTGAGTGAAATAAGCCAAAAGGACAACTATTCTATGAATCCACTTATATGAAATATCTACAGTAACAAAGTCTTAGAGACAGAAAGTAGATTACAGATTAGCAGAGGCTGGGAGAGAGGGAGTTATTTATTCCTTAAGGGGTGTAAAGCAGGTGATGAAAAAATTCTGGAGGGAAGCGGCTGTGGCTCAATCAGTAGGGCTCCTGTTTACCATATGGGAGGCCCCGGGTTCGGTTCCCAGGGCCTCCTGGTGAAGGCAAGCCCGCCCGCACGGCGTGGTTAGCTGACCCAGCGAGCACAAGCAGCAAGGGGGGGATAAATGAATTAAAAAAAAAAAAATTCTGGAAATAGTGGTGATGGTTAAACAACACTGTGAATGTAATTAATATTACTGAATTGTACACCTTAAAAATGGTTAAAACCACAAAATTTATGTTATGTATATTTTACCATAGTAAGAGAAAAAAAAAGAAAATGAAAAGGTGAACCACAGATTAGGAGAAAATATCCGTTATATATAAAAGGACTTGTACCCAGAATATATAAAGAACTCTTACAACTCAATAATAATGAGACAAACAATGTGATTAAAAAAAATAAATGGGCAAAAGATTTTACGAGACACTTCACAAATGTACAATGGCCAATTAGAACATGAAAAGCTGCTCAACATCTTAGCTCTCAGGGAAATGCAAATTAAAACCAGAGACACTGAATAGTATATATTTAAACTTTAAAATGGGGAATTTTATGTTGCATATATGTTACCACAGTAAAAATTAAAAAGCAAACAAAAAACCCACAAAACATCTAGAACCATACCACACAAAGAGAGAACCCTAATGTAAACTATGGCCTTCCATTTATAATATAATTATAATAATATTGCTTCATAAGTTGTAATAAAGTTACTACACTAATGCAAAATGTTACTTACAGGGAAAACTGTGGGGTTGGATATGGGAACTGTGTACCTTCTGCATAATTTTGCTGTAAACCTACAACTGCTCTAAGAAGTAAAAAAAAACAGAGACACCACTCCACACCTTCTAGAACGGCCAGAATAAAAAGGACTGGCAAAACCCATGTCTGCCAGGATGCAGAGTTACTGGAGCACTCACACACCCTGCTGCTGGTGGGACCGTAAAATGGTACAACCACTTTCCAGAAAAGTCTGGTGACTTCTAATTGTATGAAATTAAACATACACTTACCATCTGATCCAGCCATTTTACAAGTTACCAAAGGAAAATGAAAACACAAGTCCACAAACAGACTTTGTGCAAGAACAATGGGCACAAACTAGAATCAGCCCAAATGTCCATCAGCAGAAACACAGAGAAACAAATTGTGGCATAGCCACATATTGGCTACTACTCAGCCATGAAAGGGACAAATGACTGACACGTGTCATGACATACATGAATCTCAAAAATGTTATGCTGAGTCAAAGCTGCCAGACACAAAAGACGACATACTACATAATTTCATTTATATGAAGTTCTGGAAGAGGCAAAATTAATCTATAGTGACAAGAAGCAGATCATTTGTCAAAACTCACCAAACTGAACACTTAAAGGGGTGTGTTTTATTGTATGTAAACTATACCTCTATAAAGTTGATTAAAAAAACAAAAACAAAAAACAACCTATATGGAAGTACCAGTTTCTCACCCATCCAATTGGCAAAGCTCCCAAAGCTTGAGAATGCACTGTTTGTGAGGCTGTGGGGAAAACAGCACTCTCGTACATTGCTGGTGGGACCCCAAATGGTACAACCACTTTTCAGGAGGAAAATGTGGCAGTATTGAACAAAATCATTTATGTATGAACTTTAGACCCAGCCATCTCACTTTCAAGAATCGGTTCTAAGGCTAAACCTCCATAAATACAAAAGGCATATGCACAAGATCATTCGTTGTTGCATGAGTTATGACAGGAAAAGATTAAAAACAACCCAGGTGACCCTCAACAGAGAACCAGCTGATTAAATCATTCCTCGCACATCCATACCATGGAAAAGTACAAAACACGTGAACTTACAAAACAGAGTGAGGAAGAGCGCAATGAACTTGTGTGGCAGATTTCCAGAATTTATTGGGCAAAAGAAAGAAAGAAAGATGCAGAATATCTACCGCATGCTAGCTTTTATGTAAGAAAGCAAGGGAAACAAGAATATTTATACATTCTTTTTCAATTTTGCAAAAATAAGCACAGGGCCCCGGCTTCTGGGAAGATGTCATCAGAATAGGTAGGCAGAACTCACCTCTCTCACAAAAACAATGGAGGAAGGGCAAAAGTTGTCTGAGGGAGCTGCTTTGGGAATCTGCAGACCAGGAGAAGGCTGTGCACCCCACAGGAGGGCGAGGGATAGAGTGACGAAGAAGCCAAAATGAAAACCATGCGTTACTCACCCCTGCGGCCGGAATGGCCGGGAATGGCAACCATCCCCAACCCTCAAGGTGAACAGCCTGGATAAAACCCATGGCTCACTGCAGCCAACTGAGAGGGGAACAGAGAAGAGTGTGTAAATGAAGGTTATTAGTAAGGGTAACTTAAAAAAGGTAAAAAGACAGACAATAGTAAGATATGAAAATGGAAAGCCAAAGGATAAAATGGACAAAGTAATGCCTTTACAGGAATAACACTGAGTGTTAATGGATTGAACTCCCCAATCAAAAGACATAGACTGATAGGATGGATTTAAAAAACAAAACAAAACAAAAAATGAGCCATCTATATGCTGTCTACAAGAGACTCACCTCAGACATCAGGAAACAACCAGGTTGAAAGTGAAAGGTTAGAAATAGATATTCCACACAAATAGCAACCAAAAAAGACCTGGAGTAGTAATACTAGTATTGGACAAAAAAATTGAACAGGAAGGAACATTGCCAAACTCATTCTATGAAGCCAACATCACCCTATTACCAAAACCAGATAAAGATACTATGATGAAACAAAATTACAGACCAATTTCAATAATGAATATAGATGCAAAAATCATCAACAAAATACTTGCAAACTAAATCCAAAAATACATTAAAAGAACTTTACACTACAATCAAGTGGGTTTTATCCCAGGTATGCAAGGGTGGTTCAACAAAAAAAGAATCAATAAGTGTAATAAAGCACATTAATAAATTGAAGAAAAATCACATACCCTCTCAATTGATGCAGAAGAGGTATTTGACAAAATACAGCATCCTTTCTTGATAAAAACACTCCAAAATAGAAGAATAGAAGGAAACTTTCTCAACATGGTAGAGTGCATATATGAAAAATCCACATCTAGCATTGTACTCAAAGATGAAAGCCTGAAAGCTTTCCCACCGAGACTGGGAATAAGACAACACTGCCCACTGTCATCATTGTTATTCAATATTGTGCTAGAAGTTCTAGCTAGAGCAATTAGGCAAGAAAAATAAATAAAAGGCACCCAAATAGGAAAAGAAGTGTAACTTTTGCTATTATTTGATGATATGATCCTATATCTAGGAAATCTTGGTAACTCCACAACAAAGCTACTAGAACTAATAGATGAGTTCAGCAAAGTGGTGGCATACAAGATTAATATACAAAATTCAGTAGTGTTTCTATACACTACTGATGAGCAATCTGAGGGAGGAAGTCAAAAAAATTCCATTTATAATATCAACTGAAAGAATCAAATATTTAGGAATAAGCTTAACCAAATACATAGAGGATCTGTATTCAGAAAACTACAAAACACTGCTAAAAGAAACCAAAGACCTAAAGAAATGGAAGGACATTCTGTGTTCAGGGACTGGAAAACGAAATATCATTATGATGTCAATTTTACACAAACTGATTTACAGAGTCAATGCAATCCCAATTAAAAAACACCTTTTTTTTTTTTTTTTTTCCCCAGAAATGGAAAAGCCAATTATCAAATTTATGTGGAAAGGTAAGGGGCCCTAGAGAACTCTTACTTCCTGACTTTAAATCATATTACTTAGCTACAGTGGTGAAAACAGCATGGTACTGACATAAAGATAGATATATTGACCACTGGAACCCAACTGAGAACTCAGAAATAACCCTCACATCTATGGTCAAGTGATTTTTGACAAGACTGCCAAACCCACTCAATTGGGCCAGAAGAGTCTATTCAACAAATGGTGCTGGGAGAACTGGATCAATATATCCAAAAGAAAAAAAGAGGACCCCTATCTCACACCTTATACAAAAAATTAACTCAAAATGGATCAAGGACCTAAATATAAAAGCTTCAACCATAAAACTCTTAGAAGAAGATATAGGGAAACGTCTTCAAGATCTTGTGGTAGGTGGTAGTTTCTTAAACATTACATCCAAAGCACAAGCAATGAAAGAAATAATAGATTAATGGGTCCTCCTCAGAATTAATACTAATATTTTTCAAAAGACTCTGTCAAGAAAGTGAAAATGCAGCCTACTCCTGAAAGGGGTAGTCTAGGGATTTAAATGTCAATTGAAAGAAAGCGAAATAACATAGTGAACCCAGAGGTGGATGAGAATAACATAGTGAACCGAGAGGTGGATGAGAATGTTCTTCTATATTCTTCTATGTACTAGAACAAATGTACATCACTATTACAAAGTGGTAAGACTATGGAAATACTTGGGAAAAATACAATTAATGTAACCTATTAACTATAGTTAGCAATATTGTAGTATTCTTCCATCAATGTCAGAGAAGTACTGTTTTAATAATAGGGTTATGGCAGTTTGACATTATTTTATGAAACCCAAAAAGAGAAAGATTATGTTTATAAATGAATCTATTCTTCTTGGTGTGTTACCCTTTGATTATACTGGATTCAGTTGAGGGGCCCTTGATTGAATTACCTGTTAAGATTAGGGCTTTGTCTCTCTAAGCTGAACTCAGCATATAAATACATTATCTCCCCACACCCCCCCTCCCATCATGGGACAGGCCTCCCAGAGATGAGCCTCCCTGGCACTGAGGGATTACTACCAAGCACCAATTAGCAATGCAACTGGAAAAAGACCTTGACCAAAAGGGGGAAAAGGTAAAGACAAATGAGTTTATATGGCTAAGAGACTACAGAGTCAGTCAGGAGGTTATTCTAGAGGTTACACTTATGCACATCTCAGCAGGATCTCTTTGACTGCCAAAGTAGATTCTACCCCAAACAGTGGGGCCCCTGAGGGCTCTGGAGACATCCAGACGCTATAGTCAAGGCAGATAGCTAAGGAGTTTGTTGCCTTGCCAGTGGGCCCTACTTTGGAATTTATGCTCCCCAGAGTGACAGAGTTGGACTCAGTGGTGGTTTCCCTACACATAGCTCTTCTGTCCTTCTATTTGAACCTATAATTAGTACTAGAGTTGGTAGGTGTATGTCCAAGAGTCTTAAATCTTTGGGCTGTCCATGTGCCAGCTGGGCCCTGAATCGCAATGGAGCTGCAACACCTACTACCAGTTCATTGGTCCTCACCCAGGACAGCTAACATGGAGGTGATGATGGAAAACTACCATACCAAGGAACTGAGAGAGTCTACAACTGCAAGCAAGAGAGTCCCATCCATCAGCCCTATGGGATCACAACCCCCTTTCAATTAGAGGTGGAGTGGACATCACATCCCAGAATCCTCAGGATTGGGGAATGAACTATGGACTAAAGTAGACTTACTGGTATTCTACTATAGACTTATTGTGATTCTAGCAATGGAAGAAATTATATCATTGAAGTGGAGGCAGTGGCCACTGGAGGTGCTGAGGGCAGGGAGAGGGAAAAACAGGTATAATACAGGGGCATTTTGGGGACTTGGGAATTGTCCTGAATGATACTGCGACAGATACAGACCATTATAAATCTTGCCTTAACTTACAGAATTGGGTGGGAGAGAGTGTAAACTACAATGTAAATTTTAATCCATGCTTAGTGGCAATGCTCCAATATGTGTTCATCAATTGCAATGAATATACCTCACTAATGAAGGATGTTGTTAATGTGGGAAAATGTAGGAGGTGTGGGGAGTGGGGCATATGGGAATCCCCTATATTTTTTATATAACATTTGTATAATCTAAGTACCTTAAAAAAAAAAAAAAAAAAAAAAAAAGATTAGGGATTTGATTTGACTACATCAGTAAGGTGTGACTCAGATTGAGTCCCTGCCCCATTGGTGGGCCTATATAAACAGACACTCACTCAAGAAGACACACAGGAAGAGAGAGAGCTCTGTAATTTTTGAATTCTGGGGTCCTGGGGAAAGATGAGCCATTTGCCTGATAGTTGGCAGCTGACCTTTTTAAAGAGACAGAGCAGCTGAGCAACTGAGAAGGCCCAGAAAGAAACAAGCCCTATGCCAGCCTACAGCTGAGATTGGGAAGAAGCTGGGCCCATGGAGCCTTAAGGGAAGAGGAAGGAGAGCAGATGTAGCTCAGGTAGTTGAGCGCCTGCTTCCCATGTACAAGGTCCCAGATTCAATTCCTGGTACCACCTTTTTTTTTTCCCTTTTAATCCTTCACTTTATTTACTTATTTATTTATTGAAGTATATCATTCATACACGAACATACATAAACATAAGTGTTCAGTAAACATCATGATCTTACAAAACAAACATGCATAACATCATACGGGTCTCCCACACATCACCCCCCCACACCCCACCGAACACTCTGTATTGTTGTGAAACATTTGTTAACAAATCATGAAAGAGCATTGTCAAAGTAATACTACTAACTATAGTCCGTATCTTCCTCCCCTACACATTTTTAAGGATTTATTTGTTTACTTTTATCCATTTTTATCCCCTGTCCCCCGTTTTTGCTGCTTCTGTGTCCATTCACTGGGCAACTCTGTGTCCGTTTCCTGCCCCCTCTTCTCATCCTTCTCCTCCTGTCTTCACTGGGATTCGATCCACGTAATCTCCAGTGTGGGAGAGAGGTGTCCTACTGCCTGCGCCACCTTAATTCCTGTTTTTTCGGTGCATCTCGTCTTGGCTTTCCTTTGTGTCACTTTCCTGTTACTTCATCATCTTGCTGTGTGGCTTGCGGGGCCTGGCAGCGTACCCGGGCACTGGGCCCGTCGGTGCACCCGCGCATGGGGCCTGTTGGCCCATGTGCCTTCTGTATTTTTTTTTTTTTTTAATTTTTACCAGGAGGTCCCGGGGATTGAACCTGGGTCCCTCTATATGGGAGATGGACACCCAACCACCTGAGCCACATCCGTCACCCTGCTATATCTCTTAAGGTTGACCAAAGATACCCAAAGTTACAGTCTTTTCCCATAGTTCATATAATAAATCTGGCTTAGTTTAAAAAAAAAAAGAGGAAGCCCAGGAAAGAGAGATCAGCAACCATCTTGCTTCAACATATGGTAACTGACTTTGGTGGGAAAGCAACCTTGAGTTGGACTCTTTAGGGCCTTGTAACTGTAAGCTTTTACCCTAAATAAATACCCTTTATAAAAGCCAATAGATTTCTGGTACTTTGCATCAGCGCCCCTTTGGCAGACTAATACAAGGGGTTATGGAAAAATACCAAATGTATTCTATAGACTATAATTAGTGGCAATAGTCTGATGATGTTATCTCATAGTCTGTAACAAATGTTCCACAACAATGTAATGTGTTGGTGGAGGGATGTTGTATGGGAATTCTGCACATTTGCATGATTGTTTTGTAAGTTCACAGCTTCATATATATATAGATAGATATAGATATAGATATGGGAGCATATTCAATGGGAGAAAATATCTGGAAACCACATATCCTAAAGGGTTTGATATCCATGATATATAAAGAGATCATACAACTCAATGATAAAAAGACAACCCAACTTAAAAAGAGGCCACAGACTTGAATAGATATTTTTCCAAAGAGGAAATACAAATGGCCAAAAAGCACATGAAAAAACATCCAACATTGCTAGCTATTAGGGAAATGAAGATCAAAACCACAATGATATACCATTTCACACCTTACAGAATGGCCATTAGTTAAAAAACAAAACAAAACAATAACAACAAAAACATAAACAAAAAAAAACCCCAAAACCAAAAAACTAAAAGTGCTGGAGAGGATGTGAAGAAATAGGAACACTCCTTCACAGCTGGTGGGTGTGGCAGTTTATTATTTATGAATTCCAAAAGACATATAGATTATGTTTGTAAACTGGTCTGTTCCTCTGGGCATGATATTCTTTGATTGTATTAGATTCAGCTGAGATGCCTTTGATTAAATTATGTTAAGATTAGGGCTTTGATACAACCATATCATTAGGGTGACCCAGTTTGAGTCCCCACCCCCTTTGTGGGCTATATAAATGGACACTTAATCAAGGAGACACAGAGAAGAACACAGAGGAAGACAGCTCCATAGACATGGCAGAAGCCCAGGGAAGAGAGATGAGCCATTTGCCTGATAGTTTACAGCTGATCTTGTGAAGAGACCAGCAGCTGAGCCCAGAAAGAAACAAGCCCCGGGAAGAGAGATGAGCCCTTTGTCAGCCTACAGCTGAGATCGGAAGAAGCTGGACCCACGGCCCTTTAAGAGGGAAGAGGAAGGCTGAACCCTTACAGATGTTGCCTGCCATCTTGCTTCAACACGTGGCAACAGAGTTTGGTAAGGAAGTAACCTTGAGTTGGACTCTTTGGGGTCTTGTAACTGTAAGCTTCTACTTCAAATAAATAGCCTTCATAAAAACCAACAGATTTCTGGTACTTTGCATCAGCACCCCTTTGGCTGACTAATACAATGGGAATGTAGAATGGTGCAGCAGTTTAGGCAGTACCTTAGGAAGCTGAATATAGAACTGCCGTAGATCCAGCAGTCCTGTTACTGGGAATATATTCAGAAGAATTGAAAGCAGGGACATGAATAGACATTTGCACACCAGTGTTCATAGCTGCATTATTCACAAATGCTAAAATATGGAACCAGCCCAAGTGTCCATCAACTGATGAATGGATAAACCAATTGTGGTATATACACATAATGGAATACTATGCAGCTGTAAGAAGAAATGAAATCAGGATGCATATGACAACATGGATGAACCTGGAGGACATTATGTTGAGTGAAATAAGCCAGACACAAAAGGACAAATATTGTATGGTCTCACTAATATGAACTAAATAGGATGAGTAAACTCACAGAGGTAAACTCTGGAGTATAGGTTACTAGGAGATAGAATGTGGGTTGAGAATAGAGCTGATGCTTAATGAATGTAGAATTTTTAATAACGTTTATTGTAAAAGTGTGGAGGTGCATGGAGTTGATGGTAACACATTATAGTGAGTATAAGTAACACTGCTGATTTATAAATGTGATTGTGGCTAAAAGGGGTAGTCTGTGGACATATATGTCAATTGAAAGGAAGCTAGAGGATAATTTGGGGAATGTATAACAGTGATTTCTGTGGTTGATGAAGATTGTGATTAATAGTATAAATATAAGAATGTTCTTTTACAAAGTGTTAAGAACATGGTAATACATGGGAAAATTACAACTAATATCACAACAGTGATATTGTAATATTTTTGCAAAAATGGCAAAGAATATATGAATTCTAAGGGACAACAATAGGGAGTATAAGAGGGTATGGGATTTTTCCTTTTGGAGTAATGAAAACGTTCTAAAATTGAGGTGATGATAGCACAACTCTGTGATGAAAATAAGAGCCACTGAATGTACACTTTGAGTGGAAGTACAAAGCATGGGACTGTGTGACAGGTAATCTAGTGGTAGAAGATGACCTGCGGTTAACAAAAAAAATATGAGAACATTCTCTTACAAACTATAACAAATATATAATACTATAATAATAGGCTGTTAATAATCAGGTCGGTTGGTGGAAAAATACACCAAATATAAGATATGGGCTATAGTTAGTAGTAATATTTTGATGATGCTCTTTCATAGTTTGTTAAAAGTGTTTTACCACAATGCAAGATGTTGGTAGTGGGATGACATATGGGAACCCTGTATGATGATATGCATGTTTTGTAAGTTCATAACTTTTACTATACACTTGTTTATGCATGCTCATGTATGAATGATATACTTCAATAAATTTTTTAAATGAAAAAAAAAAAAAAATCACAGGAAGGATAAACCAGGAATAAATTTAAATGGCTACCTATATAGGGAGTGGGTAGAGGTGGAAGTAATGCCATTCTAAGACATTTAAAACTTTGGAATCACATAACTGTTTTATGTATTTTAAAAATTAAGTAAAAAATAAAAACTAATACAAGCAATAAAAGAAAAAATAGATAAATTACATTTCATTAAAGCTAAAAACTTTTGTGCATCATATGACACTAGCAAGAAAGTAAAAAGACAATCACAGAATGGGAGAAAATAGTTGCAAATCATCTATCTGATAAGGGATGTGCACCTACAATATATAAAGAACTCCTACAGCTCAATAAGAAAAAGGCAACTCAATTTAAAATGGGCAGAGAACCTGAACACAGTTTTCCAAAGGACATGTCAAATGGCCAATAAGTACATGAAAAAAACGCTTGGCATATTAGCTATCAGGGAAACGCAAATCAAAACCATAATGAGATACCACTTCACACCTATTAGAATGGCTAGGATTAAAAATTACAAGTGTAGGCAAGGATGCGGAGGAACTGGACCCCTCATACACTGAAGGTGGGGATGTAAAATGGGCAGCCACTTTGGAAAACAGTTTGGCAGTTCCTCAAAACTGGATGGTGAGTTTGAAAACAAAAACAGATATAAAGGACATTTTGGGACATTTGGGAAATCAGAATATGGGCCAGATTTTAGATAATACTGTAAGAATAAAACACTTTCCTTGGGTTTGATGATGGCATTACTGTGGTTTTATGGAAAGAAAGTATTCTTAAGAGAAGCATATTGCAGTGTTTAGGCTGACCTCTCAGGAAGCCTGCAACTGGCTTTCCAACAATTCAGCCATTCAGTCCATCAGTTTACCTCTCTCCATCACGTCTCTCTGCACACACATAAACACATGAATGCGGCTATAAATGCATACACCTAAGATTAAAGGAGAGAGGGGGCACACGTGTAATAAGATGTTAGCAATTGCTGAAGCCTGGTAGAGGATGTTCATTGTACTATTTTAAGAGTTTTACAATAAAAATGGGAAAACTGGAAAAATGGGGATAAATGTTTACATTCTTTAAACTTGTCATCTCATTCCGAGGACTTTATCCTGAAGAAACGATAATCAAGAGGTAAGGATAAAGACACATCTATAAGAACGTTTCTTGGAACATTATTTTTCATCAAAGGAAAAAACAAAAATAAGTCTCCAAAGAATGTTTCATGAAGGAGAATATTCATGCTTGATGTTAAAACCGAAAAGCAGGTGAAAATGTCTGGGTTGTGTCATCCTGACAGTAAACACATTATGTAAATTTAGGTCATGGAAAAAACCCCAAGAGTTCCCAGTGAGCAGCTCTCCCCTCTGTGCTTCCCAAGGCCAGAAATGCCCCCACGAGGCGCTGGCTTCCTTTGTTAAACAAGATTCTCCTACAAGGCAGAGTGCAGGACGGTGAGGGGGACGTGTGACAGTCCATCCCGGGGTGGTGGGAGCACTGAGGTCCACCCTGTCCGCTGGGGAGACCCAGCCTCCTGCACGGCCTGTCCCCCGCCCCCTCCAGGCCTCTGCAGGACCCTTTCCACTAGGCCGTTTATTCTGGCCCCTTGTTCTCAACGGCCCCAGGACATTGGGGCCTGTTATAAATCCTAGGGCCTTCTAAAAACAGTTGAGGACTGTCTCTAAAGGCTGCCTCCCGTGTGGATCTCAGATGCTCTTGTTCCCTTGCCTGTCAGTGGGATATACAGTCAGTGGCCCCAAAAGCCGCCAGCCCTCGCAGGAGGCACAAAGCAGCCCTGGCGTGTGGAAGGCAGGCCGGCTCCCGGCCAGCTCCGCTCCCTGGGTCCCTGACCTCGGTCCCGTGGCCTGTTCAGGAGGCGCTGGCTTGGGGGTGACTCGGCTAGGGAGAGGGCCAGAGCCAGCAGGAGCTTCTCTGGGAGATGGTGGGGGGTCGGCCCCTCCCTGCTCCGCACCCACGCAGCCTCTGCAGCATCAACCCCTGCTCACCCCAGGGGCTGGTGCCGCCTGCAAGCCAAAGAGGAGCATGAGGACCTGGCTGGGGCCAGCCTCAGCATCGGGGGAAAGGGGACCATCCATCAGAGCCTGTGCCAAGGGGGCCAGGGAGGGTGGTCCAGCTGCACAGCACACACCCAAGTGCCCTCGAGGTCTAACTTTTGACTCTTTCTCAAGGAGACAGACAAATTTGAAAGGAGCCCTTTGTTTTCCACTTTAAAACTTGGGTCCCATTTCTGGACCCCACTGCCTGGAGCAATTCATGAACTAAAAAATTTTTCCTTTATAAACATTGCAATTATCTTGTGAAAGACACAATTATATTTGTGTGTGTGTGTAAGTGCTCACGTGTTAAATGTAAGCATTTAAAATATAATACTTTTTGTGGCCCTGCTTGGGCATTTCTTTTTTAACATAGAAATGGAAGTATCCAGGCCTCTCTGGGCCCTGAGCAGCCCCTCAGCTCACCCCCATGTGCTCTCAGACGTCCTTGTCTCTTTGCTGGGAAGGACAGAGAACAGAGGGCCTGGGGGGTGGGGCATAGCTGGGGACCAGGGAAGGAGGGTGGACTGAGCCTCCCCAGCAGACCTTCCCCCAGGATTCAGCCCACTTGTGGAAAGAATGAAGGCCCCACCAGTTTCCAGAAGGATCGTGCAACAGCCATTCGTTCACTCGCTCATGCATTCATATGTGGGCATTCACTCATTCAAGAAACATTTATTAGGTAGTGCCTGCTATATACCATGGTCAAAACTAGGCATGAGGGGAGTCTCTGTTTCCTTGCCTGCCTGGTGGTCAGCACATCCCTCCAACCTGTGGGAAGCAATGGGGAGCTCTAATCCCCATTTCTTATGTGGGGTGGACCATGTGCCGGTAGTAAGTGAGCCCTTACTGAGCACTTCCAGGGGCCAGCTGCTGGGGCCAGGGGACGGAGAGGAGAGACCCAGCGAATTCTTTCAAACCAGGGACAGCTGGAGGGCAGCATGTCCACTGGAGGGCTGGGCCAGGCAGGGTTGCTCAGGCAAGGGGCCTGATCACAGCCCTGAAGCCCAGGGAAAGGAGGGGAGGGGGAAGGAGGTGCCTTGGCGGGGAGCGGGAGGGCAGTCTGCAGCCAGGGGCACCAGGGCACTCTGGGCCTCCCAACAGGGTCCCAGCCATGTCCCCCTGAGTGGAGACACCTTGCCTGGCCCCTTCACCCAGGCTGGATTCGAGGAGGGGAGAGGCAGGGCTACTTCCAGGGTCCCTTTGTTAGTCCTGTTGTTCCAAGTAGTTGGATCTGTTGTTCCCCAAAATCAGTGGCACTTGCAGCTCTCCTTGGGTCTCCATGGTGCCACAGCAGTCTACACTCCATGCAGTAGCCACTGTGGTTTTCTCAAAAAACAACCTCATTGAGCCTTTCCCCAGTTTTCCAGCTTCCACAGGCTTCCCTACTCTTGTACCTAGGGAGAGAAAAACCCAAACTCTCTTCCCAGGCCACTGAACTCTGTGCCTGGTCTGTGCTGACCATCTCCCAACCCCTCCACCCCCCACAGATCTCTGCCACCCCTACCTGATCCCAGCCTCACAGACCTCCTTCCAGCTCACCAAGCTGGGCCAGCTGGCCCCTTCCTCGGGGCTTTTGCACATGCGTTCCTTGGCTAAAAGACTTTCTTCCCTATCCTGGGCCCTTCCCACGATGTCCCACATGGCTGGCCTCTCCTCAGTCCCCAGCCCACGGGCCTTCCTGACCACCATCCAGACAGCTTTCCCTCTCTACCTCGGATGACCGGCTTGGTTCCTCCACAGAAGACCGCCATTTGTCGTCACCCTTTGGCTTATGCATCTGTCTGCCCCCCACAGGACTGTGTGCTGCCTGCAGGTAGGCGGCTGTCTGTCCATGAGGTGACCCCTGCCCTGGCACAGTGGCTGGCCCAATACATACTCTGTTGAATGACCAGGGGTTCAGAACCACCTGCTCCGGATGCGATTCCTCCAGGGAGAAAAGCAAGTTGGAGTTCTGGTGTCAACATAACACCCACCAATCAAACAGTAAAGAAAGGGTTCAGTGCTGGTGGCTGCTGAGGACACCAACTAATTAATGCCTTGGCCTCCAAGCCCTGGAAGGCTGGTGGGGGACAGCTGCAGGCATCCCCTGATGAGAGGATGTGGAGGTAAGAGGGAAGCAGAAAATGGAAAATGAGTGCTGGTGAGGATGTGGAGAAAATGGAACTCTCATGCTTTGCTGGGGGGAATGCAAAATGGTGCAGGTGCTAAGGTTCCTCGGGAAGGTAAGCATAGAATTCCTGTATGACCAACAATCCCATTTCTGGGTATATACCCCAAGCACTGACAGCAGGGACTCCAATAGATGCCTGCACATTGATGTTCACAGCGACATTATTCACAATTGCCAAAAGGGGGAAACAACCCAAGCATCCATCAAGAGATGAATGGATACACAAAATGTGGTATTATACATACAGTGGAATATTAGCCATAAAAAGGAATGAAGTCTTGATATATGCAACAACATGGATGAACCTTGAAAACATCATGCTGAGTGAAAGGAACCAGATACAAAAGGACAAACATTGTATGATTCCACTTGTATGAAATACCTGGAATGGGCAAATTTGTACAAAGTAAATCAGAGGTTACTAAGGGCTGGGGGGAAAGAGAATGGAGAATTAATGCCTAATGAGCACAGAGTTTCTGTTGGGGGTGATGGAAAAGTGTGGATAATAGCTGGTATGATGGTGGCACCCATGGGGGGTTGGAAGGATGCCTCCCAGGACTGTGGGCCCTGCCCAGTGCATCAAAGGCATGGGAGGCAGGAGGCAATGCACTGGGTCTGGGCACACTGCTTCCTGGGGAATCCGCTCCCCAGTCCTCCCCACACCCACTCCCCCCAAAGATGCTCTGGGCTGTGGTTGACAAGGGAAGGGGGATTTGAAAAAATGGCCTCAAGGTATCAGAACCTAGATCCAGAGGAGAAAGGCCAACACAGCAGGCCCGGATCTTGCTCAGCAGTTCTGTGACCAGGAACCAAGGGGGAAGCATGGGACACCATGCAGGGCGTTCCCAGGGGACCATCGCTTAAAGGGCACAGAGAAGAAAGGAACGGGCTGCTGAGAGCAGCCACCGGGCTGGAAAGAGGAAGAGATGGAGGACAAGTTTGAGGGTGCAGCCCCCTCCCAGTGAGCGTGTGCAAACCTCAGATGGTATCACCCAGGGAGGGAGACTGCATGGCAGACCCTCTGAGGGAGGGTTGCTTGTCTCATCCCACCAGGGGGGCCACATGCAAGGCCAGGGTGGAGGGAAGCAGGGAGGCAGGGACAAAGACCTGTACCAGGGCAGGCAGGGGGCCCAAGCTATCCCGCTGGCCAGAAATGAGAAACTGGCCTGAGCTGGCTGGGCCTGTCCCGACCCACCTGATACTTGGATTCTCTCCCATTGGCCCCAAAGGCCTTACTATCTGGGCAGGGCTGGGCCCAGGCCTGGGGTGGAGTATGATGCAGGCCTTAAATCGGCTTTCAGTCTGGCTCTAGTTATATACACATATGGGAGGGAAAAAGGCGAGAAGAACTAAGCAAAACCTGGGAGAGGTGCAATCGGGTGTAAATTGTATTCTTTATTTTTGAATTTCTTTTACAATGTTCACAAATTACTATACTGGGCAGTGTGATCATGAGGCTGCCATCCCCCGGGGTGCTGGGAGGTTGAGTGGGTGGCTGAGGGGTCCAGACGCTCAAGGCCTGTTAGTTTCTTCTGGTTTTCTCTCCCAGGCATTTCTGAGAGGTGAAACGCTGCCATTTTAATGGTAGATTCTCAGTAAAGTTTCCAATGGCAGGCTCTTGCGTTCCCGCCCACAGCTTGACAGGCCATTGACTGCCTCAGTACTCAGGCCCGGTCTGGAAAATGGGCCTCAGGCCCTGCTATCTTTAGCAGCCTCCCTCCTGGGAACGTTGTTAAATGAGCACCATCATCTTTGCACTCTAATGGGAGTATATTGCTCAAATCCCAGGGTATGACTGGGTCCTGGGGCAAGGGTTGAGTCAAGTATGAGGTTTGGTGAGCATGGCTTTGGGGCTCTCGGCTCCTACTTACCAAATGACATTAAAAGGAGGGAGGTTTCAAAATAGCAGCAGTAGGGAATGACTAACAGGATGTGCCATCAAGCGCTTCTCGTCTCCACTCAGTATGGGGAGCAGCGAGGACTTATTTTGGGACAAACTACAGGAAGGGGATGTGTGGGAGAAGGGCAGCCAGGCCCCAGGCTTGTTTGCTTTCTTCCAAGCTTCAAAACACATTTTTAAAATTAGGTGGTAAAGCATACAGGGTAATTTTTTGTGGCACCAACATACTTTCTTTCAAGATATGATTTATATGTTTGGCCCAGATTTTAAATGAAATGGTTATTGAGATAAATAGCCGTGTAAGAGGTTGCAAAATGGTTTCCATTATGTAGTTCTCATTTTTGGTTCCCTAGAAAACTTTTTGAAAATTGCCCCCTTTAAAAAGGCAGACACTTTACATTTTTGTTCTCTCCTCCAAAGGGTTTCTCGGGTTGACAATGAAGGGAGAGGGAAGAGAAGAAACAAACTCCTGAGTGCTCAGCTCTAGAGGGATTTAAAGGTCGAAGATAAACACACTCAGACTTCTGGTAAGAAGAGATCATTTTGAAACTTTAAATAGAGCAGGTGACCAGGAATCTCAGGGCACGGTCCTGATTCAATCCTAGGAAGGCATCTGTGAAAGTGTTTAGTAACCCCTGCCCCGGGTCCAGCGCCTGTCACCAGACACCAAGTGCAAAGTCGACATGATCCCTGATGTCCTAAAAAGCTACAGTAACCAGACAGTGGGGACTGAGAACAGAACAGAGTCAAGAAACAGACCCAGGCACAGGAAGACCAGTTGACTGTGCCCAGCAAATTCAATGGGGCAACAACAGATTTCTCAACAAATGGTGCTGGCACATCCAGGTATGTATACATAAAACAATGAACCTCGACCAGTCCCTCACACCATACACAAAAATTAACTTGACGCAGCGGATGTGGCTCAAGCCGTTGAACGCCTACTTCCCACATGGGAGGTCCCAGGTTCGGTTTCTGGTGCCTCCTAAAAACAAAGACAAACAACAAGCAAACAAATGAAAAAACCAACTTGGGGGAGTCGATGTGGCTCAGTGGTTGAGCTCTGGCTTCCCACTTATGAGGTCCCAGGTTCAATCCCCAGCCCCGGTACCTCAAAAAACAAAAACAAAAACAAAAACTTGAAATGGCTCATAGACCTATATGAGAGAACTAAAACTATAACATTCTAGAAAGAACAAAGAAAATCACTGAGACTTTGGGATAGGTAAAGATTTCTTAGGACACCAAAAGCAAGTACCATAAAAGAAAAAATTGATCAACTGAATTTCCTCAAAGTTAAAAACTTTTCTCTTAAAGGTGACATTAAGAAAATGAAAAGGCAAGCCAAAGACATGGTAATACATATATCTTACAAAGGACTTACGCCCAGAAAATATAAGGAACTCTTATGACTCAATAATAAGATAAATAACCCAAAGAAAACGTGGCAAAAATTTTAAAAGAAATGCCACAAAAAGAGAATTACAGAAGGCAAATAAGTGCATGAAAAGATATTCAATAGCTACCATAATCTGAGAAATGCAATTAAAACCATTATGAGCTATGACTACATATAAACTTGAATGGCTAAAATTGAAAAGACTGCTAATCCCAAGTGTTGATGAGGCTGTGGAGCAACCTGAAGTCTCATACAGTCCTGATGGTAGTACAACATGGTACAGTCTCTTTGGAAAATGGTTGGACAGTCTCTTAAAAAGTGAAACATATATTACATGGCTCAGCAATTTTTAATGCTAAGTATTCACCAAAGTGAAATGAGAATATATTTACACAAAGACTTTTACACAAACTTTCATTGTCACTTTAGTCATAACAGCCCCCAAACTGGAAACATAAATGTACATCAATAGGTGAATGAATAAACAAATTATGATATATTCAAGCCGTGGGCTTCTACTCAACACTAAAAAGGAAAAAACTACCAATATACATGACAACATGGATGAATCTCAAAGACATTATGCTGAGCAAAAGTAACCCATCAACCAATGAATGGATAAACAAAATGTGGTATATAGCCACAATGGAATATTATTCAGCATTAAAAAGGAATGAATTTCTGATACTTGCAACCACATGGATAAACCTTGAAGACATCATGCTGAGTAAAATAATACAGGCATAAAAGGACAAATACTATATGAGCTCAAGATAAGAAATAATTAGAATAAGCACACTCACAGTCAGAATCTACAACATAGGTTACCAGGGGATGGCATGGGGATGGGGAATGGGAAGTTAAGGCTTTAAATGTACAGAGTTTCTATTTGAAATGACAGAAATATTTGGGTAATGGATGGTGGTGACAGTAGCACAGCATTGCAAACATAATCAACAGCACTGAAATATATATCTGAATCTGATCAAAAAGGGAAACGTTAGGTAGAACTAGAATCAATGTAAGGTGTTAATAATGGGGTGGTATTTGGGAATCCTGTATTTTATACATGATTGTTCTGTAAACCTATTAACTTCTCTAATAAAAAAATAAAGTAACCAGACAAGAGAGTACATACTCCACGATTCCATTTATATGAAACTCTAGGATAGTCAAATCTTATCTATAGTAACAGAAAGCAGATGAGTGTTGCCTGGGCCGGGCAGAGGGGAATTAACTGGGAAGATGGGAATCGTCTATATTTTGATTATAGTGATGGTTATATAGGCATATGTTTGTCAACTCATAAAAATGTATACTTTAAGTGCATGGATTTTTATATAAATTATTTCTCAATATATTTGATTTTTAAAACTTCAGCAAAAAAAAAAATACACACACACACATACACACACACTAGACAGGGGTGGGGGTTTACAGAATGTAAACACATTTATAAAAATTTCCAAAACATGCAGTAAGAGTAATACTGTATCCTTTCCAAAAAGGTCAAGAAGGAAAAGGGTGTCTCTGGAAGTTTTCCCTGGAAATCTTATTTCCTAATCATTTTAAGTAGAACTGAATCAGGACAACCTAGCATTTCCTAGTTCCTTAGCTAACTGGAATACTCTCTCTTACCCTGAATATGATTCCCTCTTTAGTCACCAATCAACCCCAGGTTAGGAGTTAAGAGCTCAGCCTCTGAGCCAGACTTTTGGGGTTGCATTCGTGCTCTGCACTTAATAGCTGTGTATCCTTGGGCAACTTACTTAATCTCTTTGTGCCTCCATTTGCTCATCCAAGTGATAAAAACAAAAATGGTACCTCCTTCATAGGGGTGTTGTGACAATTAAATGAATTAATGGAGGTGCTTAGAGCAAGGTCTGACAAAGGGTAAATCTCTACAAGTGTGTGCTGTTATTTTTTAATTCTTGAAAACATATTCTGAATACATATAATTTTTACAGCCTGAAAAAAAATCCCTGTTCACATCATTAACATTTTTTGGTAAACTCCTAGAAGTTGTGGGTAATCGACCTCATATTATAGCCAAATTAAAGCTTTTTATGCTGAAAATAACACGGCATCTTAGATGTCATTTCTTCATTCACTCAATAAGAATTAAGTGCCTATTCTGTGCCAGAAGTTGTCACTACAATATGATTTTCTTAAATCTCAGTCATAGAAGGAGTCCATACTATTTTATAGGAAAAGAATTTTAGGCTCAATAGAGGACAAATGATTTGGCCAGGGTCACACAGCAAGTAAATGGCAGATCCAAGATTCAAACCCAGGTCTCTCTGGTCCTGTGCTCTCTTCTCTGCCGTGGCTTCTGGCAACCAGGTGCATTCCAAGTTCAAGTGGGTGTCTTGCTAAGAGAACTATCCCTTGAAAGGCAACTGAATGCTAGAGTTCCTGAAGCAGCTGACAGGCTGTTGTCTAGAGGAAACACCCCTAGCCTGTTCCCTGGGCCTGCAAGTTATTACCAGTCCTAACAAAAACCCCATGCCTGTGTAACACGAGACCTGTGACCCTCAGGGGCATCACCCAACCCTGGGTCCATGCATCTCCCAGCCAAATGGATAATAAAGGCCATCTGCAGTCTCACTGTGGACCGGCCAGTACCTCCCTCTATCCTTCTGCTGGCTTCTTCCTCAGTTAAGTGGCATTGAGTGGGCAGAGGTGGGGTTGGAGTGGGAAGTAAAAACCCTCTTGGCTGCTAACTGAGGTCTTCATAATGGACACTTGGTTCCTCAATGCCACACCCAGATCCTTAAAGGAAAATGGCGCTGTGCGTGGAGGAAGTACCCATCCATGCAGCCAATTATTTGCTGGACACCCACTAGGCATGAACTGTGATGTGGAATGATGCGGCTTCTGCCCTCTGGAAAACAGGAGACAGGAGACTAATACCAAGACACAAGAAAACATCTCCAGTACATCTAAGTACCATGAAGGAAAATGAAGGAGGAGGGATGGAAGGGAGATCTGAAGGGCAGCTCTTTGGAGGAGGGAGCAGCATATGCCCTGATTGTGAAGCAGGAAAGGGCTCAGCGTGCTCCAGGGCTGGGGGATCAGCACTGTGGCTGGGGGGAGGAGACCCCGGGCAGAGAGTTAGGAGGTACAATGAGTGGGGTGGCTTTTGGGCTTATTCTAAGTCACTGAATTGAAGCCAGAAGTGACATGATCATAGGGTGCCAAGAGAAATGGAGAGAAGCAGACATGTTTGAATTATATTTTGGAGGTAGAATCAGCAGACCAAGCATAAATATTTAAGATCAGAATCCTAAAATGTCAGAGATCTTACATACCACCAAGCACACCCCCACTGTTACAGAAGGGTAATTCGAGGCCCAGAGAGGCAGGGGCAGGGTTTAAAGTAAGGTCACGGGCTGAGCTGGGCCTAGAACCCTAGCCTAGCAGGGTGCTACCCTGCTGCCCCCTCCCAGGCAGAACTGCCAGCTTGGTCCCCACCTGCGATACAGAGGTGACAGGGGCTGCTCTCCATGGCCTCCCCCTATGAATGCAATCACACTAACGTTTACTCTGAAAACAGATGTATGGCACCCTCCATGGAACTCAAACATCCTCCTCAGGTGTGCGTGAAACTTTGCACTTTTCCTGGGAAATGCAAATTTTGGCTTTTCTCCCCTGCAGTCCTGGTGAAAGAGCCTGGGAAGTAAAGCCCAGGCTCTGGGAAAGACAGGGAAAAACCAAAGAAGGCAGGGAAGAACTGATCTTAATGGAATAGGGTGCTGGTCAGGAGTTCTCCAGGGCTGCTGGAGGGGACACTTCCCTAAGCCCAGGTTTGCAGGAGGTTAAGTGGACGGGCCCTAGACTATCCTTCCTGACAGTTTTAAAGCTTCCCAGACATGTCTTTCCCTACCGAATTCATCCCTAATGAGCTATTTCAAGCTGACTGGAAGCCTCTCTGTTTCCCTCCAACCCTGCTCCCTTGCCCAGGGGACAAATATTTTCAAACTACTCCCACCCAGAAAGTAGCTGCTCGAGAGGCCCAGAGAACTCAGGGACTGGGCTTGCAGACCCCAACCCGCTCAGCTGGGAAGGGCGGTCTTTGGCCTCCTCTTGCCAGCTGTGAGGCCCCTTTCCTCCTGGAACCACAGGACAGAAGTCCCTGGTGTGTGCTGGGCCAGCCTCACGGCCCGTTTGGCAGGGAGATCTTCCCCCTCCCATATGGAATCGTTTTTTTCCCCTGCTGAGAAGGATAAGCTACAGGGCTCATTTTTTATGGGATCAGCAGAAATTCTTAAAAAAAAAAAAAAAGGTGAATTTCACCAAGAGCACAAGGGTGTGAGGCTCACAGGAAGCCTTGGGTTCTGGGGAATTTCAAAGTGCTACTGAGGCAGGAACTGAGAACAGCGCCCATAGTCCTCTCTGTGGTAATGCTCCCCCATTCTTTACCAGGAGCCTGGGCTGAACAATGCTGAGCCCTGAGGGTCCTCACAGGAGCCTGCCCACCTCCAAAAGTCAGATTAGCCCTCTGAAAAGCTGAGGACCCCCACAGGGTTCATGGCTGTCCCCTCAATGAACAGGTCAAAGAATATGCCCCTGCTGCCCCCCCCTCCCATTAAGACCACTGCTCCATCATCAGCAACTCCCTCCAATCTGGTCTGCTCTAGACCTGCTTTGTACCCATTCCTGCTCTACTCCACCTGCTCTGGGAGGAGGCAGCCCTGGAGACTCTGGGTCAGAGAAGCCAGGGTCCCCCATGGGAACATGGACGCTGTGCTAGATGCCACTGGAGATGCAAAGCTGACCAAGATAGATGGCCCTCTCCCTCTGGAAGCCTTCAGTCCAGTGGGAAGAGAACACCAGGTAGGATATCTGGCTGATGGAAGAGGGGACTGGGTAGCCTTGGCCTTGAAGGATGGAATAACAGGGAGAAGTCAGATGTGGACATTCCAGAAGGAATGCCAGCATTCCTTTTAGGGAACCCCCTAAATAAGGCATCTCAGGAAGTGACCAGCTGGATCATTCTGGAAGGCTTCCTGGAAGAAGGATCCACCAGGGAGCCTTAGACAAGTGAAGAAGAGGTGGGGAGGTGGGGGTAACTTAGCTGGGGGTGATACAAGGGAGCAAAAGCTTGGGAGTGAGAATGCAGGATAAGTATTGAATGCCAGCTAGAGTGGAAGCTCTTGTCAGGGGGTAAGGAAAGAAGAAGCAGAGAAGGCATCTGGGGTGGGGGAAGGGAGGCAGGGGACCATTTGGGCAGGAGACGGGAAGAAGCATCTGACTGGGTTAAGGCTCACTGAGCTTAGAGAAAGGGAGATGGGCTGAGCCCTTCCCTGGGGTGGGAGGGACAATCAGGAGGTCATAATGTGGACAGGTATGAAATAGGAGATGGTGAGTGGGAATCTGTCCCCAAGTGGTCAGCAGGGCCAGGAGGCTGGCCCAGGAGACAGCAGTCTCCTCTGTGTGTTAAAGGACATCTGCTCTGGGGAGGGGATGAGCCAATGGACATGGCTGGGTCATTCGGGGCTTAATGACACAGTCTGCTAACAACGAGCATGTGGCAACTCCCCTCAGTACAGCAACTATTAAACCACGATGTCCGGTCCCTGCCCAGCGGCACGTAGCCATTGCCATGAAGGACAGTCATTCAATAAAGGCCGTGAAGACTTCCAAATGGCCTGGGCTTTGGGGAGACCGTTCTCGTCAAAGTGCCTCCCCACGCGAGGCAACATCAGCCTGCCTCTGAGCCGAGGACGTGAGGACAGGCATTGAAACTCTCAGCTCTAAAACCAACAGTGTCCTGAGGCCACGCTGGTCATGTCTTTCTTTACCTTGGCAGTTTCATGCCTTGGACCTAAATATAGACGCCTCTGCAGAGTGGGCACGAGCCGGCTGCCACGGAATCGCTGCACTGCAACCTACAGCCAAGTGCAGTGCTAAGACTCAAATCTTCTTTCTCTGTGTCGCAGGCATCTCAGGTTCCTTTCTTGTTCATACTGCACTCCTCAGCTGCAGGCCGAGAAGCCAGCCAGCCTTGCAGAAAGCCACTTTCCTGGGAAGGAGGAAGAGGCACAGAGCCACGGGGCTGGCCCAGGGGAGTGTTTCCTCCGGGCAGTACTTTTCCAGCCCAGAGGGCCAGAGCTCAGAGGTGCTGTAATTCCTGACTTTTCCTTCATGGTTTCCTTCATGGTCGTACATTTCTGATGGGGGAAAACTTGAGTCTCAAGACAAGCTCCATGGTTTCCAAATTGGCCATAACTTGAGAAGGAGTGTATTGTTTTAAAGAAAAAAAGAAAGGGTGGTTCATTCTCATGATAAATTAAAAACCAAAAACCAAAAACCAAAAAACCGTTATAAACAAGCCACAGTTTTCTGCTTCTGGTTTCTTTCATTTTTCTCTTTTCTCTCTCTTTTTTCCCTGATAATCAATAGGCACTAAGTTCAGAAGGCCATATTTTGGTTAGGAGAAAAGACGGGAACAGCTGTGGTTTCAAAAAATAACATTTTTAAGGAATCAGCTCTATGTATTCCATACCATCTATTCTATCACCTCAGAAAGTAGCTTTTAATGACAATTTTTGATCATTTCAGAAAAGAGTTTCTGCTTCAATGTATTTATGTAATGACTAGCTATTTGTATAGAAAGGGGTTTTTCTCGTGGTCCCAAACCACCTGAGAAGAAGGTAAATGAAAGTTTATATTGTGAACAGCAAACCCAAACAGAAGGATAATGGAGCAAGCTAATGTATGGATCCACTCTTTAAAATTGCACTTAAAAACGACTTTATCTTCTTAATAAATTATTCCATGTGGATTGGAAAAGAAAAAAAAATCACTCCAGAGGAGGTTTACAACGTAAATAACGGCTCAGAGATCGTTTTCTTTGTTTTCATTGGCCTGGGTCTTGCTAGGATGAAATGAACGGCCCCAGTAATGATGAAAGGGAGCTGGAGAGGAGAGCTGGGGGTGGTGTACTGGGACAGGCAGCATTCCGGACCCATGTGAGGCTGCAATTCCAGGACACTGATTCCAGGGGGGGGAAAGCAGTGCCCCAACCCAAGGTGCCGCTCCCAGCAATTCCCATCTCTGGGCCTTTCTTCAAGCTTTTCCCTTCTAAGCTGGGGCCTGCTCCTCTTCCCTACCTCCTCAGTGGAAAATTCTAGGTGAGCCTCAGAGGAGCTACCATGTATGTATGCCAGTGCTAGCAGCGGGGGTGGGGGTGGGGTGGGGTGAGGCAGGAGGTGACATAAAGATAAATGAACAAAACTCACGGCCTCCTCCATCCAGGGACATGGGTGCCGTCATGGCCCTCATCTTTCAGGGGAGAAGTCTGTGCCCCAATCACTGAGTCTATCTCCCTCTATGTTCCTCCAACTTTGCCTTCCAGGCTCAGCCCTCTGCCCTCTTTCCCTTCTTCCTCTATTTTGGGCGTGTTTCCCTAATGCACCTCTGACACGGTATTTCCGGTTTATTCCATGCAGGTGATGTGCTCCTGAGATCCCAGGCTGTGCATTCGTTTTCTTGGCCTGCAGTATCTCTCACAGTGCTTGGCACCAAGTTCATGCTCAATAAATGCTTGTTGAATGAGTGAATAAAAGAAACAAGCCTGATCACTCAGCAGTGAATCACTCCAAGCAAATTCTCTTACCATTTTGAATCTCAAGCACCTTGAGGGCAAGAAATCCTGCCCTGCAGTGCAGGTGGCCCTCCTAGAGCCTAGTAGAGGAGGCTATTGATGGATGGGTGTGTCTGCTAGTAGAAAATGCAATAATGTAGTTTCTAAGTCCTTAACAAGTGATGATTCTTGGGAAGATTAAATAAAGTGATGCCAACACTATGTATAGAAAAATACTTGGCATACAGTAAGCAAGCAACAAATGTTACCTCTTGCTATTATTATTAGACTGTATTTTTAGCTATTTAATAACTTCAAAATGCTTTGTTTTCAGGGAAAAGTTTAGGGAAAACCAATCCCCAGACTCGCAGGCCATTTGATTTTTCCTTGGGACTTAAGGGAACTTACAGATGGGTGAGTCCCCTTCTGCCCCCTGGCATTGTAGAGGGCATGCTCCCAGGAGGAAAGGCACTATGAAGCAAGCTCTCCCCAGGCGGGCTACACCCAGCTTGGTCATAAACAGGCTCAGAGGCAACTGGCAACCACCAGTGAGAGGAAGAGGTCTTCCTGCTCCCAGGAACTCTCGGGCTCAGGGACAGGAATCCTAGGACTCCAGGCTTGCACTCTTCCTTCTTCTCCTCTGGACTCTGGCATGGGCTTGGGTACCCATGGCCCCCTGTCCCAGATCGCCAGGCCAGTGCAGGACAACTGGGTTTTAGCCTCAACTCTCTGGCCTCCTGGCTGAGGGCACTGGGCAGGTCGAGGGCCTCTCCATGCCTGGAACCCTTCTTTGTGAAACTGGGGAGCTGAGGCCCTGCCTAGTTCCACAGACCTGTGTGATGAGACACTCAGCTGAGAACTAGGCGTAGGGTAAGGAGGTATTCCTTGTTTTAAAGAGCAAAACAAACGGGAAGAATTATTCACTGCGATTAAGACTGGGGGGGAGGGGGAGAAAGATCATGGCTCATTGGGGGTCACTGGGCCAATCCAGGTGGAAGTAGGGAGGGAAACTGTGACCTCAGAAGAGGGGGCACATTTCATGATTGTTGCACTCTGGCTTGAAAGAATTTGCATTTTCCCCCTTGCATTTCTGTTTTTCAAGTAAAGCAAATCATTACTTCACACCACAGCAAAGTTTTTTGGAAAACTGACAAAAGGAGGTCTGGAAGCTTCTGGTGCCAAGACACAGTTCAGCTCATTAGGCTCTTTAAATTCAGAGGGTCACTGAGCCAGGGTAGTTCAGTGACTGAATACCTGCTTTGCATGTACAAGGCCCCAGGGTCAATCCCCAGTACCTGCCCCCACCTCCCCCTAAAAAAATAATAATACATTCAAAGGGTCGCACTTCCTAAAAAGTTTTTCTCCGAGTGTTCCACGCATCCATTGGCAAGAGGCTACACAGAATTAAGACTGTAAAAGCACAGCCTGGGGCTTTTTGCCACAGAAAGAGCATGCTGCTGCTTGTAAGGCCCCTGCTTTCCCTGCGAGCTGCTCTGACAAACACATTAATTGTTGAAAGCAGACGCAGTTTGTTTAGTCATGTCTGCTGAGGTGGGGAGGCTCTTTCTCCGTGGGCCGTCCAGGTCTGCTGCCTGCCTTAACACACCATCCGCTGGCCCAGATTGAGAGGAATCACATCACAGGCCAAGGACAAATGTGTTCCAAGGAAAAGAATGCCCCCTCCCTTTTTCAAACTAAAAAGGAGTAAGCAGAAGAGAAGTCTCTGGTCTCCTCTTCTCTCATCAGGAGAGGATGGGGAAGCTCAGTCTGATGAGGGTGAGTGAAAGCAGGGCAAATGGAGAGAGCACCAAAATCTGAAGTTCACTACTGGCCGCAGCTCACAGGAGGTACAAAGCCATCTGACTTACCAGATATTGGTGATAATATATGAATGGCTGATTGTGAGCTCTCTGAAGTAGGATAGATGTCTTCTGTTTTTCTAAGTTATGTTTCAGTATAACTTTTGATATACTTAGGCACATTTAGCAGGGGATTATATTTGCTGATTTAATAACAGCAAATCAATAAATATTTGTTGAATGAAATCAACATTGTTGTGGACTAATAGGATTTAGTACAGAAAACTTTGCACTGTGAAATCATTACCTTTCAAACCAGAAAAGGAAACAGAGCCTTATTTCATTAATTTGTTCATTTTCATTTCTATACATATTCCTAGTCATAAAACTGAAGTGGTGACTTAAAGCCCACAATTGATATAGAAATGGCTACATGGGTGAGCTGCAAGCAACATATAAAGTAGGGAAGACATAATGATTTAAGCCAAGGATGCATCATAAATCAGTTCACGATGCATTTCTGCATAGAGATGGGTCAAAAATTCCTTTGTTTGTAGTCACAAACAAGGCAGTGAAAATAACTTCTAAGGCAGGTTAGTATGGGAAATGAGGGAAGGCTGCTGGTCAGAACAAAGCTGTGACTATCACACCTGAGACCCTGAAAAGAACTTGGCCAGGAGACCCCCTGTGGGAAGGTAGTGATTGGAAAACAGCCATAACTGTTACGGACAAAAAGCCTGCCACAAACCTGGTCACGAGGTCCCATTTGAAACTCCTGAGCTCAAAAGAAGTTCCGGGTAACTCCAAACAGAAAGGCCTCCCCACTGGTTTCCTGGACGCTAACAGGTGCAACCTGAGTGGTCCACAGCACAAACCAAAAGTAAGGCAGAAAGGCAACCAATCAGAACAGCAAACAGCTAGACTCTGACCTCAACCTGGGGAAGGGAGAGGAGGAAAGAATGGCCTTAATAAAGCCTACCCCGGGGCCCCAGCCTGCACCTCACCCTGGAGCACACCAGCACTCAAATCTCCAATGTGTACTCCTGCTTTCTCTCATTTCTCAGTAAACCCTTTACTCGTCTGCTTAACCCTGCTTAACCCAGCACATCGTCTTTGAATTCCTTCTCCCCACGAAGCCAAGAACCTAGAGACCCAGCTGTGGGCAACACTTCTTTGGAACAAAACTTTACACACATTGGCTATTACAACATCTGAAACAGAAGAGGCATCTGAAAGCACTTACGTATCTATAACAACCTGTGGGTCTGCGGGTCTTTTATAAAGAGTGTTAACTAGCTTTCTTTAATTAGAATCTGTTCTTAACATGCAAATTTTAAAGCAGAAAGATAGGATACTGTTTCTTATGCAGTGGAAGGTGAAATGTCTAGGATAGAAATTTCTCAAACTTTTATCTGTTTTGCCTTCTGCACAAACACTGTGGGTGGTACAGTGTAACTGTCATACCCATGACCAAAAATCCCAGTGCTCCTTCCCATGCGCTCCTGCCATACACTAATAAGGGTTTTGAGGCACCTGTATAACCTCAAAAATAGTTCAGTGTCATTGAAAGCCCACGAGTTCCTGGGAATGTACGTTCGAACTGTGGGAAACAGTTACTCTGGAACAAGTAGAAGAGAATGACATTATCTCAGGAATGCAAGGATGGTTTGACATTTTAAAATTTTTTAGTAATTTAATACACCACACTACGTGATAAAAGGATAAAAATATAAACATCTCAATAGATACAGGAAATGCTTTTAACATTCATTCACAATTTTAATAAACAGCAAATATATAATAAAAGCGAGCTTCCTTAACCTAATAAAAACCTATATCAAATGTCATGGTAAATGGTAAAATTTTGGAAGCATTCTCAGTAGTCAGGAACAATTCAAAGAATTTGCTATTAGTGCTTGTATTCAAACATTACTATGGTGGCCCTAGCCAATGCATAAGACAAGGAAAAGAAATAAGAGGTTGAAGAATTGAAAAAAAGCCTAAAACTATTATTTGTAGAAGATATGATTGTTTACATGGAAAATCTGAGAGAATTTTCAAACAAACTATTAAAATAAGATAGATCAACAATGTTGTTGGAGATATAATCAGCACATAAAAAAATCAACAACCTTGCTGTAAACCAAAAATAATAACCACTATGAAAATGTAACAGAAAGAAATAGGGACATTATTATGGTTCTATTGTTTATACGTTACCAATTTAAAACATATATAAAATTCTTTCTTGACTAGAGTTCTTGAGTGAAGGTTATGGTCCACGCTTACAGAAGCTCATAGTCAGACTGTGAACTTGGGAAAAAGAGCAGTAGTAATCACATTTATATCAGCATAGGATTCACAGTTCACTGAGCCAGGTCAACTATCGTATAGACACAAGCATCCTGTGAGCGAGGATCTCCATTTTATATATGAGGAAAGAAACGCTACAATTTTTTTTTCAGTATCTGCTAATGATCTTCTGGTTCAAAATGGTTATAATTAGGTATTAGTACTAGCTGCATAAAAGACGCTAAACCAATCAGCCAACAAGTGAGCATCTATCAAACACAAGGACAAGGGATTAAAAAAAAAATCAATAAATGGTTTATGGTGACCCTCTTATGAGTGAAGTCAATCACTTACATAGTCGATCACTATTTCTTGTTTCTGATTTTCAAGAAATAACTAATATGAGATTTGAGCAGGTGGAGGAACCATGCCCCTAAATGCCATACCACACCTTGACGCAGCTAGGGAAACAGAGTTTCTGAGGCTTGTTTGTGTGTTGTTGCTTTAAGCATCCACTCTCTGATAAAGGACCATGTTCTTTATGATCTGTCAGACATGAAACCTCACCTAGAAGATGACAGTACGATGGGGGGATCTGCATGGTATTTATTAGGAACATTAAAAGCAGCCTGTACAGTCTTCATTAGAATTCTTTGGCTTTTCTGAGAAAAAGGAAACAGCTGCACTTTTCTATTTCTATAATATGCCATTCTTGAAAGGAAATCTCAAGTCCCATTTTTCAGAACTCAAACCCAAGTTTCCAGTGGTGCTGGTAGTCGCTTCTTGGGCAGTGGATGGTGGGAAATACCTGCCTTCATTTTACTTGCTTCAAATCCAGCTTCCCTGAGCCAGCTCGGTTAACCAAGGGGAGAGCCTGCCAGGTAGATAATCAGAGGAACGGGCACATGGAAACAGTGGGGCTATTTGGAGTTCCTTTTGATGGAGATATTTAGGAGGGGGAAGGGGGGGGGACAGAGAATGTTTCAAACTGCTTTTGAATTGAGACTTTTAAAAATTGTTTTGTCTGTTTTGGCCTGGGGCTGCATGCTTGAAAATGATAAAAGCAGTTCTTTGAACTCAACTTTAAATCATAGAGTTCCCACAACTAGTGTCAACATGCACAGAGCTTATGGCTATAGAAAAGACAGGGGTGAAGGTGGGGGTGGGGAGGGGTGGGAGAGTGTCATCTTCAGGACCAGACAAGAGGGAACAGAAGATTTTATGTTCAATCAAAGCCCCTTTTACTGTCCCTTGCCATGGGTTCGCCCCTACCGCCTTTTCTAGTTTTTCCATGTTAGCTAGATTTAGCAACTGTTGTTTTGGCTGAAATCAGAGATCCAGTGCAGTTTAATTACTCTAACATCACAAGGTAAAGTTTTGTTTCCAGAGCCGACATTTTAAAACCTTTATTGCTTGCTCAGTGCCAATGTCACCAGAGCACTTCCTTTATAGTATGTGAAAGGAAATCAGCACTACAGCAATACTGTAAATCAGATTTCAGAGACCCTACCCCACCCCCCAAAGGCAAACCAAAGTTTAGGGTTCCCTGAGGAATGGTGAGAGCAGATTTCTCCATCACTCTAAATCAAACACTTCAGTGTAATTCACCTCTGCCTAAAGGTAAAACAAGTCATGGACATAGGAAAAATAAAAATAATCTTTCTTCTTCTTCTCTCTAGACTGAGAGACAGGCTAGATGGACATGCCTTGTGTGTAGTGGAGCACCAAGAATGAGGAAAAGATCACTTTTGGCTAAGAATTTTACCAAGATCATTTACAAAGAACCCTCCCCACTCCTCTGTCCCCTAAAGGAATGAGGAGAGATGGAAAGGCTCAAACTTTAGTTGACAGACCAATATTTTAAAAACAATCATCCTAATTTGGGGTTGATCCTTAGAACCTGGGGCCGCTCTCAGGACTGAGCCAAGTTGGCTTGGGTGTTACAAGCACCCAAGGAAGTATTTCCTATGCTACGCAAAAGTACATTCTCAGTGTACAAATGCCATCACACACTGTATTCCTTTGGGCCCTCAGAAAAGCCCTTCAAGGTATCAGCAAGTCCATTTTACAGACGAGAAAACAAGGCTGAGAGAGGAAAACCAGTGGCTGGAGGAGAAAAGCACGTGTCTGGCTCATGCCAGGCTGAGACTCGACCTCAGGTCTGTATGATTCTAGATCCAGAGCTGTATACCATTTTGTGAAAAGCAGCCTTTGAACACAATCAAAACAGAGCGCTGGGAGCAGATGTGGCTCAAGCAATTGGGCACCCATCTCCCACATGGGAGATCTCGGGTTCGGTTTCCGGTGCCTCCTAAAGAAGACAAGCAGACACAATGAGCAGACAGAAGAGGGAATCATCTCAGGGAGAAAAAAAACAAAACAAAACAAAACAAAACAAAACAAAACAAAAGAGTACATGTTCATAGTCTGCACACTTCCTGGCAGCCCAGCTCCCAGTGCAGCCACGGTCCAACGAATTGATGGTTCAGAGTTACGTGGAGTTGCCTGGTAAAAAGCTTTTGAAATTGGATGCACCATTTTGATATAAAAAAGAACATTTGAATTTAGCCTAAATTCCATGAATAATTATGTCTGTGGCCTGGGGATATGACTGCTTCCATCCCCAGCCCCTCCCAGCTGCACACAGCTTCTCTTAGGAGTGTCTCCTAGTCTTGCCCCACCCCTGGGCCAGCCTGCAGAACTATGAACATCTTGAAGATCATCCTCTTGTCTGATTGATCGATAAATCATGCGCTTACTCAGGAATTCCCCAGTGTCTCCTAGTACATAATCACCTGCCAAATTACTGTAAACCCACCTTTAGTTAAGAGAAAGGCGTGGAGGCACAAAAGAGTGGGAAGTTCCAAAATTTCATAACTCATGGCTTAGGATATTAGGGGTTCCCTATACCCCACCAAAGAGATGTACTGGTTTAGTATTGAATTAACCCTATCAGAATGGTCCCAAATAGAAGATAAGTAGATGAAATTAGGTGAATGGACTGGTGAGATATAAAAATATCCCCCTTCCAACAATAACCTTGTATCACTGGGTTAAGAGCTTGGGTTTGGGGGCTGGACAGATCTGAAGGGGAACGTTGGCTTGGCCACTTAGCTGACAACCTAGGGCAAATCACTTACTCTTTGTCCCTCAATGTCCTTTTCCATAGAAAAGGCAGCTACTTCACAGGGTAGTGGTGAAGACAGGGTAGTAAAATAACAGGAGCACTCATTTGATCGATTTAGCAGTTGTTGCTATTCTCAGCAGCAGAAACCTAGGATCACTGAATGCATAGAAAGTTCCCTACAGAGTTTCCTGGGATGGCCCCGCAAAACTATTCTCACAGCAGAGCCTGGCAGGTGGGAAAGCGACCATTTGGTGCCATCTTGTGCCAGAAGGCCTTAAAGGGCCTCCATTCAGCTGGCTCCTGCCCACCCCCCTCCCCACCCCCCCTCGGTCTATTCTCCACACGTCACACCCATAATCTCTGACTTTATGATTCACAGCCTCGGCAATGTTTCTCTCAACCACCCCCTTCCCACGCCGATCCCAGCTGCATTCTGGCTTCCTCTTGTCCTTGGTCGACACAACACATACAGCCAGTGTCATTGTACCTCTAGGTGTGTCATGCCTTGCTGGGCTTCCAACTCATTATTACTAATGGCAACTAACTTCTGCTTAGCGCTTTCCAGGCTTTCAATGTTCTCCATCTGTTGGGATCAACCCCTGGACAACCCAGTTAGGCAGGCATTGTTATGTTTTGCTCAAGGTCCCTGCCCATCAGTAGTAGGGCCAAATCTTTTGAAGACAGCCTACAGTTTCCTCTCTGTTAATCCCCACGTGGGGCCCACAGCAACAGCTATTCCCCTTGCCCTCCCTCCCCCATTGTGCTAACAAGGCAGTCTCCAATGTTAGAAGATACCCATTATTTGCAGAATTCCGGCCCCTAAGGATTAGGATTGTGCCTAATTCCCAGGGGGGAGTGCAGGGAAGATGTGAGGTAGAGGCTGGGAGGGCTCCTACTAAACGCTGACTACTGTTGTTTCTTTTTTTTTTTTCTTTTTAATGCTGACTTTTTAAAAAGGGAAAAACCACTTTCCAAACACACTGTTGTTTCCTGACAACCCAGGGCCCAGATCCACAGAATGATTTCCATAACCAACTTTGTCAGGGGCATCATAATTGCTGCAGGGAGGTAAAAGGGCAACCTCAGGAGAACAGAGTCTGTGGGTCAGGCCCTGAGATCCTGCTTTCATGACAGGACCTGTTATTTGTTTATGGGCCATTTCCCTCCAGGGAGGGGATGGCATCTTCCTCCTCCCTATTTTCCCAGCCCATCTAGTAGGGTGCCTGGCACAACAGTCACTATTAAAGCTGTAATCACTGCTGTTTAGCAAGTCTTACTGTCAAGCTGTATGCCAAATGTTTTATATGGATATCTCTTTTCATCTTCAAAATATCCCAATAAGGGAGATAGATGTATGGTCTACACTTGATTATTGAATGAATAAACAAAAGGAAGGCAGTGCATTTGAGACATACTAGCTCCCTATTAGAATATTGCTGGAGAAGGAATTTTAATATGGGGCTCCCAAATCTTAGTAGAGTAGCACGCTGAGTTGAGATGTATGGGTTTGGAGTCTTACCGAACCAGGTTCAAATCCCAGCTCTGTCACTTTTTAGCTCTGTGGCTCTGGGTACATTTACTCATTTTCTCTGAACCCCAGTTTCTTTGCCTCACAAGATTCCTGTGAAGGTGAGATGAATTTGTGTGTGAAAGCCTCAAGCACGTGGCTGCCATTTGGGTATATGACAGGCTTTCTCCTTCTCTTACTCACTTCAAGACCAGCCTCAAGTCCTAGGAATGTGACCCCAAAGCTGTTTCAATTTTAAAATGCCAAAAAATGTGTCATTAACTGAAAGTGCATATGAGTAGGAGAAAGTGAGATAATTTGGGTTGAAAAAAAAAATCTCTAAGAAAGTTTAAAAATCCCTCTCACTGACTTCAATGAACATAGCAGATAATATTTTAAGCATGAATGTGAGACAGTTTGTACCCATTTTACCCCTCTGCACTGAAAAAGAGTTGGCTGCAAATTGATTCTCAGAGCAATTCTAAGAATTGCATGAGAACAAAATCTAAGTAAAATTTGCCATCCAGAAATATTCTACACAGAATCCACAGGATCTGAAATCATTGTTTTCATCTATTTATTTCTTCTTCATCAAAATTTAAATGAAGATTATATTACCTGCATTCATTATTCATTTTTCTTAGTATCAGGACTCCCATTGCTTTTAACAGAAACTTTACTTCTTTTGATTAAAAAATTTTATTTATTTATTTTTTTAAAAGATAAAGCCAGAACTTCAGAGGATACAGTATTTTCAAACAATAACTCCTCACTGGTCAGGGGATTTGCACTCTGGGAAATCTAACAAGTTGGAGTTTTAAAATTAACACTGGGTAAAAAAAAATGTTTAAGGCTCAGTAAGGGAAGGTGCTGTATTTGTGTGTTTAGTTACATAGGTAGTGTTTTCAAAAAATCTTGATGAAAAATTCCATTAAATTAGAATTTCAGAGCTGGAAGAGAACTTTGAGATCAAAGATCTTTTTCCCGTTGAGATGAGAAAATGAGAAAATTGGGGTCAAAGGAGATTAAGGCTGTTACTATTGTTTTAACTTACCGTTCAAATTCAAAACTTTAAGAAATAATTGTTAAACTTCAATAAAAGCTACTCCCTTTTAATTATCTCCTTTGGCTTTTAGGCGCAAATCAAGTTTTTCTCCATACTTTGGTAAGCCCTGATTGTCAGTTTGGGCATGGGCCATTGTCAAATGTTTATTCTAGCATCTAACAATTCCCAGATGTCCACCTCTACCCCAGGTTCTGGCCAAAATCTGATGTATTAAAGAAAAGAGAAGTAACAAACAGCAATTTTTAAGAATATTGTGACTGGTGTTTTTAATACCACCCCAGCATGCTTCTAATCAACCCTCTAGCTTCATTTCCTACCCCTCCTCCTCTTCCTGGATCTGCTCTTGGTGAAGGCACACGGTCCTCATCCCCCAGTCTGAGTAAGAACCCAGGAAGCACCTCTGCCCTCTTCCTCACCTCCCAAACCCAGCTAGTCACCAGGCCCTTTAGATTCTATTGTGTAAACATCTCTTCGATGCAGCCACTTCTTTCTATCCTGCTCTTTGCCAGGCTACTGTCTTCTCCGACAGCAGCCTTCAGGCTGACCTCCTCGAGCCAAGCTGCTCCACTTCTGTCCAGGTTCTACACCATCTTGCTGAAGCATGAATCCCATCCTGGCCCCACCCTGCTCAAAACCCCTCGGTTCTCCCCGGCTGCTCTCAACGAGAGGTCTAGGTGGGGTTGGGTAGAAGCCTTGTGCTGAGCCCATAGCTCATCCCTCTGCTCAGCTCTCCTGAGCTACTTGCAACTCACAAATGGTTTTCCTTCCCCTCTCTCATCTCTGGCCCTTTGCATATGCTATTCCTTTGGCCTGGAATGTTCTTCCCTCCTTTTGTCTTTGTGGCTCTTTCCAGTCAGTCACACCTTAGGCGGGCCTCTTCCTTGAGAAAGCTGTCAGCGAAGGCCCCTCAGGCCTGGGTTAGTCAGGCCCTCCTCTGGCTTCCACAGGGTCCGAGGAAGAGACCTATATTTCCTCCATCTCAGTAGGGCTCCCACTGTATCGTGTGTCTGTCTCCCCGCAACTAGACCGACGTCCTGAAGGATGGGGATGGACTCTTCCATCTCGGAGACCCCAGCACCTCCTCTGTGGTTGGCACAGAGGTGGTGCTCAACAAGCATGAGCTTAGGAATCATTCCCTATGTTACAAGCAAAAGGGAACATGGGCTGCTCCCCAAACACACCTTCCTGCTCCCAGCCCTTCAGTGCGGCCATCCACACTGGAAGATCTCACTGCATAGGCTACTTGCCCGTGAAGACGTTTTAGATTTCTTGTAGCCAGCAGTGTTCTATCCTGGCCTCAAACCTCCACAACAGTCTTTTTTACCTTCTCTTGTGGTAGAGGCCATATTTTGTTTTGCAGGACAGTTTCCTGTCTTATCCGCATTAAACTGTAAGCTCTTTGAGGGGAAGGACCCATCTTACGCATTTTAAGAAATTCTTTTAAAAAACTGACATATGGTAAAATTGACTTTGTGTGTGTGGACAGTGCTATGAGTTTTAACACAAAGACATCCATTTAACCAGTGTTAAAATCTCACTATCTATTCTCTTTGTTGCCCCTGTGACAGTGTCTTGTAAATATATAGGTAAGACATAAATAGAATTGCTAGCATCATTTCTCAGTTAAGCCAAGAACATCCTGAGAAGTGGCAAGTTTTGTTACGTGCCTTTTCTTGAATAATACAAAAATTCAATTTATATCAAATCCTCTCAGGAAGGGAACATTTCAAAATCTTGATCAGACACAGTTGGCTGCTTCTCTTGTTTGGAATAGTCTTCTCTCTTCTCCCAATTCCATTCATTATGCCAGTGCTCAGATCAAATTCTTCTTTCATGAAGACTTTCCCAAAGCCCACATTAATCCCTCCCTTCTCTGAATTCTCTGCATCGATGCACTTAATCCTGTACTGCCAAATATACACATGATAATTAGTCACAATGCTTATTCCATCTTCTTGAAGGGATTGTGGCTCTATACAGGAGCTGTGCCTTTTACATCTGGTTCTCCTGTGGCTAGCAACGAACTATGCCAGGGACCAATTAACTGACACCTCCCCAGTGGCTCTCAAAAGTAGAGTGATTCGAAGTGTCCTACTCATATCCCTCCACTGCCAACAACAGACATGGAAATGCACGGAGACCTTTCTGAGCGTTAGTCATCCTGACAGCTACTGGCTCACGTGATGGCATCCCCATCCAATTGGCTACTGTAAAGTCAGTGCTTCACAGTGGCTTGGAGCGAGTGACAACAGTGGGTGCTGTTTCCTGGAACAGGCTGCCACATCTCATCTCTCCCTGTCTCGGTGGGGAAATGACTGACTCCCCTCCCCTCAGGGCAATCAGGCCTGAGCCCAGTGAACTGCTTGCTGATCTGAGAATGAAAGGCAAGAGAGGCATCCTGAGGAAAAGAATCGCCACTACCCATCTTCAAAGTTAACTATGCCTCTGTTACAAATTCTGAAATGGGAAGGAGTGCTTAATTATTAACAGGATAGGCCTTAAAGTCACACTGGCCAGGATCATGATCCTGGCTCTCCCACTCTCCCCAGGGATGTGATCCTGGCCCAATCACTTCATCTTTTTGAACCTCCCTTTATTTATTTGTAAAACAGGGGTACTAATACTTTGAAAGAGTAGCTGTTAGGATTCATTGAGAATTCCTGTAAAACACTAAATACAACATTTGGTGCAGTGCAGGTGCTCATAAAATAGAAGCTACTATTTTTATTCCTGCTGTTATGTTTTCTACCTTTCACAGAGCATTTCAAATATTAATACATTATCTCATTTGGTCTACATAGGTGCTCTAAGATGGAAGACAATCCCACGCAAAGGAAGACCCAAAGCTCCTAGCAGAGATGCACTGTTGCCGGTGACCTGGTTTTGTGGCTCTGGGCCCTTGACCCTGGGGTGCAACTCAGAGGTTGAAAAACAGTCCCTTTTACTTCCAGCACTTGGCCCCAGAAGGGAGAAGGGGCTCCAGCACTCAGGGCTGGCTGAGAGAGGGCAGGGTGCTCCAAGAGGCAAGCCAGCGGTAAAGTTAAGGAGATACTCAAGGCCACAGATGTTGGCAAGTTACCCAGGCCAGCTAAGACTCCAGATGGTACATCCCTGACTTACACATTTACACTTTAAGCTGTCCACTGTACCCCACATGAAATAACACCACAAAGAGTAAAATCACCAAAACACAAGATGAAAAAGAGAACAGAATCAATTTTTGTTTTGTCTTGAAAATGTGCTGTTTTCAGCATGAAAACCTGGGAAAAGGATGCAAAGAAAGGGCTGTCTTCCAGGGCAGATGTCTCCTGGCTGAGCACATACTTGTGGTGGTGGACACGGAGGGAGGAGCATCCAGCAAAGGAGGAAGTCACGGCTTTGGAGATGTGGGGACTGAGACATCCTCCCAGAAGGCCTGATACGGCACCCCAGGTTCTGTATCACTGGATGGAGAGGGGGACCAGGCTTCTCTCTTCCCCTCTTTTGATGGTGGGCTGGACACAGGTAGTGTTGGTTAAGAAAGAAGAATAGGGAACCTCAAATGAGGTCACTTGGTTCATCAGCAGTAACTCTACTTGAGAATTTAAAAAAATATATTCTTTTTTTAAACTTGGGATGGGGCAAACCTACAAAGACAAACGAGATAATACTGTAAAATGCACATCCAAGTATGAATGTAGGTAATTGTTATGCTTGAGAGCTGGTGGTATCTATTTCAGACAAGGCAGCCTGCCTCAGATATCGCGGGCCTGATGGTTGGGGTAGTGCCATTCTGGGCCGGATGGGAGAAAGAGAAACCTGAAAGGGGGTGAGGATATGCGATTGCAGGCAACTCTGCGTCCTTCTCATTTCTGCAGATACCAGCTGGCTGGGGGAGAGTGAACACCAGGCCAGCAGAACAAAGAGAGGAGCTCCCCAGCCCTAGGGGCAAAAACAGGGGAAGCCTCTGGAGGAAGTCATTCTGGATTCAAAGAAAACCACTTAGAAAGCTTGGTTTATAAAAACAGTCATTGGCAAATCGTAGCCTATTTATATCACGCGCCTAGATCATTATCTGGATGCAGGGCTGAATCATAAGACCCTGTAA
>JAKSZT010054338.1:16145-93082 GCA_026826555.1 Tolypeutes matacus | reverse complement strand
GCCTAGATCATTATCTGGATGCAGGGCTGAATCATAAGACCCTGTAAATGATGTACAAGTTTAGGGCCATGCAACCTGATTTGTGGGAAGATATTTGAAACAACAGTGGAGCAACTGAGTCAGGGAAAATTTGAGTGCCGGCACCAAACAGTACACTTACAAGTGGATCTCACTTTACAGAAATAGAGAGGTTCCTGAAAAGTTGGCTCTAACATGAGTTCAATTAACGGAACAATATTTTCCTAGTGAATCACATTTTAAAATTAGAGGTGCATTGGGGGATGGGGTGGCAAAAAACGGATCCCAAGACTAAATGAAAATCGCACATAATTTAGCAAACTTTAAAATGTCACTTACTTAAAAGACCATTATAAATGCTCACAATATAGCAACAATTTGTCAGCAAACATAGATCTTGTGCCTGTGATGTACAAGGAATTGCCATGGGCTTTGTGGGGCTGCCAAGACCCTAGTGTCTGCCCCTCAGGAGCTCACAATTTGGCGCTCCAAAGAAAAAGACACTGAATATTCATGTTGCATGGGAAAAATATCCCTCTGGATTCAAACGAGTATGAGAGAAGGCGTGCCTGGCCCTTTAAGTGCTATCTGCAGTTGGAACAGCTCTGCCTCTCTCCTGCTAGCAGAAGCAACCAAGTCCGCCTCTAAGTATGCCTTTTCAAACCCTGCATTTATAAGCTAAAGCTGCTGGCCATGTGGTGCTGTGTCATAATTGCTTATTTATTTAACTAACTTAAAAAAAAAAGGGGGGGGGGGGAGAAAAATTCCTACCCATGACCTGAATGCTTTAATAAAATAAGAAGAAGTAATGTACTTAAAGGCCTGTACAACCCAAGGAATTGTTATTTTAAACTTTAAAGAGCATTTGCTCAGGGACCTTGTGTTTGGAAAAAGTCTGCCTCCTTCTACTTATGCTCTCCTCCTGCACATGGAATATTGGTCATCAGTAAGAGGAGCAGTGGCCTAAATTGTAATTGGTTCCAAAGTGCATGGCATACTGAGTTTTCTTAAGCAAGGGACAAACACGAATACTCTTGACATTTATGAATATGTTGACTCTATGCTAAAAATTTAATGTTGCCAGCAATTGCAGCCATGTGCACAGAATTGGCGAATGTTAGCTCAAAACATGCTATATTTTCCCCTTCCCCTTCCTACACACTGTTGTGTGTCTCAGGAACTGGTACTACTATGTGGGCCTGTGCACAGCTAGTAACAAGAGTGAATCTCTTCCTGCCAATATGTGCCTTAGACCTGAAGGTGTATAAATGTCAGAGAGTAAACAGCACATTTTTGAAAACAATACTTTTTGTTTCAATTCCATAGTGATGAACCAAGCTATGGCAGACTATTTACCCTAATACCCATTCCCTTCTTTGTTTTATTGAAAGAATTGTCCCAGTGCTTTATTAACAATGCACATGGCTGCCCAACTAGAGACTACATTTTCCAGCCTGCCTTATACTACCTGTGCCCATGTGACTAAGTGTTGGCCAAGGGGATGTGGGCAACTTCCAGGTCATGGCCTTTAAAAAGAAAATCACTTGCCCTCCACTCCTTCTCTCTTCCCTTTCCCACGTTTTGCAGTATAGACTTGGTGCTGCTGAGCCAAACACCCAGCTGGGCCAGAGACCTCCAAGGGATCCACAAATAGAATTCATTGGAATATAAACTTGAATAGGGAAAAATTTATATCTTTATTTATAATAACCTCTATCTGAAATTTATAATTTCCTTCAGTTATAATGTAGGCGACAAATCACAGTATTATTAGCAGTATCCAGACTCTGTTATCAATGGAAATGACATATTTTCATATCACATAATAATTTTTATGGCTATCTTGAAATAGAGTATGTGCTCATCACTACTTCTAAATTATAACAGCTACAAATTACCACTTCGTATATTAATAAAGCACATATCACTGGTGTGAATTTTTAAAAAATATTTTGATGATGGTATTTCAATATAATTATTTATTTGATAATGTTTAAAAGCATAACTCTCTGAGAAAGGGTCCACAGGCTTCGTCACACTGCCAAAGGGATCCATGGCACCAAAAAAGTTATGAATCCCTATCTAGGGAAAGGCAGAGCAGTAACATTTAAGGAACTCAAGTTGTGGATGACCTTGTAGAGCAGGGCCATCCTTCAAGTTCTGGCCTGTACCTAGACCAGGGCTGTCCAACAGAACTTTCTATGATGACGTAAATGTTTTTTATGTGCTCTACAATACAGTAGCTTCTAGCCACATGGGGATATTATACACATGAAATGTGACCAGTACAACTGAGGAATTGAATTTTTCAGTTGATATAATTTCCATTGATTTAAAGTTAAACAGCCACATGTACCTAGTGGCTACCATATTGGAGAGAACAGCTCTTGACTGATACAAGAGAAAAACAAATGTCTTTTTTTTTTGTTTGAGTCATCATATTTTTGGGTTATAGCACTTTAGCCTGTACTTTAATATACAAGCCTACCTGGACTCAATAATAAAAAATATACCACGGAAAGGAGATACATTTATAGAAAGACAAACAACAGGTAAAAGAAACACTAATTTCTTGAAACATGTCTCTTCTGTGTGGGATACCCCATTTCTCATATTCCATGTCTTCCTCTTTCTTGGTTTAATACTTTGTTTTTCTGAAATTCACCCTTCAGTGGTTTCCTCAAAAAGAGCGAACAGAAGGTAAATTTTTTGAGATCTTGTATGTCTGAAAATATCTTTATTCTGCCTTCATATGTGATTAATAATTTAACTGGAGATAGAATTGTAGATTAGAAATGATTTTCCTTCATGGTTTGAAAGCACTGTTGCCATAACTTAATGAGAAGTCCAAAGACATTCTGATTTTTGTTACTTTGTATATAACTTATTTTTCCCTTGTCTTAAGCTGTAGGTCTTTTTTGTCCCTGGTGTTCTGAAATTTCACTATGATAAGCCTTGGCATTGGTCTGTTTTTTACCACGGTTTTGGGCAGCCTATAGACCCTTTCAATCTAAAAACTTGGGTCTCTCAACTCTGGGAAATTTTCTTTAATTACTTATTTTTTTTCTGGCCTGTTTTCTCTGTTCTTCTTTCTTCAACCATTATTATTTGGATATAGAAGTGGCTACTGACCCACTGTTTGCTAATCTTTTTCTCTCCTACTTTCTATTTCTTTGTCCTTTTGCCTTAAGTTTCTGGAATATTTTCTAAATTTCACTGTACAACCCTTCTACTGAATTTTAAATTTATTATATTTTTAATTTCTGAGAGCTATTTTAAATTCTCTAAATCTCTCCTTTTTATAGCATTTTGTTCTTGTTTCATGAATATAATATCCTTTATATCCCTGGAAACATAAATGGAATTTTGGAAGATATATGAAATTTTTATCTTCTTGTGTGGTCTGTTTCTTCCAAATTTAGTGTAGTCTCTGTCTTTCACGTTAAATGTCTGGTAATACTTAGTTTCTGCTCCTATTTAAAAGGCAGCATTCAAAAGCTGTCTGAAGTCCACTGTGGACTTCACTGTAGGGTCATCTGACTGAGATATCACATTAGAGAGCCCCTGAAGTCTTCTCTTTTGGGCTGGTCAGATTCATTGAGAAGCCTGGCTGGCTGAGTTGTGGGAGCCAGTGTGGGGAAGGGCCAAATGCTTCTGTTTTTGATATGTTTTCATGTTTTCAGTGCTATAATCCTACTTTCAACTCTGGCTGATATGTCCTAATTCAGAAACCCTATTTTACCCTTAATAGAAAGTAGAATTCCAGTTCTCTCACTGGAGGAGATGGCAATTGTCCTATTGTGCAAAGCTAGGGTGGGAAGCTGGAGATCAATCTGCTTCACAAGACAGACTTTTAACCAACCCTCCTGTTTTTTTTTTTTTTTTACTGGGAGGTCCCGGGGATTGAACCCAGGTCCCTCCATATGGGAGACGGATGCCCAACCATTTGAGCCACGTCCGTCCCCCAACCCTCCTGTTTTAAGTCTCATATTTATCTACCACATTCATATGCATCTACTGTCCCTAATTCCCAAGCCTTTTGTGGATTGCATAGAAACTATTGGCTTTCTCTACTGGCTGGTTTAGAAGTTATCTTTCCTGGGTTTTCTAGGTCATCCTCTTGTCCATCTTTCCAGATTCCAATATTTTTGTTGCTGTTGTTTCCTTTCTATTCTCATTGTCCTATGAGGTTAATGCCTTAAAAAAAATTCCCTTGCTGTCATTTCTGGAAGTTTCAAGAGGCATTGAGAGTAAATGCATGTGCTCAATTACCATTTTTATTAGTAATATATTCCCATGGTTCAAGATTAAAAAAAAAATAATAATAATAATAATTCATTGAAGTCACCTTTAACTATTTTAACCACCAGTCAACTCAAGTCCCCTCCCAGAAAGAAATCAGTTGCTACAGTTTCTGATGTCCTTCCAGCCTATCTTTTATCATTTTAGACCTTACTTTATGTTATCAGCCTATCTGAATCATTTTTAGACCTTGCTTTATTATAGCACCTATTGTGCTGCACTATGAACTTCTTGAGGAAATAGATATAAAACTGAAGGAGCCTAGCACCTTGGGAAAGATCTAATAAGATTTATCTTTGCTGTCCCTTCCATTTTTTGTTCCCTTTCCTTGCTATGTCGCTGCCTCAGATACCAAAGAGTAACCACAAGAGCATTCTCTCTACCTCTTATTAAACTACTCTCCAAGAAGGGACATGATAATTTGTTCTCACAGAGGTGTGAATGACCAAAGCAGCCTACTGTGCCATCCTTTCTCTGAAGTGGTGGAATTTTCACAGGAGATAAAACTTGAGGCCAAAGGAATTATACTCTAGTGGTTGCCACTTCAGGAGTCACAGTTTTGCCAATGTGATGTTTCTCGTACTGTGCTTACCAGGAAAATGGGGTCAAGCCAGAGTGGATTCTCAACACTAGACAAATTTCAAACCAAGTAAATACCACAGAAACTATCTCTTAATATAGTGAACACCAAAGCTGAACTGGCCAATTGAAACATCCACTCACTAATAATCTCTAAAAAAAAAAATGAAGATAATTTATATCTAAATGATAAAGGCACCCTGAGTGCACGTTTTGGGAATCACTACTGAATAACAAAATTACTGTGAAACAAACATAAATTCAAAAGAAAAATGATCTGTAAGTTCTGCCTTTTTTTTTTTTTAATTTTTATTTTTTAAGGTACTGGGGGCTGGTGTTCAACCACTGAGCCACATCAGCTCCCCTAAGATGTCTTTTAAAATGAGTATCTAAAGAAATGCAATTGAAAGCAAGATGGCAAAACACTGACTTCTAGTTCCAACCATGATAGAGTAGATGGTATTAATTACTTTCCTGCCATAAGCAACTATAAAACCTGGACAAAATATATAAAATAATAGCTACTAGGCCTGGAGAACAATAAACACATGAACCCAAACAGGGAGCATGGTCTTGATGTGGGGATGAGGTAGAAATCAGAGTTAGATGCTGTTAAGGATGCTGGAATTTGGGGAGCAGGGTGGCAAAGATGAGTGAACCTCAGAGAAAGAATTGTAGAAATCTGCAGGGAAATTGCCTTTGGATTCCTGGCTAACTCCCGGACTGTAGAGTAAAGAATGAGACTCCTAAAAACCTGGAATGAATTACATGGTAGAAAGCTATGAAGAAAAGCTGAGTGGAAATGCCATTACTGGAGAGGTGTTAGATTTTGGGCCACATCAGAGTGGAAGAGATGGGTGAACATACACCAAATATTTATGCAAGACTCCAGAAAGGCCACCCATAACCATACTCTTGGAGTAAGGGGAACACTGAAATAGATCTGCCCTAAAAAGCCTAAACCAAATCTTAGGAGGATCAAAATGGTTTTCTGGTAATTTAGTCCAACTGTCACAGCAAAACTTAACACCCTTTAGAACACTATAACATAATCCAGAGTTCTATGAGCTATCATTCACAATGTCTAGAAGCAATAAAAAATTACTAGATATGCCAAAAAAAAAAAAAAAAACTTTAAAAAGTGACTAGTCATGAAGAGATAATACAATGAATAGAAACAGATCAGAGATGATTCAGATATTTGATTTAGTAGATAAGTACTAAAAAAAAACTATGATTAATGTATCAAAAGGAGAGAAAGAAAGAAAAACTGTAAGGAAAGATAGAATATTTCAACTGAGGATTAGATTCTGCAAAAAAGAATCTAACATATTTTCTAGAATTTCAAAAAACAATATCTGACATTAAGAACCCTTTGGAGGGAAGCAGATGTGGCTCAAGTGATTGGGCTCCTGTCTACCATATGGGAGGTCCAGGGTTCGATTTCTGGGGCCTCCTGGTGAAAAGCAAGCTGGCCTGTGGTGAACTGGCCCACATGGAGTGCTGGCCTGTGTAGGAGTGCTGGCCTGTGTAGGAGTGCTGGCCTGCACAGGAACGCTGGCACGCACGGAGTGCTGGCCCATGTGGAGAGCTGGCACAGCAAGATGACGCAACAAAAAGAGACACAGAAGAGACACAATAGGAGACACAGCAGATCAGGGAGCTGAGGTGGCGCAAGAGATTCAGCACCTCTCTCCACTCCAGAAGGTCCCAGGATCGGTTCCCGGTGCTGCCTAAAGAGAAGACAAGCAGACACAGAAGAACACACAGAGAGCAGACAGCAAGCACAAAAACAATGAGGGGATGGGGGGAGATAATAAATAAATCTTGAAAAAAAAAAAAAAAAAAGAACCCTTTGGATGGATTTAACAGCAGACTGGATTCAGGAGCAAACACGATTAGTGAATTAGAAGACAGGTCAATATGAAGTACAGAGAGAGAAAAAGAATGGAAATAAAACAAAATGTAATACAAATGTAGGGCACTCTCAAACAATCTAACATACATGTAATTAAACTGGGAATAAAGAGAGAATGGGGGAAAAGCCATATTTGGGGGGGGGGGAGGCAAATAATTTTCCAAAGCTGAAGAAACACATCTACCCCATAGATTTAAGAAGCCTAGTGGTCCTCAGATAAAAAGAAAAAAAGAAAACCAAACCTAGGTACATCATAGTCAAACTGATGAAAAGTACAGATGAAGATAAAATCTTAAAAGCAGCCACCTATAAAAAAGAAGACATAGTATCTCTAGGGAAACAAGAATAAGAATGAATGTCAGGAAGTGGATATGGGTCAAGTGATTGGGCTCCCATCTACCATATGGGAGGTCCCGGGTTTGTTTCCTGGGGCCTGCTGGTGAAGGTAAATTAGCCCGTGTGGAGAGCTGGCCTGCGCAGAGATCTGGCACAACAAAAAAAGAGACAAAGAGAAGAGACAATGAGAGACACAACAAACCAGGCAGCTGAGGTGGCTTAAGTGATTGAGTACCTCTCTCCCACACCGGAGCTCCCAGGATTGGTTCCTGGTGCTTCCTAAAGAGAAGACAAGAAGACACAGAGAGCACACAGCAAATGGACAGAGAGAGCAAAACAGCAAGAACAAAAACAACAAGGGGAGGGGGAGGATAAAAAAAAGAGAATGAATGTTAACTTTTCAAGGAAAACTACACTAGGAAAAAAACAATGGAATGAAGTCTTTAAAAGTTCTAAAAGGCAAAAAAAAAAAAAAAAAAAAGCCAACTTAAAATTGTATATCCAGGGAGAATACATTAAAAAAGAATGTGAAGTAAAGATGTTCTTAAACAAAAGCTGACAGAATTCATCATTTCTTGCAGAGATTGCTCCACAAGAAATAATAAGGATGTTTAACAAGAAGAACATACTAAGGGATGCTCTTCAGAATTATAGGCAAATGATCTAAGATGGAACTATGGAATTATAAGAAGAAATCAACAACTCCTGAAGGGTAAAGATATGGGTAAATATAAATTTAATTGACTATTATTAAATCCAATTACTATGTAATTGGCTGTTAAAAACAACTATGATAACAATAACTTGTGGGACTTATTTTGTAGAGATAAAACTATATGAAAACTGTAGCAAAAAAATGGGAATGATGAGGTAAACTATAATAGGTCAATTTGAAAATCTTTTTATTATACATGTCAAAGTAAGAAGTATTAGGAGGGACAACCAGAGACATTTTACAGTGATAATGATTCAACAGAAAGATATAAATATCCTAAACATATATATACCTAATAAACATAGGTTTAAAATAAAGAAAACAAAGTTGGGAATATAAAGGAGATATAGACAAATCTACAACCATAAGCGGAGATTTTAATACACTTCTTTCACTAATAGAATATGCAGACAAAAAAAAAAAAATCAGCAAGGATATGGAAGATTTAAATAATATGATTAACCAACTAGATCTAATTGAAATATATAGAATACTACATCCGAAAACTACAGAATACAGATTCAAGTGCACGAGGCACATTTACTAAAACAGATTATATATTTGGCCATAAAACCTATCTCAACACATTTCAAAGAATTAAATCATAATGTTATCTGTTCAATGTGAAATTTGTTGTTTTATATGCATGTATTAGAAAAGATGAAAGGTTAAAAATCTATATATAAACTTAGAACTCAAAAGATAGAAATAGAATGGAATCAAGAGGAAATGGAAGAAAGGGAGTAATAAAAGAAGCCAGTGTAGAGTTGAGTGCTAGCTTCCCATATATGAGGTTCCAGGTTCAATCCCCAGCACCAAATAAGTAAATAAATGAAATGAAATAAAATAAGAGAAGAAATCAATGAAATAGGACAGAAAACAGAAAAATCAACAAAGCCCCAAATAGTTTATTTTTAAAGATTAATCAGTTGATAATATACCAATAAGACCTTCAAAAAAAAAAAAAAGAGAAAATACAAATTACCAATATCAGAATTTTAAAAAGTTATCTCTTGCTGTGTAACAAATTATACAAAAACTTAGTAGCTTAAAGCAACAATAGACATTTATTATCTGACAGTTTCTGTGGGTCAGGGATAGGGAGCAGCTTAGCTGGGTAGTTCTGGCTGGAAGACTCTCATGAGGTTGCAGCCATCATGTTGAACAGGGCTAAAATTATCTGTAGTATTGAAAGGGGCTAGAGGATCTGCTTCCAAGATAGCACAGTCCTATGTCTGAAAAGCTGGTTCAGCTGTTAGCAGGACAAGTTAGTTCCTCACCATGTGAACATCTCCATATGCTTGCTTAAGTGTCCTTAGACATAGTGTCCGGCTTCCACCAAAGTGAGCGATCCAAGACAGAGCAAGGCAGAAGCCACAATGCCTTTTATAACTTAGACACACTATCAATTCCACCACATTCTGTTCAGCAGAAGTGAGTCACTAGGTCTGGCCTGCATACAACAGAAGGGAATTAGGTGATGACTTTTTGTGGACATATTATAAAACCACTCCAGTGTGTTATGGTAGATCCTATAGACAGTAAAAGATTCTATCATAAAATTTTTGGAAACAAATATGAAAATGGAGAATAAATGAACAAATTCCTTAAATAGTACAATCTATTTCAATTGACACAAGAAACAGAAAATCTGAGGAGTCATCTATCTATTAAAGAAACAGTCTTTAAATTAAATCTTCCCACAAAGAAAACTCTAGGTTTAGATGGTTTCACTGGTGAAGGCTTCCAAACATTTAAGAAAGAATACCAATCTTACATAAACTCTTTTTGACTCATTTGAAAAGGACAGAACAACTTTGAGACCAAAATATGACAAGAACATTACTGGAAAGGAAAGTTATAGTCCAATGTATTTCACGTACATAGATGTAATAATCCTAAAAAAAAAAAAAAAAAAAAATTAAAATCTAGCAATATATAAAAAGGGATAATATCTCATGAGCCAAAGGTATTTATTCCAGGAATGCATGGGTGATTTAAGAGAAAATAAATCACTATAATTATCCATCTTAGCAAAATAAAGGAGGAAAACTGTAAGATCATCTCATTATATGCAAAAAAAATTGATAAAAATTCAATATCTGTTCCTAATAAAAATCTCAGCAAACCAGAAAGACAAATTGACTTAGTCTGATAACAGATTATCTCCAAAAAACTATAAGTAACATCATAGTCAAATGTAACATTTTGAATGCTTTCTTCCTGAAGTCCAGAACAAGTCAACTGTTACTCATCATTGAACCCGAGGTCCTAACCAGAGCAATAAGGCAAAAAGAACAACTTGGGAATCATCCTGAATGATATTGCAACGACAGATATAGGCCATTTTATATCTTCTCATAACCCACGGAACTGTGTGGGAGAGAGTGTGAACTACAATGTGAACTATAGTTGGTCCATGCTCAGTGGCAATGCCCCAGGACGAGTTTATCAATTGCAAAGAATGTGCCACACTAATGAAGGATGCTGTTTATGTAGGAGAGTGTGGGAGGTGTGGGGAGTGGGGCATATGGGAATCCCTATATTTTTTGTGTAACATTTATGTAATCTAAGTATCTTTTAAAAAAATAAAAAACATGTATTAGAAAAAGAGAAGAAATAAAAGATATAAAGATTGCAAAACTGTCTTTATCTGCAGGTGACATACTGACTCCGTACGAAACCCTAAGGAATCTACCAAAAAGTTAGTAAATTAATAAGTATATTTAGCAAGGTTGCAGAAATAAGGCTAATATATTTTTTTAAATCAATTATATTTTTATGTAAGCAATGAGCAATTAGCAAATATTTTTTAAAACCTTTTGTGCAAGAGCATACAAAAATAATTAGAAATAAATTTAACAAAATAATGCATAAGACCTGTACTCTGAGAACCACAAAACATGGCAAAGAGAAATTAAACACTTAAATTGTTTAATGGAGAGCAAAACTGTGTCTGAGGATTAAAAGACTCAATATTGTTATGATGGCAATTCTTCCCAATTTGAGATTCAGTGCAATTCCAATCAGTTGATAAGCTTTTTATGGAAGCTTTTGATTTATATGGAAATTCAAAAGATCTAGAATAGCTAAGCAAACTTGAAAAAGAAGAACAAGGTTAGAGTCTTTATATTATCTGATTTTGAGACTTGCTATAAAGCTACCATAAACAAGACGGTAGAGTACTGTCATAATGGTGTGTATGTATATGTATGAGTGTTTATACACATCTTAATGGAACAGAAGAGAAAATGCAGAAAGAGACCCAAACTCATATGGACCACACTGATTTCCAACAAAGGTGCCAGGGTAATTCACTAGGGGAAAAGAAAGCCTATTCAACAAATGATGCTGGAACAAATGAATATCTGTATGGGAAAAAATTAAAGCTAAAGCTTTATCTTTATACCATTATCAAAAATTAACATGAAATGTATCACAGACCTAAAAACAAGAGCTAAAACTAGTAAATGTCTAGAAGAAAACATGCAGAAAATCTTTGTGACAATAGGTTAGGTAAAGATTTCTTGGTTAAGAAAACATAATTATGAAAGAAAAAAATGATGGACTCCATAAAATGGACTCCATAAAAATAAAAAAGTCTGCTCTTTGAAAGATATGATTAAGAAAATGAAAAGGCAAGCCACAGAAGAGAACATATTTGCAAAAGGAATATCTGAAAAAAGGCTCCTATCCAGGATATATAAAAAACACTTACACACGAATAATAAGACAACAAACAACTCAATTTTAAAAGTAGGCAAAAGATTTGAAAAGACATTTCAGAAAAGGAGATATATGAGTGGCTGATAAGCACATGGAAAGATACTTAACAGCAATTGTCATCAGGAATATGTAACTTAAAACCACAATGAGATACCTACTATACACCCAGCAGAAAGACTAAAGTAAACTAGAGTGACAATACCAAATGTTGGAAAGAATGTGGAGCAACTGGAGCTCTCATACTTTGCTGATGGGAATGTAAAATGGTACAGGCACTTTGGAAAACAAAATGGAACTAGCTAATAAAATTAAACATAAATTTATAACACATATGACCTACCAATCCTATTCTTGGGTATTTACACATGAGAAATGAGAACATACAGCCTCACAGAGAATTGTGCATAAATATTCATATCAGTATTAGTTATAACAGATAGACCTGGAAACTATGAAAATATCCATCAACTGGTGAAGGCTAAAGAAATTGTGGTACATTCTTTACCAATAAAAAGGAACAAAATATTAATACTTGCAACAACATGGATGAACCTCAAAAACATTATGCTAAGTAAAAGAAGTCAAACACAAAAAGTAGATAGGGTATGATTGCATATTTATATGAAATTCTAAAACTCTCAAAAATAGATAATAGAAAGCATACCAGTGGTTGCATGGGGATGGAAACTGGGGGAAAGGATTGAATGTAGAGGACATGCGGGAACTTTTAAGGATGATGGAACTATTCTATATCTTAATTGTGGTGGAGATTCAATGATTGCATACAATTACCAAATTCATCTGACTGTATGCTTAAAATGAGTGGGTTTTATTGTACATAAATTATCTCTCAAGCTATTTCTTAAGGAAATTTCTCAACTGTAAAATGAGTAAATTTGTCTTTACTCACAAGGGACATGATTATGTACATAGAAAATCTAAAGAATCTACAAAAATTTAGAATAAGTGAATTTAGCAAAGGTCACTAGATAGGTTACTTTACAAAAATTAGTTGTACTTCTGTATTGTAGTAACAAAGAATTGGAAAATTAATATCTTCTCTTTTTATTGGAACCTATAATTAGCACTATAGTTGTTAATTATATGTCCCAGAGACTTAAATTTTTGGTCTGTTCATATGCCAGTTGAGCCCTGAATCTCTGCAGAGTTGCTACACCTACTTTCTAGTTCATTGGACTCACCCAGGACAACTAACAGAAGGATGATGATGGACAATGCCCATCCCCCCAAAATAGAGTATATACAACTGCAAGCAAGACAGTTCCATCCATCTGCCCTATGGGATCTAAGCCCCTTCTCAATCAGAAACAGAGTGGGCATTACTATCCCCAAATCCTAAAGATTGAGGAGTGAACAAACATAAAGGGGGAATGCAACTATGGACTAAAGTACACTTATTATTCTAGCAATGGAAGAACTTCTATCATTAATATAATGGCAGTGGCCAACAGAGGTTCTGAGGCAAGGAAGAGGGAAGAATAGGTATAATATGGAGGCATTTTTGGGACATCGGAATTGTCCTGCATGACACTGCAATGATGGATACAGGCCATTATACATCATTTTTTCAAAGCCTAAAAATTGTGTGGGGCAAAGTGTAAACTATAATGTAAACTATAGTCCACGGTTAGCAGCAATGCTTAAATATGTGTTCATCAATTGTAACAAATGTACCACACTAATGAAAGATGTTTTTAATGTGGGAAAGTGTATGAGAGGGATGGGGTGGGGTATATGGGAATCCTCTATATTTTTTATGTAACAATCATGTAATCCAAAACTTCTTTTTAAAAAAATAAATAAAAGTACTATAAAATAGCAACAAAAATATAAATACTTATGAAAGAATCTAACAATATACAAGACCTCTACACTGAAAACCACAAAGCCTTGTTTAGAGACATTATAGATGACCTAAGTAAATAAAGAGATAATTATATTTATGAAGTAGATGGTTCAATATAGTTAAAATGTCAATTCTTCCCAAACTGAACTAAATACTCAACAAAATCATGGCAGACTTTTTTTTTTTTTTAAGAAATTAACAAGTTTATTCTAAAATTTAAATTTAAATGCAAAGGGCTTAGAATAGCCAAGACAGTTCTGGAGAAAAACTAAGTTGGGGGAATTACACTTCTAGATTTCAGACTTCATATAAAGCTATCGCAATTAAGATGCTAAGATATTGCTACAAAGAACGACAAATAGACAAATGAAACAAAAGAGAAGCTAGAGGCAGATCCACACATAAAAGTGAATACAAAACAAAATTAAGACTGAATTTCAGTAAAGAAAGGATGGTCTTTTCCATAATTGTAGTTGGAAAAATTGGACACCCATAGAGAAAAAAAATTTAACATTGACCCTTACCTTATATCATACACAAAAATTAAACCAGGCACATCATAGAACTAAATATAAAGGCTAAAACTATATAATTCCTAGAAGAAAATAGGAGAATATTTCATGATGTTCGATAGGCAAAGATTTCCTCAACAAGACATAGGCACTGACTGAAAAAGAAAATTTAGACTTCATTAAAATTAAGAACTTCTATTCATCAAAAGACATCATTAAGACACTGAATTGGCAAGCTGCAGGCAAAGAGAAGATATTTGCAACACATATATTGAACAGGGGACTCATATGTAGAACATTAAAAAATTGCTCTTCTAAAGCAATATGAAAAAGATAAACAGCAGAATTTTTAAATGGGCAAAAGATTGAACAGGCACTTCACAAAAAAGCATATCCAAATGGCCAACTGGCATATGACATGGTATTAAACACTACCGATCATTAAGGAAACAAATTAAAATCATAATGAGATATTACTACATACCCACCAGGATGGTTAAAATTAATAAGACTAGTAATGCCAGAAGTTGGCAAGGAGGTGGAATAACCAGAATGCTCATACCTTGCTGATGGGAATGTAAAATGGAACAACCACTTTGGAAAATCTGGCAGTTTCTTATAAAAGTAAATAAAGACCTACCCTATGATTGAGAAATTACACATATGTCCACAAAGGTGTGCAAAAAATGTTCATAGTAGCTTTATGACAGCCTAAAACTAGAAATAGATCAGATGTCCATCAACAGTAGAATAAATAAACCAACTGTGGTATATTGATATAATAAAATACTACTCAGCAATAAAAGGAATGAACTACTGATAAACATAATAACATGAATCTCAAAAACATTTTTCTGGAAGAAATCAAGCCTTATCTAAAAGAGTATAATTGTATGATTCCATTTATATGAAGATCTAGTCATCTAGATTATATTGATATGAAAGCTAAACTAATCCATGATGGGAAAAAATCAGAACAGTGGTTGCCTTTGGGGGTATAATATGCATACTTATGTAATTAGGCAGAATTTTACTGATGTTTGAAATGCATCAAAAGGTAAGGTGGACAAAGGGATGGAGATATAGATATGTGATAAAGTACAGTAAAATGTTACGGAAAGAATCTATTCATGATAGGTATACATCCAATTTTCTCCTTTTTGCCCAAAAACAAAATATTCTCTTTATCCTGTTTTCTGAGAAAGAGAGAGAGGGAGAGGGAATGGAAGGGAGGGTGGAGGGAGTGAGGGAGGGAAGGAGGGTAGAGGAAGTGAGGGAGGGAAGGAGGGTGGAGGGAGAGTGAGAGGAAGGAGAGTGAGAGGAAGGAGGGGTAAGGGAGAGTGAGAGGGGGAAGGGGAAGGGAGGGGGGAGGGGAGGGGGAAAGAGAGAGAGGCACAAAATACCAAGGTTGTTGAGAATGTGGAGCAACTGGAACTTGCTGGTTGGAATATACTCTGGTTTAACTGCTTTGGAAGACTGGCAAAACCTATGGCTCAACAATTCTACTATTAGATAGATGCAAAATAAATGAGAGCATATGCCACCAAAGACATGAACAAAAATATTCACATCTTTATTCATAATTGTAAAAACAATGAAAACACTATCCATTGAAACTATCCTTCAAAATGAAAGAAAAATAAAGATAGTTTCAGATATACAAAAACTGGATCTGTTACCAGCAGCCTTGCATTACATTGCTAGAGGAAATTCTTCAGGCTCAAGGAAAGTAATACCAGATGGAAATGTGGAGCGATGGGAAGGAATGAAGAGTGCCAGAAATGGTAAATATGAGGGTAAGTGTAACAGACCACTCTGGCTGCTGTGGGGAGAAGGAATTGTGGAGGGAAGAGTGGAAGTAGGGGACCAGTTGGGAGGCTATTCTTCTCAACCAGGTTAGACACGATGGTGGCTTTGACAACCTCAACCTCAGCACTGTCTCCACATACTGCCAAACATTTCCCGGGGGGCAAAACCATTCCTGGTTGAGAACCAATGAAGGAAAGTGGATAGATTTAAGATATAGTTTGGAGATGAAGCCAACAGGACTTAGTGATATGTTGGATATGGAGGAAGGAAGGAAGGAGAAAAATCAGGAATGACTCAGGTTTTGGCTTGAGCAAACAGATGGAGGTGGTACCATTTACTGAGATGGGGGAGACTGGGTGGGGAAGAAATGAACTGAGGGGGTGATGTGAAGACTTTTTCTTAGCATATTAATTTTAGCTGGCCACTGAACATTCAAATCGGGGTTACTCAAAAGCATGATACTTGGAATCCTGTGGGTGTGAACTTTTTACCAGTCTATGAAGAGATGAACACAGAAATTGGGAGTAAGCTTTTAGAAACTTTTTAGAAACTCAGAAGTTGAAAGAAATTCTATTTCTATTGATTGTAAATTTCTAAAATTTGGGCTTGAAAAAAAAAAAAACAGACAAAACTAACTATGGTGACAGAGGTCAGAAATATTGGTTACCTTTGGGGTGGTACTCACTCTGAAGGGGCAGGAAGGAAACTTCTGGGGAAATGCAAATGCTGTATATCTTTTTTTGTTGTTTAATGAAGTTTTATTGAAGTATATCGTTCACACAGGAACACACATAATCAACAAGTGTATAGCAAAAGCTGCGAACCCACCAAACAAGCCCATCATCTAACAGGGCTCCCACACATCATCCCACCAACACCACCCCACATTGCTGTGAAACTTCTGCCACAAACTATGAAAGAGCATCGTCAAAAGTATCACTACTAACTGTAGCTCATATCTTACATTTGGTGTATTTCCCCCCCAACCCACCCAATTACTGACAGCCTGTATTAGTATTATACATTTGTTATAGTTCATGAGAAATGTTCCCATATCTGTCCCTGTTAACCACAGTCCATCTTCCACCACTGGATTCTCTGTATTATACCAAATGCTGTTGTCATGATCTAGGTTACCTGAGTGTATACACCTGTCAAAAGTCATCACAAAATTGTGAACTTCATAACAAAATGTAACAATAAAAATACAGAAAAGAGGAGACAATAAATATGCTGTCAAAAGTGAAGGAGAAGAAGATAGCAAGTTAGCTTGCCAACTTGCTTCCAGTGCCCCTACCATTTCTCAGCCAAGGATGAGGGCCTTTAAGAGGCAACAAACCTGTGTGAATTGTCTGAATCTGCAGGTTCCTCATCTGCAAAATAAAGGGACTAGATGGAATGATCTTCAAGTTACCTTACAGCTTTAGGAGCCTTAATTCTGTTTATGAATGAAAGCTTAAACCAGAAAAATTGTATTTTCCTTTGGTCTTTGAACATGAGAAAAAAACTCAAAGTTAAATCCAAGTCGAATCAGGTCATGGCAAAGGACAAATGAGTAGACTGGTGGAGGACTCAGCAAATCTCTAAACTGTAAAACCACTTTCTGGATTATCTTCTTCTATATCTGCCAGCTCACTACTTCTACTTTAAGCATCTCATTTTTCTTGGAACTTATAAAGAATTTTCCAAAATGGACCCAGCTCAGATGCTCAAAATATAAATCAATCAAATGAACAGTTATTATCAGTCATTTAGCAAGTATTTATTGAGTGCCAACCATTCTATGTACAAACTCTGCACTCTGGAAATACCAGCAGGGAAGTGGAAAACTCTGTCCCTCAAAAATCATATGACACATTCTAGGGTGACCATTCATCCCAGCTTGCTTGGGACAAGTCCTACTTAAATATTTTCCCCACATAATAATTAATAGCACCCCTTTTCATCTCAATAGTGCCCGGTGCAGACATGGTCAAGTCCGTGACCCCAGCCCTGTGAATATGAACTTATTTGTAAATAGGATCCTTAAGATGCAATTAGCTAAGATGAGGCCAAACTGGAGCAGGGTGGACCCTAATCCAGTATGACTGGTGTCCTTATAAGGAGAGGAAATTTGAATGTGGACAGAGAGACAGAAACTGCCACACGACAGAGGCAGAGACTGACATGGAACGCCACGGGTTGCTGGCTACCCACCAGGAGCCAGGGAAGAGGGAGGGAACAGAGTCTCCCCTTTAAGCAGCAGCATAGCCCTGCCAACATCTTGATTTCAGACTTGTAGCCCCTAGAACTTTGTTACAGCAGCCCTGGCAAATGAAGACAGTGTTCCAGTAGGAATGATAAATGACACAGTTACCTTACATGTCAGAGAGGAGAGTGCATCAGCACAAAAATGCACAGGGAACAAGCAATTCGTTTTTGTTGTAATAGCAGCAGTTCCCATTTAGCTCACACCTGTTATCTTGCCAGGTACTGTTCTAAATGCCGACTTCACTGGACCTCCAGACAGCCCTGAGAGGTGGGCATTACTACCCCCATTTTAGAGGAGAAAGAGGTTTAGAGAGGTGCAGAACTTGTCCAAACCACACACCTAATGAACAGCAGTCAGAACAACACAAGTGTCCATTAACAGAAGAATGAATAAACAAAATGTGATATATCCAAACAGGAGAATATTATTCAAGTCCAAAATCAAGGTGTCAGCAAGGCCATGCTTTCTCCAAGTCTGAAGCATTCTGGTGATGGCAATCCATCATATGGAGCTCTCTCTCTCAGCTTCTCCTACTTCTGGTTTCTACTGCAAGTCTACTTTCCCTTGCTTATAAGGACTTCAGCCATATTGGATTAAAGCCCACCCTAATTCAATTTGGCCTCCTCTAAACAGGATCTTTGAAGATCGGATTCACAAATGAGTCCACACCTTAACTAATAATATCCTCAAAGGCCCTATTTATAAATGGGTTCACACCCACAAGACCAGGGGTTAGAACTTGACCACATCTTTATGGGGAATATGATTCAATCCCCAAGACCATCTATAACTTCTTACTTTAGGGAAGATGGAGTATTTTAAAGCAAATCCCACACATCACGTAATTTCACATGTAAATACTTCATTATGCACCTCTAACTGATAAGGACTCTTTCTCTTTTTCTTTTCAGAATTCAATAGTTCTTTCCTTTTTATGGCTGAATAATATTCCATTGCATGGATATACCATATTTTGTTTATCCACTCATCTGATAATGGACATTTGGGTTGTTTCTACCTTTTGGCTATTATGAACAATGCTGTTATGAACATTTGTGCACAATTTTTTTTTTTTGGTATGAAGATATGTTTTCAATTCTCGTGACTGTATACCTAGGAGTACAATTTCTGGGTCATGTGGTAAATCTCTAACATTTTGATGTTTCCCAAGTGGATGTACTATTTTATATTCCACAAGCAATATATGAGGGTTCCAGGTATTCTCTATACTCACTAGCACCTGTTATTTTCTGTCTTTCAGAATATAGCTATCCTAAGTGGGTATGAAGTGGTATCTCACTGTGGTTTTGATTTGCATTTCCCTAAAGATTAATCATGTTGAGCATCTTTATTGGCCATTTGAATTATCTTCTTTGGAGAAATGTCTATTCAAGTCCTTTGACTATTTTTAAATTGGATTGTCTTTTTAATAAGTTAAGAGTTCATTATATATTCTGGATATCTGTCCCTTATCAGATATATGATTTACAAAAAATTGTGGGCTGTCTTAACTTTCTTGATTGTGTCCCTTGAAACACAAAGTTTTAAATTTTGATGTAGTTCAATTTATCTATTTTTATTTCTTTTGTTACTTGTGCTTTTGATATCATATCTAAGAATCCACTGCCTAGGCTAAGATAATGAAGATTTATGTCTATGTTTGCTGCTAAAAGTTTTATAGTTTCACCTCTTATATTTGGATTTATAATCCATTTTGAGTTAATTTTTGTATATGGTATGAAGCAGTGGTTCAACTTCATTCTTTTACAAGTAGATATCCAGTTTCCCAGCACCATTTCTTGAAAAGACTATTCTTTCCTCATTGAATAGTCTTGTCACACTTATCAAATCAATTGATCATGAATGTATGGTTTATTTCAGGAATCACAATTCTATTCAATTATATATATGTCTATCTTTTTGCCAGTACGACACCTTTTTTTTCTTCTTTTTTTTTTTTTAAGGAGGTACCAGGGAATGAACCCAGGACCTCTTATATGGGAATCAGGCACTCAACCACTGAGCTACATCTGCTCCCCAATGACAGTTGGTTTTTTTGTTTGTTTGTTCTTAGGAGGTGCTGGGGATTGAACCCACGACCTTTTACATGGGAAGCAGGCACTCAACCACTTGAGTTACATCCACTCCCCTACCAAACTGTTTTAATTACTGTAGCTTGTAATAAGTGTTGAAATTGCGAAGTGTGAGACCTCCAACTTTAGACTTTTTCAAGATTGTTTTGGCTGTTCTGGGTTCCTGGCATTTCCATATGAATTTTAGAGTCAGGTTGTCAATTTCTGCAAACAAGGCAGTTGAGGTTTCAGTAGGGATTGTGGTGAATTTGTAGATCAATTTGGAGAGTATTACCCTTAATAATGTTAATTCTTCCTATCTATAATTATAAGATGACTTCATTTATTTAGGTCTTCTTTAATTTCTTTAACAATATTTTGTTTTTTCAGAGTACAAGTCATACTACTACTACTTTTTTTTTTTTTTAAGGAGGTATCTGGGAATGAACCCAGGACCTCTTACATGGGAAGCAGGTGCTCAACCACTTGAGCGACATCCACTCCCAAATCCTTAGTTTTGACAGCTTTCCTGTTTTCTGGCATAACAAGATCTCACTCCAGATTTGGAAATAGCCATTTCTCCCAGGAGCTCTGCTGACTAGAGATTCTGAAGAAGTAGTTAACCTCCTCTGGCACCTATCGCTCTATAGTAGAGAGGAGACACTCCTGCTTATGATCACCCAACTTCCTCTGAGCCATGACTAGCAAGTTACTTGATTATAATTTGGCTTCCATGTAGAATACACTGATGAAAGGATTCTGATGGAAAGACTCCATCACAGTTCTGTTCCTCTCTATTAAGTTTGGTCCATATGTTCAGCTCTGGGTACTCTGACTAAGCCAAATTTCTGGACCTTCCTAGTTGAGAGTCAGACCCTGACCCATGGAGATGGAACCCAAAAGAACAGTCAGCTGGTAACCTGGGAAATCTCTCTATATCATTGCATTTATCACCCAACTATACATTTCAAGGGCGGGGCAGTATCTGAAGCAGGCACATACCTGAGGGTGCCTTTTCAAGTTCTTTCTGCCCCTGTTCCCACAGTGAAATGCCAATTAAAGCATAATCACTCCACAGAGTCCACTATTTATGAACTCGTGAGTTAAAAGGAAAGGCCAGGTATACTACCACTTGCTTGAGGAATCCTTTAGAAGCTTTCTTGCCTCTAAACCAGTACAGTCATATATATTTCCAGTGGTCAGATTCAGAACTGAATCATATGACCCATAGAAGTGGTTTACAGAAATTGGGTAAGCAGTTCCCCTTCTTAAGGAAGACAGAGGTAAGTGGTATCAAGAAGGGAAGCGGCTGTGGCTTAATCAGTAGGGCTCCCGTTTACCATATGGGAGGCCCCAGGTTCGGTTCCCGGGGCCTCCTGGTGAAGGCAAGCCCACCCGTACGGCGTGGTTAGCTGACCCAGCGAGCACAAGCAGCAAGGGGGGGATAAATGAATAAATAAATAAAATCTTAAAAAAAAAGAAGGACATGCTCCAGAGGCGGGGCCTCAAGTACTAACAGCAAAATCCGTACGCTCTTAGGTCTAGAATGGATCCTGGAGCAACAGACAAACCCTGTTTAAAGATGGAAGAGACTGCGGTCTAAAAAGGTCATGTAGCGAGAAGTCTCACAGATAGTTGAGAGGCAAAGCAGGGACACTAATCTGGTTCCATGATTCCAAATGCACAGGACTTCTTCCATTGCCTGATTTCAACATATGCAGAAGTAAAGCCAAAACATGGAAGTTAAGACATATGAGATGACTCTCTAATATTTGTTTGTTGATGCTCATTCTTTTAATATGCCTCAAAGTCCTGTGCTTACTTAGATGCTTAAGCAATTATTTCCATGTCACACTCCATTGTTTCTTGTTTTGTTTTCACATCCCTAAGTACTGATACAAATAATGATGCTATTTATCTTTGGACTGCCCACATGTTGACAAAATGAGTAAGAACAGAAAAGAAGTAAGTAACCAAAGCCTCTCTGTGTCTACTAAGCTGCATTTTGCTCACTCTGAACAGAGTAGCTGTCTTCAAGTTCCTCCTTTCCTTCCTTTTTTCTACTGATACTATCTTCCTCTGGTCTTCTGATCAGGACTCAGCTCTCCCATTCCAATTCAGGCCTGTTCTCAATAGCAGAGACGTATTTCTAACAGTCCCTACCCTGTCTGTCTTCTGTTTAACATGATTCTATGGTTTCCTACACTTTGAGGATAAGGTCCACTCAAAATATTCCCAGCCTAGCCCCAACTCACCTACCTTCGAACCTTCAAGCTTCATCTCTCTGTATATCTCAACATGCACCCTACACTCCAGTGACCTGAAAAAAGGCAAAATCTGTGCCTTTGAACCTGATATTCTCAGAGCTCATATTCTGTTACAATCCTATTAAGCTCCTTTCGATATGCTCAAATGGCTTTTCTTCCGTGAAGTCTTCCTGACCCCTAAACTGGAATTCTTCCCTCTATAGCACTTTACATCCTTTCCTTTTATGTTTCTAGTGGTCTTTATCTAATTTCTTGTGTTATGATTATAAGTGCATGCATCTATAGCCTTTAGCACCAGAATGCAAGCTTACTGAAGGCTGGCCTAGCACCCTCAACCTAGTACAATATTCAAGTAAGTGATTGCCCTAAGTGTCTGGGGTTGAAGAGGATAAACCTTTCAAACACAGAAGGAAGAAGAACAAACAACATCCAACTTGTCATAAATACAGGTGGCTCAGAGAGATAATATAAATTAGAAGGCAAAGGGCCTAACGAGCAGGCTAGGGCTGTACACAGTGGCTTCTGATATTTACAATCACAGCCCTCCTCAAGGACCATTTCCTCTCACAGGGCCTGTCCACCACCTAGGGGGCTGTGACTGGAGCCCAGGGAGATGTGGCTGCAGGAGAGAGGTGGCTTGCATCCTCAGCTTTGCAGAGAGCTCCCTGCCAAAGTACAGGCAGGTGGGCATCAGTCACTAGGAACTTCTCCACTAAGAGCTTCTCTTCCTCCAAGAAATTTCAAGTTCAATAGGTATGAGGTCAAGTCCTGACCTTATTTTGAGAGGAAAAAAAATCCCAAGTAACTTGAATGTGCCACTCTAATTAAGAACCCTGAAGTGAAAAAAAAAAAAAAAGAACCCTGAAGTAAACCAATATGCTATCTCTCAAATAAATACCTACTTTAATAAATCATGAATTCCTGAGGCAGAAAAAGACCTAACTATTCATTTTAAACATTAATAACTGAAGGATACAGGGAGAGTGAGAAAAGAAGAGACTCTCAAATGCTCTTGGATGTGTATTAAGAGAATCAGGAGCAAGTTCAGGGATGCTTGCTGGAACATCATTTATACTACTAGAAAGTTTGGACACAGTCTAAATGTCTTTCAACAGAAAAATAGATGAATTTTCAAATATTTTAGACAACGAACACTGTGCTGTGGTGAAACTGGCTGAACTAGAGCTACATGCAGCAACACAGATAAATCTCAAAAGAACACTCTTGCATGAAAAAAGTAATCAGCTTGACATCACTTGGGTCAAGTTTTCAAATATGGGAAACAACAGGATATATTGTCTAGAGAGACACTGCACATGCAATGAAAGTATAAAGATATCCACAGTAATGATAAGCTCCAATTTGAGGGCAGGGTCTATCTCTGGAGGGAAGGGAGAGGGTAGGCATGCCTTCAGGTTGGGGATCAAGGGGTGCGCCAACTAAATACTTTACTTCATTCTTCGGTTGAGTGGTGGTTCCCAGGTTCACATCATAGTCCCTAATCCTTTTGTATGTTCATCATAAAGTTAGTATTAAGAAAAAGTTCTCAAATGGTCAATCTAAATATCTCCCGTGTTAGATACTTCAATGTACCAAGGACTGAGCAGCATATCCTCCACAAGTTTACCAGACTCGTTAAGGTGGGAGGTGAACTGGGTCCCCTACCAGGCCTTTCCTGGACAAAATGTGGCTTTCAGTGAACCTTCTCTCCCTCTCAGGCCCCTCCCTGCCTCCTCAGCTTTAACATGCGCTGCTCCCTTTTCTTCTGAGAGCAAGAGGGAAGATATGTGTCAACATGACCTGTTTGGTGTCAATGAGCATAAGACCTGGATGAGCCCCAGAGCCATGAATCCCTGCGGGTTTCTCAGGCAGCTGCAGTGTAATGGAAAGAACCTCAGGGAGATGGCTCAGGAGACACAGGGTGACTTAGTTATGTGACTTAGTGAGTTACCGAACCTCTTCTGGCCTCGGTGCCTTCATTTGTAAAATGAGAGGTTTGGATCCCTCAGGTCAGTCCCTTCCAGCTCTGAAATCGCTGGCACCATGAGCCACATCCCAAACGCTCTTGGCTCTGGTCCTCCAGCACAGAAGAAACCTCTCCGATCAGGTGCTTTTGTTCTGAATTCCAACACCAACACTGGTGACTCTGGTGTCAGGCAAACAAGTTATTTATTAAAAATATTCCACAGAAATATTCTCCCACGTGTCTGAGTCATAGTGAAAACAGAAAACCCACACCTTTTTCTTCTGAGGACCACCCCACGTAGCCACCAGCTTCAACCAGCTGTAAAAACGCCCTCTTGAGATCCCCACAGAGCCAAGGCCAAAGGCCTGCTGCGTGCGGTGGTGGGACGCTGGGACAGGAGCGCACAAGTGCACACAGGCTGCTCACCCTCAGCAGAGTAACTGTGGAGCCGGCGTGGTCTGAGAGAGAAATCAACAGAGAACTCTACTCTGTGAGAGGGCATTTCCTAAGTGGTCCGCCTGCCCCCAGGCATTCTTATTTCATTTATTGAGTTATGGCACAACAATAAAACTTAGCTTGGGACAAGCAGTTTTTAAATATTTTTAAATTTTTAATAGGATTTTTTTCAAAGGATAGAAAATGTGTAAGGACATAGTATACGATTCAAAAGCTAAGTCACTGACACCAAAAGCATTAGCAACAAAAGAAAAAAATAGATGAAGTGGACTTCATCAAAATTAAAAACCTATGTGCATCCAAGGGTATCGAGAAAGTGAAAAGGCAACCCCTAGAATGGGGGAAATATTAGCAAATCATATCTGATAAGGGTTTCATATCCAAAATATTTAAAGCAATCCTACAACTCAACAACAAAAAAGACAAACAACCCAATAAAAAAATGGGCCAATAGACATTTCTTCAAAGAAGATAAACAGATGGCCAAGAAACACATGCAGAGATGTACAACATCATTAGCCATTTGGAAAATGCAAATTGAAACAACAATGGGATAGCCCTTCACACCCATTAGAACGACTGTTGTTTTTTTTTTTCTTTAATGATGTGCTGGGAAAGATTTGGGGAAATAGGAATCCTCCTGCATTGCTGGTGGGAATGTAAAACGATGCAGCTATTGTGGAAAACAGTTTGACAGTTCCTCAGAAAGTTAAATATAGAATTGCCATATGACCTGGCAATCTCACTTCTAGGTATATACCTAAAAGAATTGAAAGCAGGGACTGAGACAGATATCTATACACCAATGTTCATAGAAGCATTATTCACAATAGCCAAGAAAGCAAGCCAAGTGTCCATCAACAGATGAATGAATAGACGAAATGTGGTACATATACTCAATGGAATATTATTCAGCTGTAAAAAGGAATGAAGTTATGATACTTGCTGTGACATGGATGAACCTTCAAGACATCCTGTTGAGTGAAATAAGCCAGATACAAAAGGACAGATATTGTATATCTCACTTATCTGAAATACTTAGAAGATGCAAATGCATAAGAGATAGAGAGATTACAGGGTGCAAGGGGCGGAAGTGCGGATGGGGAATCAGGAGATAATGCTTAATAGTTAGAGTTTCTGTTTGGGGTATGGAAAAGTCTTGATAAAGGATGGTGTTGATGGTAGTACAACATTGTGAATGTAATTAACACCACTGAATTGTATACTTGACAGTGGTTAAAATGGGAAACTTGTATATATATTATCATGATAATTTTTTAAAAGTATATTACATCTGTGCTCTAGAGCAGTGTTTCCCAAACTGTGTGCCAAAGTCCCCTGGGGCATGGCAGTGACTTGGCACCATGGGATATTTTAAACGTTTCAACATTAGTTTGTGCTACCTTCGTTAAGATAATCCCTTGTCTTTGCAAAACAGTTTTTGGCAGCTGTTTTATGAAAGCAAGTATAGTGTGAAAATCAATATAAAACAGGAAATGAGTGTGATGTCTGATTCCAGGGTTTCAGAATTTGTGCGGTAAGCAACAGGAGCACACATCTGATTAGTGATTAGTGACTGACCGTGGTTACTTCAAGTGAGATAAATCTAGTTTCCTTCAATTTACCTATAGTATTTTTTCAAATGCCTACTAAAGTGTTAGGACATAAATACTTACTAAGTTGTTTGGTTCTAACTACTGAATAAAAAGAGTTGTTCTGTATTTCTTTTGGCCTAGGGACATTGAGGCACCGTGAACAGAGGAAGTTTGGGAACCTCTTCTTCAGGAGCATGTAGTTGAATTTCTGAGGCCAGAAGGCACCACAGTGCTGCACGCAGGATGTGGACGGTTAGGTTTATATATTCTCCTAGAATTGGCACTCAAGTCAGGAATCAGAGAAGAGGGAGCAGAGTCAGGGTGGAGCCCAATCTAGGAAGGTATCAAACCAGTGGGACAGACTTGGCCCCTGAGGGCTGGGAAGAATCTAAACCACAAATAGGAGAGAGGGCATTTGCATGAGCAAAGAAAATGGGAATGAATCTGGCTGGTGCTGGAGACTCTGAAGAGACCAGCTGAGGAGTCAGAGCTTTAATCTGGGGGCAGTGAGAACTATGAGAGTTCATAAGAATGAAAAGACAAAAAACAGTGTTATAGGAAGATTAACCTGAGTAGGGGTGGTGGATAGATTGGAGAAATGAGAAGGTAGAGACAAGGGTCAGATATATTGGATTGAAAAAAATTGCAACAGATTCTCCGTTATTTGGGGGTAGTGATGTTCTATAAAGTTGCTACAAACACTTAATCAGCAAGCACCAAACTACTGCTCATGGGGGAAATGGACGGTTAGATTGCTGTCAGCGTCTGGTCACAACATTTTCATCAATGGATCCATACATAACCTCGTTTTACCTGTGCCTCTGTTTAAAAGACACCTTATTTACTATTACATTGTTGATTCATCAACATTGAATTCACGGCCAACAGCACTATAACTCATGCCTGAATGAAGCTTATCTAACATGCGTGCTTTTCTCAGTAAGGCACGCTACAGCTTTCTTGCACTTAGGAACATTAGACAACAGCACTAGGCTTGGGAGCCATCAACAAAGAGGACAAAAATGCAAAAAATGTGGCACTAAATATACTGTGAAAAGGATACTTGCTTACAGTGTGAGAGGTGAAACAAGAAGGCAGCACATTGACTTGCATGACTCAGCTGGGAACGTTTGCATTGGGCGACTCAAATTTTTGGCTGCTCTGCATGTATCTATAAATAACCACCAAAGTACTACAAAGTATTGATTTTGGGATTACAGATAAATTTTTGTGAGTAGGCAAATTCGCAAAACCAGAATCTGTGAATAATGAGGATTTACTGTGTATTTCCTGAAAAAACAATTCACCTACATTAGAAAGAGCCTACTATGGTACAGAGGAGGTGCTGGGTCTATCCTTCAACTGTACCACACTGTGAATTTGCCACAACTGTATCCCTGATAACAGGAATTGTATCCCTTGACTGTATGTTTGGAAAATTGCTGCTTTAGAATTCTCTCTAACTGGGGCACACTGGAATTAAATTTTTGGAAATTCTGTTTAAAAACCATAGCCTTGATTCTGGAAAAGTACATATTAAAAAAAGGGTAGCACAGAATAGGAGGAAAAACTGATGGAGTCAGGAGACCTGGGGTTGAATCCCAATATGACCCCCAACTCGGCAAAGAAGCGTTCCAGGCCTCAGCTTCCTCATTCTGAAAAGGAGGACACTGATTTGAGACACATAGAAAACCAAATTGCCAAAGGTGGTTTATGTCTACCTGATGAATTAAGCTCAATCTTTTTGTGCACTGATAAGTAGAGCCAAAATTGTGGTTGCATGAAGCATTTATAGCACTAAAGCGTTCTGTATTATTAAAATATCATAATCTGGACTCCTGTAAACTATTCTTACTATAATAGCAGTGAACATGTACAACCACTATGAATACTGACAGAAACTTGTGGAACTAAAACCAGTCTTGTGTACCAATGTCACTCCATGACAATGGCTCACAAGACAACATTTAAAATGAAAATGAAACAACTGATCTGCTTCATTTCTCGAGGAAATAAACTCCATACAACCTGCACTGAAACAGAGCAGGAATGTCTCAGGATGATGGGGTTTAAAAACTGGAAAGGATATCGGGGGGACAGAATAACATACTTGAAATCATTATTAACATTATTAACATAAGAGATACACAATAAAGGTTGCATCTGAAATGACATTAGGAGATTCCTAAGGATTTTTATTTTAAATCCAAGTATGAACAGCATTTTTGTTCCTTTCCATCTTCAGAAGGTATGATAATGTAATCCCACAGAAGAGTCCATAAAGCACTCATGAGTCTTTACTCAAACTGGGTAGAAAATCAAATGAGACAGTATTTGGGACTCGCCTACAGTGACGGCTTTATACTTTTATGGGATTGTCAGTGTTTGGTGAAGAGTCACACAGGCATTCTTTGGCTTTTTAAATGGCCTCTGCCTATTGTAGACTCTTTAGAAGCACTGATGTGCTGCTTCTAAACCCCAGGCCCAGCAGCCCCCGGGATAAAGATGGCATGGCTCTACCCCTAAACACAGCTCTGCACTACAGCTTTTGCTCTAGTAGGTAGGCTGTGGTTTCTTTACAAGGGGGATGGAGAGGGTAGGGCAGAGGAAGGAAAAGCAATCTCTCATCTCTGGGAAACTTGTAAAATGGCTTCCCTCAATGAGTTTGTGCCAGCACAATCTCCACATCCAGCCCACTCCTTACAGGTCAGTGAACCCATTCAGTGATTAGGAAATGACCCAAAAGCTTCAGTGCAAGGAGAGGTGGCGGGGTGGTAGGAACACTTGGAGAGAACGCAGTATCCTGTTTAACTTGGCTGTGCCAGTGCCAAGCCCTTTCTCTGTGAATGTTTTTTTTTTTTTTTTTTTTTGAGTTAGATTAAGAACAAAAACATCCTCCTTCCAATGGCCTTTCCTCTCCTGAAATGGACTGTTCTCCATACTTAAGAAACCTACCATTGCATCACTTAACCTTTCCGCTCATTAATCTCCTCATTGGTGAGATAGGGAGTGAGCCCTAGTTTACTTACATCATAGGCTATTGTGTGGAAAATGCCTTGAAAGAAAAGTGTGATGCACTTGGAAAAGATAATAGAATATAGTGTAAGTTCTTAAAGTGCAATTGAACTGAGTTAACTCACGGTTATACATTTAATTAAGAATGAAGAAAGGGTGAAAGTGGGAAATTAAATAAAAGTAAATAAAAGTAAAAAGTAAAAGTTTTGGTGGCCAAAAACTTGGTATCCTCAGCTATTAGCATTACGGCCACAAGAAACGATGACTTAAAGCTTTAGCAGTTTACAAAGTTAGCATTTACAGAAATGCAAATGCTGCTGCAGGTAGACAATGAAGCCTAATTCCTCAAATCCTAAAAAAAGCATCTTTCCCCCATAGTCAGCATTTTCTTTAGGAAATTGCCTGCGGTCCTTCTGCAGCAGGAATAACTATTAAGCGGTTCGGTCTGGGCACCCCCTGCTCTCTACTGACCAATAAGTCAGGGAGCTGCTGATATCACCAAGATTCTGTCTGGGATTTCTGCCACCCTGTCTCCTTTTATGAGACTATATTAGGGTAAGAGTGTCCAAGGACTTCAGTGCCTCTTCTCCTCTTAGGATGATGCACCTTACCCCTCTCCTATTACAAACCTTTAGTAACTCACTACTGCCTGAGTAAGTCCAAGGGCCCTTTCCTGCTCAGGGTTTCCCACTTGGTTGCCCTCTCCCATTTATTCCAACTTCTCTCCCATTATTCCAATCCCCACCCTCTCACCCCTATTCATTCCCACCTTGAAGCTTCATTCACCTTGTGCTCCTTAATTCTGTCTACACTGAGAGATCCACAACAATTCTTGCCTCCTTCTCCAGGTGTTTTAACCATCTTCCCCTTCCACCAAAGTCAACAGGGCCTGCACCATCTGCTTCAATCACAAGAGTACACCAGCAATCAGAGGACATCAGGGTTGGATGAGAGCTGACAGAGCATCTGTTCCAAATTTTCACAGAGCACACAAACCCCCTCTGTTCCATCTTTCACAAATGGCCACCCAGGCCTCATGTTGGGCCTATTCTGCATAATGTAAGTCCTCCACAGCCTGTGCCCAGACAAGAGGCCACCTAGTCCATACTGCTCAATAGCCAAAGTGCTGGGAAAGGCTTAGTCAAACTGAGCCAGAGACCGTTCCCTACAACTCCCAACTAACCCCAGTTTTGCCTTCTAGGTTCATACCTTCCTCATGCACAGGACAGTCCTTCAGGTATTTGTGGGTGTTTTCTCTTTTCCATCTAATTAAACCCTTTATTTTAGAATGTTCCCCGTGTTGCAGTTTCTGGATGTTTGGTACAATGCTAGTTGGTCTAATTTTGGTTCTCAATATCCCTCAGCATCGTTTAAGCCTGGTAATCTGAAGTGAAGTCAACACTCCAGGTGTGGGGTCTGGCCATTCAACTTCTATAAAGGAAACTTCACAGTGCAGAAGCTATTCCATACCACCTAACACGGCTGATTCACTCACTTTTTCTTGCAAGCTACTCAAAAGTCTTTTTCAGAGGTGTTCTTTAGTCATGTCTCCCCTATCCTGTACTCAAGGATTTTTTTTTTTTTTTTTTTTTTTTTAAGATCTAAGGACATACACTTTTGCCTGTTACATTTCATCTTCTTAGGTTCAGCTTCTTGTCCGTCACAATTTCTGTAGATCCTGATTCAAGTACTCTTCCCAGCTTATATGTGAATTTGCTGGTTGTGCCATTTTGTCCTCACCTAAATCATAAGTCAAAATGCTGATAAGGACAGTTTGAGGACTTAACCCTTCTGGCTTATCAACTTCCCTTCAGACTGCAAGCAGTGTGTTGTGCAACACTATGTATATAATAAATGCTAACACTTAATTGTTAAATTATACAAAATTCTACCTCAGATCAAAGAATGTCATAATTATAATATGTTTTCACAGTAATGATGGAATCTCTCAATTATTTTTTGTTGGGCTCATTTTCTCTCTCTCTCAAAACTCTGGGAACACGATAGAGCCTGCAAGGCTCAAGGAATAAACATTGTCAATAATGTGCTCCTTAAATCCTAGTGTAGCATCTATTCTGATTGGCTACAAACTCAGTTTGTAGGAAACCCATTGCATTAAAGCAGATAACATCTGTAAATCCTCTGGTTTCCTGTTTGGCTGCAATGTCAATATAATAATAGCTTCTGGCAGATAATTTTTACTGTAGTATAAACAGATTAAGCTCCACTTTTAAATATGAGAATTTGAGTGTGGCAGTACAAGCCAAAATGGGGGCTTTCATGTACCTTCTCTAGAGTAACCTTGTCAGACTCCTCACTAGTGAGAGTTCAACATATTCAACATTAGCGTGTTGAATGGGGCCTGCAGTGGTAATACTCCTCTCTGGATACATTCCCATTCCCAAGACAATTCAAAACACAATCAGGGAAAAGAGATTGCTACTGTGACAGAAGAAGGGAAGCAGGAATTCTTACACGTTGGGAGCTCAGTGGGTATCTGGTGATTCTAAGAACCACAATTTAGTTCAGCTTTGAAAATACTTTATATTGTGAAGTATGGGCACCAGGAAAACAGAACCAATGTCCCTGGTGCCCATCTCTCTTCTCGTCCCAATTCTGGGATCAAGTGTGACTGACCAGTCAGAATGGGGATGCAAGAGTTACCCTCCATCCCCGTTGCCTGGTGGTGGGAGGTAGAGGCCGCAATGGAATGTGTGTAGGAGAGGAGGGCAGAGAAAGCACTTCTATAAGTATGGTTGCTTTGGTTTCTTTTTGGTCACAATATGTAATAATTAATTTTGAATGCTTAAATGATATTAAATAGGAAAGTGGGACTTAGGAGTGGGCATAGGGTAGAAAGAGATTGAGAACCCAAACTATTCTAGGGTGATAGAAGTCAGAATAGTGGTTACCTTTGGGGGTATTGACCAGGAGGGGGGTTGAAGGAGCCTTCTGGAAGACTGGAAATGTTTATATCTTGATCTGGGGTGGGGGAAGGACAAGAGGTATCAACACAGTAAAAGTTCATTGAGATAGATACTTAAGATTTATGCACTTTGACTATATATAAATTATACCTCAATAAAAACAGTATTTTAAAAATGGGTTGAGAACCCCTGGCCGAATCTGGCACTGGCTGTCCCCTTTAAGTCATGATGCTGGTATGGAAAGGGCACTGGGCTCCATCTCATTCAGAGGGTAAATACATATAAGAGGACGTTAACTCAGTGAGACTCATCAATTACACCACCAAGCACAGCTTTCTAGCTTTCAACAAATGGATTTCTAGTTCTCAGCGGGGCCTGAGGCAAGGCCAGCGTGTCCCCTGGGAGCCAGGCAGAGCAGTGTGGATCCAGGAGGAGGGGATCCTGCTGCACCAAGCCACCCACCTGGAAGACACGGGTCTGGGATAAAAAGCACCTTCCTTTCTTTGCACTGGTTTTAGACGGAGGGATGGGACGTCAAAGGAAAGCAAGGGGAGGGCGCTGGGCCTGAGGAATGAGGAGGTGAGGCGCTGGGATCTTGAAAGAGCAATAAGCCCCACAGCAGACCCGGAGCACCGCTGTGTTTCCACAGCTGCTGCCGGAGCCGGGCCATGGGGCTCAGGGTCGGGTCACTTCCCCTCTCACACAATGTCAATATGTTCCTATCGTGAACTTGGCAGTTCAAAGTGAGACAAGGCAGGAGAACAGAGTATAGACAGCAGGGACAGAAGAGGGCACCTGACTATCATGAGAGGGAGAAAATGATTCTCAGGAGGCAGCTCACGTGCTCCCACATGTTGAGGATAAGGGGGTTCTCTGGAGCATGTCTCAGGCATCCAGTTCATTATAGTCCTTTGATTGCCACAAAAGCCCGATAGGGACGGGTAATGTTTTTTTTTAATTTTAATTTTTTAATTATTTTTATTTTTTTTACCATCTGCTATGTTCCCAGTGTAGTGCTAAGTGTTCACATAAATCAGGGGTTCTTAACCAGGGGTCCACAGACCTTCAAGGGGTCTGTGGAATGATTTCAGGGGGTCTGTGAGCTTCCACTGAAAATTCCAAAAAACATTATTCTTGTGGGGACGTGTTGGTGCAGTGTGATATATTTATTAAATAATGCACAGTATAGTGTGGACTTAGTAAGGGGTCCGTGGTTTCCACCTGACTGGCAAAGGGGTCCGTGGAACAAAAATGGTTAAGAACCCCTGACAAAAATGTTAGCACATTCAGTCCTAACAACCCTCCCATTTTTACAGACCAAGAAACTACAGTCCATAAGGGTTAAATGATTGCCCCTCAGTTACACAGCTGGACAAAGGCAGAGGTGGGAGCCAGAGCCTGAAGCCAGGGCTTTATCCACTTCCCAGGCCTCATGATAGAATCTGAATCCCTGTTCTCCAAACTCAACAAGGCTCTCGTCATTTCTGGCACTGTGGTGTTGCTGTTAAGTAAAAGGCCTAATCAGGAACAAGTTCTACAGTTCATTAGTTGAGATCCTGTTTTTACTTCTGTTGTTAAGGATAATTATTCGTTAACTTGAATATGACCATATACAAATTCTGATAGCAGGGGTTATCCATGAAATAATGACCTTAGCACCCGCTATTTGAGATGTAAGAAACGTGGAATTCTTGGTTCTGGTGGTAAGTCAAATACACTTATATTTTGTTAGAGAATGTGTGTGGAACATATAACGTATGAGTAAATAATTAACCTTGATTTAAAAAACACACACACACACACAAAAACATGCAAGAACCCTGTGTTTTAAACGTGCCTATTGGTAGGAATTTCTTTAAGTTATAGAATGTCTAGATGTTGTACCTGGTCTTTTTTCTGGGGGTGTGGGGGTGTGTGGGGAGTATGTACCTGTTCTTTTTGGGGGAGGGTATTTTTAAAGAAGCTTTAGATTACATAAATGTTACATCAAAAATATCAGGGGGTGGGGAGCGTGTTTAGCCCAGTGGTTGAGCACCTGCTTCCCATGTATGAGGTCCCAGGTTCAATCCCCAGTACCTCCTAAAGATATATATACCCTGCCCCCTCCCACACTTTCCCCCATTAACGACATTTTTCATTAGTGTGGTACATTTGTTACAACTGATGAACACATATTGAAGCATTGCTAACCATGGTCTATAGTTTATAGTTTGCACTTTGTACTGCACAATCTTACAGGTGATGACAAAATGTATAATGGCTTATATCCATCATGTAATGTCAGGCAGGACAATTCAAATTTCCCTGTATTATACCTATTCTTCCCTATCTATCCCGTCAGACCCTCTGGTGGCCACTGCCTTTATATCAGTGATACAAGTTCTACCATTGCTAGAATAATAGTAAGTCTACTTCAGTCCATAGTTGCATTTCCCCCCTTTACATTTGTTCATTCCTCAATTTTGAGGATTTGGGGATGGTGATGCCCACTCTGCTTCTGATTGAGAGGGGGCTTATGTACCTGTTCTTAAGGGTAGTGTCTCACACAGTATCTTGCACAAAACACATGCTTAGAAAATGCTCGTTGAAGAAAACTGAAATTTATAGTCACACAAGACCAACTATCATATTATATAAATCAAACAGATTAAAGCAAGTCTATTTTTCCATAAATAAAGACCAAAACCATCCAACGTCAAAAAGAATTATGAGTCATTTATGACTTGTTTACACTTCTGGCATCAACTTGACTCATCTGCAGCAATCAAGACTTCTCGCTCCCTTTAGCTGCATTAGCAGGTGGTGGTTATGGATCACCCTGGGAGGAAGAAGAGGTGCCTGGCCAGGCAGCATACAGGGTGAGCTGTTGAACTGTCATCCAGTGGACAGTGACTTGGTACGCTCTTAGGAAAGAAAACCTCCCTTGAACAGATTTGTGTGAATTGGCAACGACCTTGTGATGGAAATTCACTAAGGAGCCTGGATTTCAAGTCCTAGGAAGCCAAGCTTTCAAAGGCCTTCTGTGTACACCTGCCGCCTAGAGAGAAAGCAAGGGTTTCCCCTAGATCAGGGGTTCTTAACCTTTTTTTCTTTTTTTGTAGCAAAGGCAACAAATTTTATTATCCTGCTTTATATGTAATGTTTTAGAACTGTACAAAGATTTTCAACTTCTGAACAGAAATGTTATTTGGATATTAGTAGAGCCTTAATACTCATTTAAAATTTCATATATAGACTATTATATTATGAGTGAAGTGCTCTAGAATAATTCTTTTGTTGTTGTTGTTATGGAACAATGAAAATTGTTGTTAGGTAAACAGGCTGCTGCCTTTTTTGTTCTACCGGACCCCTTTGCCAGGCAGGTAGAAAGCAAGGACACCTTCCTAAGTCTACCCTACACTGTGTATTATTTAATAAATATATCATACCCACACCAACACGTCCCCACAAGAAGAATGTTTCTTCAATTTCAATTCAAGCTCACAGACCCCTTGTTAAGAACCCCTGCCCTAGATCCTGTAGGCTAAGTTGCTGAATCAGAGAAGGATAAATTATAAGCATTTTTAACAATTCCACAACACTGCAGAAGCAGGGGTAACATACTCCCAACCTGAACAAATGGCCCCTTCACTTCAGTATTTTATAATCTGGTAAAGGCCCACAGCCCTAAGTGGGGAGGGTTAGGGGGAGGCTGTCTGTTGGAGGGAGCTTGGCTGGGTTTTTAAAAACTGCCAGAGGGCGAATGTGGCTCAAATGGTTGGGTGTCTGTTTCCCATATGGAGGGACCTGGGTTCAATCACCGGGACCTCCTGGTAAAATAAAAATTTAAAAAAATGAAAAAAAAAAAAAAAAAAAAAAAAAAAAATCTGCCAGAGGGGCCATACATACTTACACAGCAACACCCAGCAGTGCCTCAGTTGGCCTCCCTTGACTTTCTTTTGCCAAAGTTTCTCTATTTTTTCACACATATACAATTGTTGTTCAATGGCTTTTCCTTTCTTTTGTGGAGAATAAGCCCTACTCTGGACTTTGAACTCAAAATCCAAGGTTGGGAAGGTGGTTCTGAGCTGGCGGACTTGCACCAGCTCTGTTCCAAGAGAGGGGACCGAGAAATATCTGGGCTTTGGAAGTAACTTTATGATGTTTGGATTTTGTGCTGGCACTAGGTTCTGGGTTTTAAGCACTCTGCTGTCATATGGTGTTTGGCCTTTCCAAGAAAAACTCTATAAAATGAAAATACTTTATTGCCATGGCCTTTGACTTCTCGAGATTCCCACAAATACTGTAATCTCTTGCAACATTTAATTTAATTTAAACTCACTTCACCTAAAGAAAAGATTAGAACAGTTCTAAACCTGTCCATTTCACGTTTTAAAAAGCCCCAGTCTTCTCTATGGTGTCACTGTTTTGTTTGCTATGTGCCAAATTGTTATTTCACAAATGCAAAAAGAAAATTGGCATCACATCCATATGAACTAAACTATTGGCAAAGGCAATGCTGAAGCTTGCCATTGAGAAGATTACATTCCCAAGAAACTCCTTCAGCAGTTTCCAATATCCACAAACTAAAAAAGTATGTGTGCATGTGCACGTGTGGAAAGAAGCTGATTCCTAACCCCCAACCCCCATTTTCAGGTAGCAGTCTATTAGTCACTAAGTCACCCAGAACTTAAATATCTTAGTTTGTACACATATATACATATCAAATAATAAATGTGCATCAATAAGTGATAAAATTATATGAAACTGGGAACCCCTCAGAGCCAAAAAACCCTGTCCCCTACTTCCTCTTTGAACTACCTTCTTGATAGCTTCTTGGTATCTTCTGAAATTTGAAATCCCCACCAAACAGGTCCCTAGTTCATTATGTTTAATCTGATACAAAATAAAGCCCACCTGCCCTGAACCCACCCTATAAGACAGGCAAACCCTTGTCCAATCAATAGGAATCAAGCTAACTTCCTTTTTATGTTGATGGTTTGCCATCCCTAGAAGCCAGAAGCTACTCTCATTCTTGTAAGCAATCTGCCTTCTTTTGCTGCAGATAACTTTGGTGTCCTGAATACAATGCTTAGTCTACAATCTTAACTCTGATTTGTCTTTTGATATAAGAGAAATAGGAAACTGGAAAAATTTTTTTTTTTTTTTAAAGATTTTATTTATTTATTTGTTTATCCCCCCCCCCCTTGCTGCTTGTGCTCGCCGGGCCAGCCAACCACGCCGTGCGGGCGGGCCCGCCCTCACCAGGAGGCCTCGGGAACCGAACCCGGGGCCTCCCATATGGCAAACGGGAGCCCCACCGATTGAGCCACAGCCGCTCCCCTGGAAATTATTTGTATTACAGTTTGAGCATGCACTTTTTTTTTTTTTTTTTTTTAAAGATTTTATTTATTTATTCATTTATCCCCCCCTTGCTGCTTGTGCTCGCTGGGTCAGCTAACCACGCCGTGCGGGCAGGCTTGCCTTCACCAGGAGGCCCCGGGAACCGGGCCCGGGGCCTCCCATATTGTAAACGGGAGCCCTACTGATTGAGCCACAGCCGCTTCCCGCGCATGCACATTTCAATCGTCTTCCTTGTTTGCTTAGCAAAGGGTGATTCATAATTTCCCTCTAAATACGACTGTCCTAGATCATATTTAGTGTATGCAGATGCACGTGTGTGTGGCTTTTCTTTTAAATTTTCATTTAATGTTTTCCTTTACTTTTAAGCCTATTTAAGGCAAACTGTTTTGCCTTTCACAGTTTCATATAAGGAACTCAACCGAGAAATGGAGGATTTTATTATCCAAAACTGTGGTAAGTGGTTTAACACTATAATGTAGTTGTTGAAAACTGTGCTCCCTGGAGTCTCAGATTTGGTCCTCCAATAATAACGCAGCTGTGCTGGCCCCGTGGTCATAGCAGATATCTTTAATTCATGCCTGTCTTCTCTTTCAGGACCCTAGCCTTAGACCATAATATTAAGGGCTCTTTTGGGCTCAAGAATGAACAAAGGCAAGGATAGGCAATCATTTGAAATGCACATGCACACTTTTGTGACTCAGGCTTTCTAGAAGAAAGTATAGACCCATTTTGGGAAAACATTTAGAGAATATGTATTTAAGTTTGAATACTTCATATTTCCATATTCATTTTCTAAAATAATCATTGTGCTTTTTCCCAGTCATTGGGGTACCACTACTCCTCCTCATTGGCTCTGATAGGACTGTCAATCACTGTACTCCCCACCACACAGGGCTGACAGGTGGTCCAGGCTTGGCCACTCACACGATGCTGTTTCCTTGGAACAGTCCAGGGGGTGGGCATGTGACTTAAGTAGGGCCTGAGACTGATGAAAAGTGGAAGACAGCTGCTTGTTTTCTACTGGAGTTGCTAAAGCTAGAAAGATGGGAATCTGGGCCTGATGGCCATGTTCCCTACAACAGTGAGAACAGAAGCCTGTCTTCATAAGCACAGGTAAGCTCAGCTGAGGGATGGGAGAGTATCTAGGAGGAACTGAATCCTAGTTTCTGGCCATGAGCCCTGGTTCCTACAGCTCTTCCTTTAATCCAATAAGGAGCTCCATTAACATTCCAGTTAAATAAACCAAAAAGTTCCATTTTCACTCAGGTTGGTCACAGTTGGGTCACTGACACAACTGAAAGGGACCATCAAACTTGGGAATCACATTGTTACTTCTCTATCGACCATGGCTTTCCAGCTACGTGCTAATGAATGCCACTCCTATTTTAGATCAACTTTATGTTAGTGGCATCCCATGCCAATCTATATGTCAAGATATAAAAGCTGAAATCTATATTTAGAATGGGGAAAACACCCCCAAGCTTGTGTTAAAAATAGGAGAATTATATAAACATGCTTCCATTCATTTGCATTTCTTGCAACTTGGAAACTTACATTCCTTACTGAATGTTATCTATTTAGATTCAAGAGACTGTAGCACAAAAATTCTTATCCACTTCTTATTTTATCACCATCATCCATCTACCTAATGGAACAAAAAGAGGCCAAGAACCAGACTGGGAAGAATACAAGAAAAGCTTCCATTTGTAGAAGCGCTAGATTCTTCCTGTCCATATGTTTATGTTCTGCTTCTTCCTCGTCACCAGAGCTGAACACCTCAAAGATGCTGGCAGGTACAAACATGCTCCCTTTTAATCACACTCCCAAATTGCTGCAATAACTGATTGCCAGTTAAATAATTATAATCAAGTGTCCATTGTGCATAACAATCATTTAATGACTGCCATCTGAAAACACTATAATACAGAGAGCTTTAATGAAGAAAACTGGAAAGGGGCCAAAGTTTTATGGCAGTTTGCTTAAAGGAAAAGAGAGCCATAATCTGTATTTAAGATTAAAAGAAGCCTTTAATTGAGATGCTCAACATTAAACAAGGAAGCAGGGAGTCAGCTGATCAAAAGTTACTGCATGCATAAAAGAAAGTAACGTGAATGGTCTTTTAGAAAAAAGCTCCAGTAAATTATATTAAGTGTTTGTAACCATTTGCTCTGGGAAGAATGAAAAAGAAGAAAAACATCTGATTTTCATTTTCAACATGAATCCTCAGCTAAAATAAAATACTAAGGAATAGTGTTTTATTTGATTTGTATAATATCACCGAAAATAAAGTGAGTTATCACTCATTCTACCTTGTTACCAATAATCATTCGGCTTCCATTGACCCTCTTTATTTTCTGCCCTTGCTTTGCTAGGCCAGGCCTGCATCTCTGGAAGGTGTAATTATAGTCTCACACAAAGTCGTAATTGAAATGATGATCTCAGCTCCAGCAAACAGTAGTTCTCATTGGAGGTGAGGAAAAGAAAAAAGCCTCACCACATAAAACTCAGATCAGCTGGCAGCTACTGCCACTGCTGAAGCACAGAGTATTGACCTAACCAATTAAGACTGTGCAGTTTCTAGAATTCTAGCCATTTTCTACGAGTTGATACATAGCCTGGCCAAAGACAGACACCAGAGCCTCCAAATTCTGCTAGAGTGAATGTGGGGAGAAAACAAAGCACCACAGTAAGTCCTCTTAAGAGGAAGAAAAAACAAAGAAAACCTAAAAACTATTCCAAAGAGGTTAGACCATATTTGGGTTCCCGAGAACTTTCCCTGTAAAGTTTAGGTACAAAGGAACAGTACATGACCCCAGCTAGGGCCTAAGGAAACTCTGTAGAGTGGTTTCTGTGTCCTCGTGAAGTCGTGATGATGCCGCAGGGCTGTGAAAAGGCCTGAACGCCTGAGGGAAACGAAACCACACCTGGGATTCAGTTTTTGCTCCAAGGTGAACATTCAGGACGGAATAAGCTGCCCAGAATATCCCAGGTTTGGGTGCATGAGAGGGAGAGGGAGAGACACAGAGATACAGACAGACAGCCATGAACCAGAGTTAAGAAAAATTACCTCCTGTCTAACTGGGGCAGAGAATACAGGCCAGGTCAGATTTTCCAAGACCTTTTCATCTTACACCATTAGGAGAGGATGTAGGAATTCAAGAGCTTCCTGGATGTTTTTCTAAGATTCTAAGTTAAGGGTATCACATTCTTTCAGGAAGTCTTGCCTTCTATTATTTTGTGTTAGAGGTACATCAAATCCCGCCCCCGCCCCCTCAACCCCAGTCTGTAAATTGCTGTGGGGTCAGGTAGGGGAAGCATCAGTGTGGGATCTCAAAGTCTTTCCCACAGCTGCCCCTGAAGGTGTGCTCTTGACTCTGGCTCTTGAGCAGCTACTAGGACTTGCTCCTCTCCTTCGTACCTCAAAGTTGCTGCCAGGCTCCAGCGCCCCTCCGTGTCCCCTGGCTTGCCATGATGCTTCCTGCCAGGCCCCTTCCAGTGGTCCACACGAGGGCTTGCGGGGCACTGAACAGCACGCTTCTCCCGTTCCCCTTCCTCATTATCATGTGGCGAGTACCTGGGCACATGACAGTCCCTCTGGGCTTCGAGTTCCTCCTTTATAAAGGTGATATTCATAATGATCCCAGCTTAGAGGTTTTTTGGTGAAGATTTGAGAGAATGCTCATAAAGCCAAGTGACTGGCAACTGAAAGTGTTCAATAAATGGGAATTATTGTTACACATCATTGCCTTTAGGGGAAAACCCCAATTCCTTGGCCAGGTGTATAATAACGTGAATAACAATAACAACATGCCCTACCTTACCCAGTCATTTATCCCAAACTTTCTTATTTCTACCCCTCCACACTCCAATCAGTTCCCCGCTGAGCAGACAGGGCATTCTTTAAAAAATGTAAACCACTGTGTCACTCTCCTGTTTAAAACACAGCACAAATCCATTCTCATGGTCCATGAGCTTCTATGTTGCTTGCCCATGTCTCTACAGCCTGCATCTCCAACCTCGTTTCCTACCACCCTCTCCCTGACTCATTATGCTTCAGTGATACTGGCTGGGTTTCCCACCCTCTTCTTTAAACTGGCCAAGTTCATTCCCAGCTGAGGGCCTTCGCACAGGCTGTTCCTAACATGTTCCCTATATATGGCTGGCTCCTCTCCTTGCACTAAGGTCTCAGCTCAGAGGCCTCCTTCCTCAGACACACTTGCACTGACCTGCCAATCTAAATAATCTAAAAGCCTGACCTCTCTTCTCTACCCCCCAATTCCCCACACCAATTCATTCTATTCCAACACCCTGTGTTATTTTCATCATCATGCTCATCACTAGCCACAAATGTCTTTGCCCCTTGTTTGGGAACTGGAATGTAAGCTCCATGAAAACAGAGTCCTGGCCTGTGTCTCTTGACTAACACTATCTCCAATGCTTAGAAGGGTGCTTTGCAGGTAGTAGACACTACATAAACATGCTGTGTCGTGCCCCCCCCCCATAGGTCCTTGTACACCAGCTGCCACTGAGCAGGCACTCAGGCACTCATAAACCACAGCTGAACTGAACCAGGGGAATTCAACTGAATACGTATCTCCAGGGCACAGATAAAACTCTTCCCTTTGCCACTGCTTGCCAAATCAGATGTACAATAGAGGGTTAATACCTGGGACCTGTGTTTATCAAGAAGTTCATGGGACAGACTTAAGAAACAGAAGCCATGTGGGTTGCATAAGATATGTAGAGCTTTCCTGCCTTTCTGGGCTCAAGAGATGTCTGAGGAAACATAAATGTCTAAATTCACAGCACACAGTGAAAACCCCCAGCAAATTAGCATACAGTGAAACAGTGTTTCAGGGTAACACTGAAAATAAACTTGTTTGATATTTAGATATAGCCCCAGTAGGATTCAAATGGAAGTGGAGTGGGAATTGGAGGCAAAATTCACCCTTTTCTGAATTTGAATAGGACCATAAACTATATACTGTATCATTCAGGACTTAGAAGGGATCTTAAATAAACTCTCATTGTTTCAAACATGTTAGTCCTAGCCCCTCAGCTTTAGGACAGAAATTGCACTCCATACTTTTCCAGTCTCTTAGAGCTGCTAACCTAATTCTTACAGAGTGGCCTTTGAAAGCAAGCAGTTTCAGATCTGATTCCCAGGTTTTCCACCAGTTCTACTCTGGCAAATTATTTAAATCTGTTCATTTCTATGCCTCTTAAGTGGCAAAATGATACCTGTGGTAGATTGAGTTGGGTACCCAACAAAAGACATGTTCTTAATCTCAATCTGTCTTCCTGAGGGTGTGAACCCATTTGTAAGTAGGATGTTTGGAAGATGTTATTATTAGTTAAGATGTGGCCAAACTGCATCAGGTGGGGTCTTAATCCATATGACTGGAGGACTTATAAAGAGAGGAAATTTGGGAACAGGAAGAAGCCAGATGTCAGAGGACGGTACGGGAGGAGAGAATGAAGCAGACTGCCATGGTACGGAGGACAAGCCTACTGACTCTGGGAGAAAGCATGGCCTTGCCAAGATCTTGATTTTGGATATCTAGCCTCCCAAACAGAGAGGCAATAAATGCTCACTGTTTAAGTCACCCATTGTGTGCTATTTGTCACAGGAGCTGTGGCTAAGACAATACCTACCCCACAAAGGATTGTTATGAGAAATAAATGGCATAATTTGCAAAAAGGGCCCATCAAGGTACTTAACAGAAAATCAGTACTCAAATTATAATTTCCTTCCTGGATAGGTGGTAGGACCTCAAAAAATACATACTCTGTGGCTGCCAAATTGGAAGGTAAAGCATGATGGGAAAGTAGTGTACAAAGAGTGACAGGAAAACACAAATTATCAGTTGGAAGAAATAAAAGAAGGCCAAAAAAATAATATAATGCTTTATTATCACTATCCATAGAAGAAGGAACTGCAAATGTTGGTGTTTTGTGGCCTGCTCAGAGTGACAAGTGGCAGTCAAGGCTTTCTCTGGATATCAGAAATCATTGTAATTACAAAAAGAAAGTTAAGGATAGAGGGGTTGAGAGGTGACTGCTAAGGGGTATGGAGTTTTTCTTTTTGGAGTGATGAAATTGTTCTAAAACTTTTGGGGTAATAAATGCACAACATTATGATTATACTAAAAGCCACTGATTACACACTTTGGATAGATCGTATGGTATGTGAATATATTTTAATAAAATATATCTGAAAAGGGAGATGTTTGTGTGGGATGTGGTGGGAGGTGTGGGAGGTGGGCAACATGGGAATCCCAGTGGGTTCCGTGTAATATTTTGGGTAATCTAAGCACCTCTTAAAATATATGTGTATATATATATATATATATATAAAAATAACATTTTTGTAAGCAAATACACATATACGCATATATATTTATATATCATTTTGCAAATGTTTGTATGTATTGTGAGAATTTTGATTTTTACCCATAATAATAAAAAAAAAAAATATATATATATATATCTGAAAAAATAAATGTGCAAGAACAGACTAAACAGCAGCTCTGTACAGTTAGGGAAGCATAGAAAAATTGAGAGGTGAATAATTTTCTTGTTTGTCTGTTATTATTGAAATAATGAAAATGCTCTAATAATGAGTGGATGGATTGTATGATTTTTTTTTTTTTTTTTTTAAGATTTTATTTATTTATTCATTTATACCCCCTTGCTGCTTGTGCTCGCCGGGTCAGCCAACCACGCCGCGCGGGCGGGCCTGCCCCCACCAGGAGGCCTCGGGAACCGAACCCGGGGCCTCCCACATGGCAAACGGGAGCCATGTTTGGCTGATTGAGCCACAGCCGCTTCCCTGTATGCTTTATTAATATGCATCAATGAAATTGATGTGTTTAAAAAAAAAAGAGAGAAAAGAAAGTAAGTTAAGGGAAAGTCTGCTCCTGAGAAAAGTATTTGTTTTAAATCTATTCAGTATCCAAAAACTCATGGTAGGATTCTAGTTCTAAAACCACTGGGAATTTCTGTATACCTTGATCTTATCAAGAAACTCAAGTCATTGTGAAAAATTGTTGCATTCAAATCATTCCACTTGGCACTCAAAGGTTTCTACACAGACCCTAGAGCTGCTGGACCAGGTCACAAAGGCTTGAGTGAAAAGAAAGTCAAAGAAAGCTGTGAGCTGACTATTTTTAAGATCTTGGACAGGAGAACACTGACAGGGGACAAGACAAGCCACTTGATTAGGGGACTACCACAAAATTTAGTTCTAGGAAATAAGAGAACTATCAGCAACAAAAAGAAAGGAAAAGTCATTGTAGTGGACATCTCTTGCCCTGTTTGCTCAACCTGCTGAATTGTTCTCCCTCTGATGACCACACTGGTTGTGGCAGTCTGAAGCTTTTGTGGACCCCAGAAAATCCTGTTCTTAAAGGTAATCCATTCCTGCGCATATAAACCTATTGTAGGTAGGACCTTTTGATTAAATTACTTCAGTTAAGGGCCTCTGATTAGAATGACCCAGGGTGGGTCTTAATCCTCTTACTGGAGTCCTTTATAAACAGAGGAATAAAAAGCTGCAGACATGGGGGCGGATGTGGCTCAAATGGTTGGGCATCTGTCTGCCATATGGAGGGACCTGGGTTCGATCCCCGGGACCTCCTGGTAAAAAAAAAAAAAAAAAAAAAAGCTGCAGACACAGAAAAAAAAGCTGCAGACAGAGAGAAGGAGAAAAGGGGGGAGGGAGAGAAGGAGAGAAGGAGAGAGGGAGGGAGAGAGGGAGAGAGGGAGGGGGGGTAGAGAAAGCCTCCAGAAGTTGAACCTGGGAGAGAGAAAAGCCACAGAAGGAGCAACCTGAAATTGAAAGCAACTTCTCCCAGAGGAGAAGGCAGAGACCGAGACCAGCAGACACCGCCACTGTGCCCGGCAACATGCGAGGACTCCAGGACCACCAACAGCCAGTCCTCAGGGAGAAGAGCATCGCCCGATGAAGCCTTGATTTGGACATTTTCACAGCCTCAGAACTGTAAGCTTTTAACCTAATAAACCCACTTTGTAAAATTCGACCCATTTCTGGTATATTGCTCCCAGAAGCTTTTAACAAACTAAAACGCTGGTTTTCTGATTTTTCACCAATTTCTCCCTGACTCTCAGTTCATGTGATGTAGGTGGAGTTATTCTACCCCATTAACATGAGAGATGGGAACAAATCCCAAATCTGAACAAGTGAGAGTTATCTCCTCTCCTCACCCTAGTGATTGGGTCACTAGTGCACCAACAAAGCAGTACACTAGTTGGAACCACTGGAGACAGGCTCTCTTTCCACTGGAGTTGCTACATTGGGGCCGGACGTCAGGAGCTACCAGGTGCCATCTTGCTGTGAGGCAAAAGCCTGCCTAAGAATGAAGTGATAAGGAGAAAATCCAGGCAAGGGGTAGAGACAGAAAATTCACAAGTGACATTTTTTGAACACTTTGATCTAGTGATGCCTAAGGCTAGAACCATCTGTGAATTTTTCAGTTACATGAACAAATAAATTCTCATTTTGCTTAAATCTGTTTGAATCAGTGTCTAACTTGCAAACCCAAGAGTCTGATGGATATAGTAATCTTTCAGAGTTTTATCCTAAAAGAGTTATCTAAAAAGGTGAAGCTCATGAAGTACTTTTCTGAGTTCTCTAAAGAAGGAGAAAAAAGAGAATATGGGAGACACTGGGGAACCACCTGCATTTTCACACAGTAGTGTTTCCATTGGCCCAACATCTGCTGAATATATACTAGGCAAAAGCACTGTAAGGTTTCTGCAGACAGAGAACTTCTATTTACTGTCCCCAATCCTGCATCTTCACACCTCACCAAAGAGTCAGTTTTATTTGTTCATTCAAAAGTGTTTTCACTACATGTCAAATACATGCCAAGTATTAAGCTAGGTGTATTAGTTAGTCAAGGGGGTGCTGACGCAAAATACCAGAAATCGGTGAGTTTTTGTAAAGGGCATTTATTTGGGGTAGAAGCTTATAGTTACCAGACCATAAAGCATAAGCTACTTTCCTTACTAGTCTATTGCCACGTGTTGGAGCAAGATGGCTGTGGACATCTGCCAAGAGTTCAGGCTTCCTGGGTTCCTCTCTTCCTGGGGCTTATTTGTCTCCAGGCTCAGCAGCCCTGCTCGCCCCACAAGGCCAGCTGTAGACTATCAAGCGAACAGCTCATTTCTTTTCCCAGGGCCTTCTCTCCTTCGTCATGACCAAGCTCCTCTATGTGCTTACTTCCCGGGGCTCCAGCTCAAAAACTCTAACCTCTCTTCTCTGTGGTATGGTTTCTCTGTGAGTCCCCACCCACCAAGGGGGCAGGGATGTAATGTCCTACTGATGTGGCCCAATCAAAGCCTTAATCATTATTTAATCAAGTAAAAGCAAAACCTCTGAATCCAATACACTCTAATATGCCCAGAGGAAAAGACCAGTTTACAAACTTAATCCAATATTTCTTTTTGGAATTCGTCAATAATATCAAACTGCTACATGAGGTGTTGAGGATACAGACAGGGGAGGTAGTCCCTATCCTAAAGGAGCCAACAAATGATTGTGATTCAGCATGACAAGTGCTCTAGGAATATGGGTAGAAAATGCCTTAGTGATGGAAAGCGGATGTGGCTCAATCGATGGGGCTCCCGTTTACCATATGGGAGGCCCCATGCAGCAGGACGACCCAACAAAGGGAGACAAGCAGACAGAGAAAAACACACAGCAAATGGATACAGCGAGCACAAGCAGCAAGGGGAGATAAATAAATAAAATCTTAAAAAAAAAAAAGAAAATGCCGTAGTGATGGTGGAGACCAGGAAGAGAGGAAGGGCCCTAGTGGAGCCTTTAGGAAGGATGAGGAGGCCTTTGCCAGGCAGACAGAACAAGCACAAGTGGATAGGTGCAGAGTGTGAGAAGTCCAGGACGGCTCGGAGCGATGCACCTGAGAGGTTGGCTGGAGGCGGGCTGTCATGGCTGTCTGTGACTACTATGAGAAGGAACTGATCTGATGCTGAAGCAACGGAGAGCCTTTGGACGTCCCTGAGGAGCATCTTCAGATCTCTATACCAGAAAGGGAAGCCTGGTGGCCATTGTGGAGGATGCTGGAGGGGACAGAGACTGAAGGTTGGACTCTATATAGACTCCTGGTGGCCCACTGAGGTGAGTGGGAAATGGCTGTGGGGAGTTTGGATGGAGGAGAGCCAGACTAGGAAACAACTGTCCACAATTCTAACTTGAAAAGCACTGAAATCTAACTTCACGCAAATGACTTGGAAAAATTTCTGGTCAAGGGGGTTGCCTGCATCTCAAAGGAGAAAGATGGAACAAGATTCATAGAAGAAAAGGTAATTCCTGTGCTTTCCTCAGTCTCAGTCTCAGCTCCTCTACTCTAAGTGTGCTCTCCCCCATCTAAACCCTCTCACTCCCAAGGCACAGCCCAGAAGGTCTCTGCTGTACCTTTCTGCTGGCCCCTTTGGTCCCCCCATGTTATGGTATCCCACAGTTTTTTTAAAAAGACCTCATCACTGACTACACACCTAAAATGAGGACTAAATAAGACCAATTTCATAAAGCACTCTGCACAGAGTCTGGTGTGTGGTAAACAATAAATAGTAGCTGCCGTAGTCCTGCTGAAAATGAAGTAATTTGCACTACCAAGAGACAAAGACACTCACACCATGCATGCAGCAGCTTTTCACTTGCCAGGAATTTCCAGGTCTTAAATCAGTCAAATTTTGTTGTAAAAGCAAGGCAGAGGCATGGAGGTAAAGCATGCAGATGAACACAAGCCCACTTTTTCTGAAGGCCTATTAGAAATCAGGTCAGGATGCAATGAAAGGTGCTAGTAGAGAATAGGAATTTTAATACTCCTGAACGTGGAACTGCACCTCTCATTCTGTACTTTCTAAGGTCATCAGGTCAAATGTACCATCATTCCTCCCTCTGCGAGTATAGGGATGGCTGGGGAACATTTTGTGATGGAAGAAAAAATAAGTCAGTGTACTAATAGGTAGGTTTGTTGGTGGTTTCTGAAAAAAAAAACAAAAAAACAAACAAACAAACAAACAAAAAAAAACACATTTAAAAAAATTCAGACATCATACAATCCATCCAAGGTGATTTGGTTTTATTTTAATTTATTCTTACAGCCAGATCTATAGAGAAGTCCTGTATATAGATTTCCTGCTACCCTCTGCAACCAAGCCATCTTCTGCTGACAAGTCAGGGCTTGGTTACCAATGGGCCTGGCTTAATTGTTTGTGCAAATGAGAAAACTCAGTAAGAGACGGGAGAGCCATCATGTAAAAACCCAACAAGATTGGGCAGCTGCACACTGCACTTCAGCATTCCCATTTTCAACCCACCCACACAGAGTTTTGAGTGGCAGCGGGGCAAATGTACACAGTCTGCAAACTTAAATATGTGTGTGTGTGTGCGCGTGCATTAGGTCTGCTTATGTCATAATCCACTTTATACCAAAGATACCTCTTGAAAGTTTAATGAAACCCGTCCCTGACATACATACCGGATTGTACACAACATTTTATACACAATCCCCGGGTAATCATGAACCATCCCACCCCATCCCTCAAGTTCTTCAGTGGTCGCACAGAGCTTGAGAGGATGAGATAGGAGGGTCAAGAGTTCCTCTTCTTAGGCCTTAATTTTCTCCTTGGCACAGTTCATCTCTGTGAAAACCACCTCTCCCAGGCAGAGGGCTAAGGATCCATGTGAAATTCAATGGCCAAACGTGTACCTCTTCACTGTCCTGAGCAGCCTGGTGCTTAACTCTGATGGCCTTGGAAAACCTTGGAATCTTAGTGATTTCCAAGGTGCCAAGTAATTAATAGTCAAAGACGATGCTCTGGGGGTGTGGGGCAGGGTCCGGTTGGTGAGAAAGCCTTCCAAAGCACGGGAAGAAGGGAAACTGTTCCCTCCCCTTGGCTCCACTGATTTCTTCCATGCTCATTCTCCATTTATGCAGAGACTGCAGATTCCTCCGGTGATTTTGAACCAAATCCAAATGGTTAAAAATAATTTGCTAAATACCTTCCTAGATAAATTGAAATCCAAGACCTTTTTGAGCCTTGTCCAGCCATACCTCAAAGAGCAAACCAGGCTAAAAGTCCTGCTTCCTTAGCTGAATCCTGAGTCAGACTTCTGCCTGTCAATCTTCTGATGTCACACAAATCAAACTGTGCCATCTAAAAGCTGAGTAAGCATCTTTAGGAAACAGCAACTGAACTGTAAGATCACAGGTACTTCTAATTGCAAAACATTTCTGCCTGATTTCTAACTCAGCTACTGTATATAAGTTTAGCCATGACACTAGGGGATGAATTAGTTTTTTGGGTTTTTTTTTTTTTTTTTTTTTTAATTCTATTATTTTGACATAAAAGAAGTCAAATGGTGAAAAGAATAAATGACAATAACGTACCAGTCATCACTATTTTATTCACTACAGATACAGTGGGAACAAGACATAAAAGGTCTTTGCCCTCATGGAACATCTATTTGAGTGGTGGCTGGGGTGGAAGACAGAAGAGAAACACAAACAATTTCACCTAATGATAAGCACCATGTAGAAAATAAAACAGGGTGATGGGATGAAGAATGATTTAGGTACTGTTTCATGTCCATTTTACAGATGAGGAAACCTAGTTTAACAGAGGTTAGGAGAGTGGTTGAGGCTTCACAGTGAGGAAGTAGTGAATTTAAACTCAGGTCTGTCTGATTACACAGTTGTTCCTAACCACTACCCCATTGTTCGGCCTCCAGAGAAACCAAAGAATCTGGAGACTGGGTGAGGTAAGAGGTCATCCTTATTTTTCAAAAGTCCCTTCTTTTAGGACATGAGCAAAATTCTGAAATCTATGAAGTCAAATGCATGTGCTATGAGCTGCCATTGCGATGCTACTGCAATTAACATTTGGGTTTCTATATATGATATCTGACATACTTTAATTCTTAACACATACTTTAATTCTTAACACTTATCTCTGAGATGGGAACTACTGCCTCTATATTTCAGGAAAAAACATTAAGCCTCAGAGAGTTGAAATAACCTGTTGAAAATCAGACAGTTCATTAGCAAGGAAGCTGGAATCCAGGCATTATGCTCCCAAGTACACTGCTTTTTCCATTACATCGTGATGCCTTCCAGAAGACTCCCCAAGGAGCTAAATTTTTCTCCTGATGGGAGACAAGACAGTAACTAACTTGGCAGTACAGAAGACACAAGTAGCTGTTTTTTGTCTCTGCCAAGAAAGTATTTGTGCCCTTTGCAATATAACTTGGACATAATCCCCAATTGATCTTGAGCAGCTGAGCATTCTAGAATTCGCTGAAGAAATTTTCTCACCTTCTCTACATGGGGTCCAACGTTAAGGGGGAGAAAACATAGCTATGTCTCATTCGGAATTGGAAATGTAATAAATCCTTCAAGCCCCTGGCAAGTTTCTTTAATCTGCTGTAATCACGTTTCCTTGTATAACAAGCCTTCTGTGTGTCTGTAGCAGTCTCTTGCTATAGTAACGCAGCCTTGATGTTGGAGTTCTTCACGTGCCTGGGGGATTATTCCATTTTCCACATTAGGAATAAGCTGCAGACTTTAGGTTCTAAAACAGAGCCAGAAACACTGAATCCAGATGCCCTAAATGTAATTAGAACGAAATTTTACTGCGCTCTGTGAAATACACAAATGTAAAGAATGTATGAACTTCTAGAATACCAGTCCAGAGAGCAAACTCATGGATAAAGCCAACACAGATTCTGTTGCACTGAGAGGCTTCTTGAATAACTGGGAACTTTCAATTCTCTCCCCTTCTTCAAGTTTCCCGCTTTTAATTTTTGTGAGAGCCAAACATACCAGGGAAGGAGGACATGCTATAGGCTCATCCAAATAAACCAGGTTTTCACTTACCTCTAGAACTTTCTGGAGGTGTACCTTAACTTGAAAAAATATTTAGGTTTTCAGGTATTGATGAAATAAATAAAAAATGATTTTTCTTTATGATGATGATAAATGTAGCATTTATTGGATGCTTACTATGTGCCAAGAACTGTGTTAAGCACTTTTTAATTTTTTTTTAAAGATTTATTTATTTATCCTTCCCCCCCCCCCCGGCCCATTGTTTTTGCTCACTGTCTGCTCTCCATGTGTTCTTCTGTGTCTGCTTGTCTTCTCTTTAGGTGGCACTGGGAACTGATCCTGGGACCTTCCAGAGTGGAGAGAGGCACTTAATCTCTTGTGCCACCTCAGCTCCCCGGTCTTCTATGTCTCTTATTGTCTCTCTTCTGTGTCTCTTTTTGTTGCATCATCTTGCTGCGCCAGCTCTCCACGCCGGCCAGCACCCCTTGTGGGCCAGCTCTCTGCTCAGGCTAGCTCTCCATGTGGGCCAGCTTGCTTTTCACCAGGAGGCCCTGGGAATCGAACCCTGGACCTCCTCTATGGTAAATGGGAGCCCAGTCACTTAAGCCACATTCGCTTCCCTGTGCTAAGCACTTTAAATACATTATCGTATTTAATCCTAACAGTATCCCAAAGAGATAGTTGTTATTTCCATTTTACAGTACAGAGGCTGAGCTTAGGCTGATTCTGCAACTTGCCCAAGGTTACACTGTTAATAGTCAGTGGAGCTAGAATTTGTACATAGGGAATCAGACTCCAGAACCTATTCTGGAATAAAAAGTAAAAGTCCCTCTGATCTATCCCCACTCTAAAAACTCATTGTCCTAGCTACTCGCTGTCATCAAATCTTTCTGAATTAAACTTGATTTTCATAGAACTTTCTGTTTGCACTGGTATTTAATTTGGGGGGAATTTAATTAAATCATATAATTACAACAACAAGTCCATCTGGCATTCATAGGTTTGGCAATAGCAAATGACTTTTGGAAAGCTTATGCCTCAAATGGTAGGAGCAGAAGTGTGCAGGTGTGCTAGGAGCTGGCCTGCTGGCTGAGCCCATCCAGCATTCTGGGGGCATGGATCATGCTTTACCAAGGGAGCACAGAGTTAATACATCTGCCAAGTCAATTAAGGCAAAGCTGGCTAGGAAAGTTTTACCACACACACATATATATATTTTTAAGTATATGGTGACTATTGTTTTTCAACCTGCTCTTGCCACTTGAACTACTCAATCACTCCTCTCCTGATGGACGCTCAGGTTTGTGACCCACACCTTTGTTTTTGTTTGCCCAGCATCCTCCAGTCTTCTGGGCATAGCAAACACCTTCTTATGGGACCTCCTTCATCCCCCCTTAAAAATAATGTTCTCTGACCAAAATTGAGGGAGTCCAGGAATGAGCAACAGATTGAGGCTGGGCCCTGATTTTTTTAAATTTGAGACCTGAGAAAATGTGGGCCAGTCCATCTCTGGCGACAGAAGCTGTGAATTATGAGGTTTTGGAGCTGCCAGCAGCCATGTTCCCTGCTCTGTGGAAGAAGCCTGTCTGTGGTGAGAGAATCTTGTTCCTGTTATTCTAAACTGCAGCTCTTCCCAAGGTTTGCTTGAGCAACCTTTCAATTATGTTCAATGTTCCAACTTTCCCATTCGCCTGTGATCATTCAAGCTGGATTTATGTCCTGAAATAATGTAGGACTTGAAACCCAAAGAGTCCTGAGTAATTGTAGGAGGGGAGTTGAAAGTGACCAACTCTAAATGCAGAAAAGGCTGAGATGAGGTGGTTTGGGAGGCCGTAGGAACTATGCCATCCAGTGGGGAGAAAGACCCAATTCCTGTTACAAGGTAATGAAGTCTCTGGTTTAACAAGCCTGAGGGTTTGGGAGATTTAGGAAAATATCAGATTTTTAGAGAGCACCGTCTACTTCTTATAAGGTTCCAGAAAGGCCAAGTAAGAAAGATGCTTCCATTCAGTCCAGCCCACTGGGAAACAGATAAGGAACCAGAGAATTGGTACATATACCCTTAAGAGAGGCCACTTCTGCTTTTGGTCAGTAATCTGAGACCCCTTGAACTTCAAAGATTGAATTTTCTGCAGCAACCCAGTCAGCAGTTGCTGAGGAAATGGTGTGAGTCTGACCACCCCACGCACCTACCTACCCCCAAACTCCCCAGGTCTCTCCCAAGACCCTCCAGGGGTATACTCCCTTAACAAGGGGTATGTGAGACCCTTAACTCAGGTGCAGACGGAGGCCAGGGAACCTTCCACGGCCACAGAGAAGCCCTTAAACAGAATCCCAGAAGGATAAGCAGGAGTTTTTAAGCTACTTAAAGGCATTGGCTTCTGATAGAAAAAGAAACCTCAAGGGCTGAATAGACTTAAGTGGCTGGACTCCACGTGGAAGCTGGAGTTGTTCTGATTCCACAGCTTTAAAATGAGAGCACTGGATAAAATGACCTCTAGTGTTGTGGTGGTTTGGAGCTGTGTACCCCAGAAAAACACCGTCTTAAGTTTAATCCATTCCTGTGGGTGTGAACGCCACGGTCTGCGGGGAGAAAGTATTGCCTTGATGACACCTTGATGTTAAACTTCTCCTGAGCCAAGAATTCCCTGTTGTTTAAGCCAATGCATTGCATGGTATAGGTTTTAGCAGCCAGGAAACGGAAACAAGCGTTCTCTCGGATTTAATGTTTCATTTCTAGGTGATTAAATTTAGGAGGAAGCCTTAAATTTCCTTTAAACTGCCCAAGAAGAGTTTTCCTTTATGCTAAGAATTAAATTTAAGAACAATTGTGGAGGTGGGACAGATGAAGTACTTGCTTATGAGCCTCTGTTCATAAAAGACTGCGCAATCTTGCACCACTAACATCTTGTCAACTGCAAGAGGGAATTTTAGACGCCTGTCTTCACAAAGCAACGAGAAGGTAAAAGTGAAAACCTTTTGTCCTCTCTGGCAGGAAGTAAAGATGCTGTGGAAATCCCAGGTAGGATTATGGAAAAGCTCTTTCTGAACACAAAGGCTGGTTCCAAAATGATTTCATTTTTGGTTTCTCAGCCCCAGTGATGCCATTTCTAAGCCCAATCATTGTTCCCATTAGTTTTTATATCCCTAAAATAGAACAAACTTCCTAATTCATTGGCATTGGATAAATGCCACGCTGGGCTGCTTTTCGCATTTCTGATTTTTTCTTTCAGCCTCCATTCCACCTGTCCAGTACTGACTCGTATATCTCTGGCTTCAATAAGCCCTGTCCCAGGCCTCATCTTTCCCCAAAGGTCTTACCCACAGCTAAACTTCTACAATATTGGCCCATTGTGATAGATAAAGAAAAGACTTACTGATGGTGGCATGCTGTGTATTCTGGATAGGACTGTCAGAGAAAAAATTAGGGACTGTTGATCATGCCAGGGGCCTGGAACTGTGGTGCTTTGTTACAGCAGCCCTGGCAAACTAAGGTACAACTTTATTTATTTTTTATTTTATTTTATTTTTTTTAAGATTTATTTTTATTTATTTATCACCCCCCCCTTGCTGCTTGTGCTTGCTGTCTGCTCTCTGTGTCCATTTGCTGTGCGTTCTTCTGGGTCTGCTTGTCTCCCTTTGTTGCATCATTTGCTGCACCAGCTCTCCACAGGCATGGACAATCAGCTCTCTGTGGCTCAGGCCAGCTTGCCTTCACCAGGTGGCCCTGGGAATCGAACCCGGGGCTTCCCATATGGTAGACGGGAGCCCAATCAATTGAGCCACATCCGCTTCCCAAGGTACAACTTTAAAATCATGCAAAGAGAGCCGGTTGACTCAGTGAGCCAACAACTAACAACTAACCCATCTAGTTATGTAGCACTGGGGTTGTCTGTTTTTTAATTGGTTATTGTTGCTTTAAATGAGACCTACTATCCTGAAATGGTGCCTAGTGGCTGCTCACTTGTGTGAATGGCGACATGTTAAACCTCTGCAAGATTTCAGACATGCGAGAGGCAGTAGAGTGCAGTGAACAAGATCAAGGGCCCCAGAGCGTTGTCCCTAACTCACAGGGCTGTTGTGAGGATTTGATATATTAATACGTGTAAGGTGTTTAAAAAAACGTGGCCTGGCTAACATCTGCCAAACAACTAGTAAAATGGCTATTATTGATTAAATGAGGCTTGGTCTATGTTGGCACTCTTGCTGTCAATTCAATGGTTTTGTTATTAACGGATGACTATTGCCTTGATAAAAGGCTATTAGATCAGGACTGGCAGGGTGACAAATTGTGCCTTTATTTTCCCTTTTTTTCCCAAAGCCAATTACGATGACTGTTATTAGAAGGAGAAATAGGTAACCCATTATTTTTTTCTTTGCTTTGGTTGCCAGGAACCATGGAGTCACGTTTCATGTTTAATTTTGGAAGCTTTTCTTAGTTTAAGTTTGCTATAATATAATTACTTTTTTTTTTTTTTTAACTTGGCTCTTGTCTTTTTATTCTCATTTTAAAGATTGTCAGGATTAACTATTTCTATGGTTTTGAGTGTTACTACCTTGTATCAGGCAGAGTATACATAAATACAAAAACATAAATTTGTCAGATTCTTTGTGCTGAATGTTAGCCAAGACATGTTTGAGATGATGCATTATATGTTTATGTATGACATGTAGGCATATACTATCCATGTATTTCATTTTTACCACAATCACCTAGAAATGTAGTGCAAATCTCATGTAAATATCAAGAAAGGCTTTCATTATGTTGATATTTCATTTTAATGAACCTAATTAAAAATGCCATTCTTCTACCTTACTTTAGAATCATCGATCCCAGGATAAAAAGTGGAACTGAAATCAGAGAAGTGTCCAGGCAGGCAGAAGAGAGAGAAATGATCTTGTTGAAACCAATGTTCTTTTTCATTCTCTATCTTGGGCTTCATACAATCAAATAGCTCATTTGTTTCAATTCTTTATAGAGGGAAGTGAGATATAGAATGCAGAAGTGACTAGCTTAAGGTGAAACCCAGGTCTGATTTCCAAGCCCATGTTCCTTCTAAAATGCCAAGATGCCTCTCTAGACCACTGAAATAGAAAATGAGGAAATTTGCTTTGAGTAGCTAATTTAAATTTGAAACTGTTGAAAGGTATTATTCTCTTGTAGCAAACTGGAGGGCTATTTTGAAAACAAGGCACAAGTGCCATAAAAAACAAGGTGTTCTAGGAAATATTGCTATTGCAAAAATTTACTTACTTACATTTAGGGTATGCTCATTCACTTAGAAGCATGGGCCAATTCCAAACTAAGGAAATCAAATCATTCATTCAACCAATATAAACTTACTGGTTATCTACTATGTGCCAGGCAATATGCTGGGTCCTGGGGATATGCTACCTGGGGATAGGAACAGCTGTTGTCTTCAAGGGGCTCAAGGTCTAGGGCAAATATTCAACACATATGCTTCCCACTCCTTATTGCCTGAGGTGTTCATGACAGACACCATTAATTCATTATATGGCTGTCCTTTAATGCTTGGCCTGGAATTGGCCTTAAAAACTCCTCAACACAATCCTCCCAGCAGCCACAAGCAAATGATCAGAGAGGCACACAAACTGAAACCTATTTGCTTCCTTGCACCTGTATAGTTACTATGTGCCTATTAAAAGCCATGCAATTTGAAGAACTTATCGTTTGTACTAGAATTCTGTTTCTCACCCCCCTCCCAGAAGAGAAGAAAGAAAATTCATTCATGTAGCATTTGTTGAACTCCTGAGCAAAGAACAACTCTTCTAGGTATTACAAGAAGCATTAACAATGCCTCTGAAAGACCAATTCTGCCCCAATAAGACAGCTCAGTTTTCTTTCACTTGAAATTTCCACTTCAGGTCAGGGGGCACAACCCTCTATCTTACGTCTGTCATCACCCCCAATTGCCATCTGCTGCTAGGACATGAAAAGCTGGAGTTGCTGCATCACTCACTTCAAAGCAGCTGCTTATCATACCCAGTGATTTACCGACTGAAGAAGACCCATTTACCGGCAATGCAGCCTAGTATAGTTCTTCCTTGCCAGCAAGACTTTGGGGGAGAAATAAAAACACCTTCTGACCTCACCTCAAGATGGGCCCAAAGACAGCTGCAGGACCTCCACTTCATAAACGTGGCATCTTTCCCTCATTTGTTTAGGCTATTTTCTCAGGGTTTAATTAAGGGAGAAAAAGCAAGATGAGTTTTTTTTTTTCCCCCTTTTAATGGCTTTTACTGTGTCTTTAAACATTGTAATTATTGGCAATAAGTGAGCAAAGCCCTCATGAAACCCTGCTTTGTAGATCGTGTTATTTCCCTACAGCAGATCCTTCTTCGACAGCTTACAGCACAGTATGTATTTTTGTCTGCAAGAAGACACGTGGGGAGCTGACCTTTCTTTACTAGAGGTCATAGGCCATCAGAGCGTGCTGCCCCGTGGGTTTCTGTAAACCAACGACCTGCATTTGCAGATCAGGTCACCTCCAACACCAGAGCCTCAGAGAGGCCAAATGCTTTTAGAAAGAGTACAGAAGGAGCACAAACATAAAAAGTTGACGTAAATTTAGGGTTAAAACAAGAGAAGAACTATACAAGAGTAAGTCTCTACTTCTTTCCATTAAAATTTCATGTCCAAACAGTGATTATGTTTTTTGTTAGGCTCATGCATGGTGTTAGTTACAGGGTGGAGTAACAAAGAAAGGAACATGGCCTCTTCTGCACCCTCAAGAGTTTAGGTCTCCTAGGGAAGGTAAGATGTAGTAAACATAAGCTAAGTACCACAGGGTTTAAATATTGCAATATATAATGTTACCAAAAGAATAGTATAAAACATAGTTACTATATGACCCAGCAATTGCACTCCTAGGTATATTTCAATACTCAAGAGAATTGAAAACATATGTTCACACAAAAACTATATACACAAATGTTCACAGCAGCACTATTCATAACAGTCAAAGGGTGGAAACAACCCAAATGTCTATTAACTGATTAATGGATAAATAAAATGTGGCATAGCCATATCATAGAATATTATTTGACCATAAAAAGTAATGAAATACTGATACATGCTACAATATGGATGGACCTTGAAACATTATGCTAACTGAAGGAAGCCAGTCACTAAAGACTATGTATTGTATGAGTCCATTTGTATGAAATATCCAGAATAGGGAAAATTAGAGAGACAGAAAGTAGATTAGTGGCTGCCTAGGGCTGGAGTGGATAGGGAAAAATGAGGGGTGACCGTTAAAGGATACTGGGTTTCTTTTGGGGGTGATGAAACTGTTCTAAATGTAGATCATGATGATGGTTGTGCAACTCTGTGACTATATTAAAAAAAACATTGAGCTGTATATTTTAAGTGGGTGACTTATATGATATGTGGATTATATCTCAATAAAGCTGTTAGAGGAAAAAATAGTACAAATAATGCTGTAGAGGCTCAAAGGGTAGATAAAGAATTTCTGGTTTAAATAGTTTGAAAGAGCATCACAATACAATTTGGGTGAGTCAATTAAAAAAAATGAATAGAATACTGTGTACTTAGGGAAAGTTTTATTATTATTTTTTTTTGGGGGGGTAGGGTAGTATAATTAAATTACACTGTGAAAACAAACCCTAAAGCTCCACGTTATTCTTCTTTTCCTGCCTTCACAACAATATGCGAGAGCTTTTTCTGGGTCTATGTTGCTAACTTTCGAGGAGAAGTAATTAACTGGAGGTGGGCACAGTGTGAGCTAAAGGGCAGAGATGCTCTGGGACAGGCGTGTCCTGGGACTGGGAACGAGCAAGTTTGGGTAAGGCAGGAGCCGTGAGTGGGGAACTGAGGAGATGAGGCTGATGGTAGAGACGTAGTCAGGATGAGCTAGAAAAGGGGCTGAAGGTGGTCACTGGTGAGGCAGAGTCCAGTCGGCCTCACACCTCCTCCTGGTTTCCAGGTCCCAAAGGAAAACCTACATGCCACTTTTAGGAGCAAAGGAAGTCCCTGGATGAAGGAACTGTGGAGGGACTGCCTTCATACCTCTTCAATACAAGGATGTCGGAGGGCAGGAGTACAGATTCCCTTACTCCGCAGGAGGGGACAGTGAAGAGCTGGACAGAGCAAATGAGGAACCCTGGGGTGTCCAGGAGCCACTTGCTGGAGTGTGTGACCATGACAGTGTGGCATGGGTGAGTCCTGCTGGCTAAAGAGATGGGACAGGCTCTGGGAGAAATGTTAGGAACTTTACTACTCGAGTGAAGGTCCACTTAAACTCAGCAATTTATTTCTGGAAAAGGCTCCAAAAATCAATATGGCATTCTAAGTCTCTTTAGTTTCATCGTGCATAAAAGGACGTTTATGTATACCATACTGTGTACAATGTGCAGCTCTAAATAGTACTTTTTTCTCATCTTAGTACTTAATTAGAATTTATAGGTAAATAATTATTCTTGAGAGAAATAAAGCTGCCATTTTATGTCAGTCTTCTCAGTAAGTCAAATTATTCTCCCATGTGTTACTTTCTATTGTTTTGATAATTTCAAACAATCAACTGTAAAGATGCAGCTTCTCAAAGGCAAGGTCTGAGTCTTGTGCATGTGTGTATTCTCTGTAGCAGTGCTGGTCCTATGGAGCTTTCTGCAGCAATGGGAATATTCTCCATCTGTGTTGCTCAATATGGTGGCCACTAGCCACATGTGGCTAGTGAGCGCTTGGAATGTGGGCAGTGTGACTTAGGAACTGAAAGTTTGATTTTATTAAGTTTCCATTAATTTAAATTTAAATTTAAATTTAAAGAGCCTCATATGGCTAGTGCCCACCATATTAGACAGTGGCAGCCCTATGGGATCTAGAACAATACTTTGTTCCTTTTAGGTGGTCAATAAATATCTGCTCAACTGAATGAATTTATTCAGTACACATAATGAGCTTCCTCTATATGCCAGGCACTCTTCTAGATGTTGGACAGGAGCGCAACAGTGCCCCTGAATGAGTTAGAACTTTTGGTAGCAAGGGACAGAAAACTCAGCCCTGATTTACTCAAGTCAGAAGGGAATTTGTTGGCTCCCACTCCTAGAAAGAGCAGGGATTATGGTGCCTTTTAGGGCAGCTTGGCTCAAGACTTAGGTGGCAACACCACGTCTGTCCGTGTGGTCTTCACGCTCAAACTAGCTCTCTCCACACAATCACTAGAAGGCTGTCCCCACCCAGACCTCACTCTGTCAAAGCTCCGAGTCCTGATCTCAGCATTCCCAGCCAAAGTCTCACTGGATCTTGGGGGCTATGACTGTGTCATATGCCCATGATTATGGCCAGGGAAAGATGGGTTGATTGTCTTGGGCCTCAATTACATGCTCCAACCCTGAGTCAAGGATGGAGTCAACTCCACCAGGAAAGCACATGGGATGAGAGTGAGGCCCTAGACAGTCTCTTGGAGTAAAATCAAGGTAATCATTAGGAAAAGGGTAAATTTTGCTAATATCCATTCTAGTCTCTATCCTAAAGGAGCCCAGTGCCTCTCTGGGGAAACTGAAACAAAAATGCTGGCCAGAGTATAAAGAAACTAATACCTAAAAGGAACAGCTCAATTTAGCAAGATCCAGGGTGAAATGACAGTAATGTTCATTTGCACAGAATTTCCTTAGATGTTTTCTTTTTCCTTGATAATTTTCATAGAACCCTTGCTCCATCTATGAAATCTGGACTTCTTTCAGATGGAGGAGTCAGCTGACCAGGACCCACCTCGGCTTTGGACTCCAGATGTCCCCTCTTGTGCTCCCCTGTCACCAAGGGTGTGCTCAGGCCTTAGAAGTTCTGACATGTGGGAGGAAGGCAGAACAGACGTGGCACAGCCCACCCAGGGAAGGGACACACAATTGCTAATTCACACAACGCTCCGTGAATTGTCTATTTTCATAAGGGCTACTCCAAGAGAGATTATTTGTGGGCAGAATGACTCACGGCAGAGCCAAATAAATTTGCCCCACATAGAAGACAAAGAGCTTGGAACATCACAGAAATGAGAAAAATGAGCCAAAACAGCTGCAGCACTTTAGGCTCTTTAAAATAGCCTCCTTCTGCCAACTTCTTCGCCCTCTTCTAACTGTTCTTTCTCACTCATTAAATACAGACTGAGGTTTTGCTATTGTTGGCTCAAAGGGGTGGCTGGGGCTGGGAAATATTCTTTTAAGCAAGCATATCTTTTTCTCCCTCTGAGTTTTCTGGTATTATCTTTTGCGAAGATGACTCTGGATGACTCTGAGAATTCCTCTGAACTGTCTTGGCTTGTTTCTAGGGGATGGGGGAGTTATTAAAGCTTGCAGACAGGCCTGTCCACACTCTAGTGTGGACATTCAGTGCTCAGGCCCCATGGCAAGCAGGCCCACACCCCAGTCTATTCTCCTTCTCTGGGAATCCATAGAACTCTGCAGCCCCTTCAGTGTCAAATTGACCACTCTCTCCTTTCACGGTTACAGGGCATCTTCCCATTTGAATGTGGCTTTCTTTAGGCTGGTGGACAGATCTATAGATACTCCATGCTCAATCAGAGAGGAGGGGTTATTTGTTTCCAATATCCTTTCTGGGATTTAACAAATGGCCACCTCCCCTTCCCCCCACACTGGCATTGCACTTGCCGGAGCCCACAAGACCATGCACTTCCAGCAGGTAAGAAGTCGTCCAGTTATTTGTTTACGTATGCTCATGTATGAATTATATACTTCAGTAAAGTGTTTTTAAAATGAAAAAAAAAAAAAAAAAAAAATCCTAAATAGGATGGGTCTTAACACCAATATCTGCAATATCCGTCTCTTATCCAGAAAAGCAGATAGATGTTCATCTCTTCTATTTTACCTCAGTCCCCCAATCCTAACAAATCCTCAACCCTAAGGTGACTCAACTTTTTAAACGGCCTTTATTATGGATCTCAGGCCTACGGAAATAAGCTGCATTAACTGGTTCACCATTCCTCAAGGGCTAACTAGTTTCTCAAAGCCTCTAGTGGAACAGAGTAGCACGAATGAACAGACTTTCCAGAAGCCCCTACCTAGTCTTTCTACCATCATACTGTTTGCTTGAGTGCTAACTGGGCCCTTTTATGGGGTTCACCTTCTCATTCCTCTTTTCATAACAGTTTTTTTGAGATATAACTCACATACCATACAATTCACCCATTCAAACTATACAACTCAAAGGTTTTAAGTATATTCAGAGCTGTGCAACCATCACTACTATCTAATTCCAGAACATTTTCATCACTCCTCAAAAAAAACCCAAACTTACTAGCAGTCACTCCCATTTCTCCCTAACCTCCCCATCCCCAACCGTCTAGCCCCAAGCAACCACTAATATAATTTCTGCCTTTATAGATTTACTTACTGTTGACACTTCATATAAATAGAATTTCGCTCATTTTTTAGAAAAACATTTGTGTTTCTTATGTATGCCAGCTCTTATGCCAGGTGCTGGAATCACAGACAAGTAAAATCTGAATCTGCCTTCAAATTACTCATAGCCTGGCAATAAACATTTGCCGAGTGCCTACCACACATGAGACTCCTGGTGCTTTCTCGTGGGCATGACAGTAATACTCCTCAGATTAGGTGACAGAGGCATTCTGTACCAGTTAGATACTCGGGCCACGAGGCCCATCACTTCTCTTGGGTTCAGAACTATGCAGTGGCTTCCACCCAGTGCTTTATCACATGTGCTGTTCAGGCCCAGACATATCTACTTTTATGCCTATTTGATCAGGTATCTGTACCTGCCCTGCCCTTTCAAAAAACACCCTCCCTGGTAAAGATGCAGAACTTTTGGTTTATTTTTTAAGTGTATGTATTCTATTTTTCTTAAGTTGAAAAAAATATTTCTTCTGGGTTTCCAGTAAGGTATTTGAGCTTTTCCTGTGTGATACTCGCTATACTCAGCAAATACAAGGCCTCCCTGTGGATCTTAAAAATAAGTTAGCCTTGGAGGATGGAATTAGTAAGCACTGACATGCCCTGAAGGACATCAGCCATGTAGAGAAGTCTGAAGAGTCATTCATCTGAACAGACTGTAGAAAACAGTTGAGGAAACTGGGAATTTCCAACTTCAGTGAAAGTGACAGAGGAGTGATCTTAGGAAATGTGGTTTTACCTAAGGAATCATACGCTTCTGAGGTGACTGTAAAGCTTTCTGATTACCTATTTTGCTCCCACGTACATGTGGGCCATGACTGACAGGACAAACTGAACTCTCTGGATTGTATATCAATCTCTTGTGAGTTTGGTTATTGGGAGTTAGTCTCTGACAGTCTTCATGCACCAGCAAAATTGAGTTTCTGACTTATAGAGGTAGGACCCTGGAACCAGGATGACCCACAAAAGCACAGTTCTGGAGAACAGTTTTGGGGAACGTGAAAAACATGGTTGAACACATGGTTGAACTAGTCATGTAGAAGAGGAATTCAACCCCCTGTGTATAGGCCTGACCAATGTGTAAGAGAGGAACTGCAGAGAAGGGTTTAAGAACAGAGGCTCTAGAGTCAGACTATCTGGCTCCACCACTTACTAGCTATGTGACCTCAGGCAACTTACTTTACTTCTGTGTGCCTCAATTTCCTTATCTACAAAATCAAGTCAGGAAGCTGGTGTAGCTCAGTAGTTGAGCACCTGCTTCCCATGTACAAGGTCCTGGGTTCAATCCCTGGTACCTCCTAAAAAATAAAAATAAATAAAATAAAAATAAAGTCATTGTGAAGATTAAATGAGAAAAATCCAAATAAATGCTTAGTACGATGTCTGGGGCATAGCAAACTCTCAGAGTTTAGCTATCACATCATTGCAGTCTGATCTAAGAAAGGTCCTTCAAAGCACTACAAAGGAGGAATGGAACACACCATGAGCTGGGGGCTCTCCAGGAGTTCAAGCAAAGGCAGAGATTTGTCAATTGAGGGCCAAAGACAAACATGATGTTATTGAATTTACTTCAACTCCAGAACTTCCAAGGAGCTCCCATGCCCCCTAAGTGCTCACATACAATTCTTTTTTTTTTTTTTTTTTTGCATTCAACCAATGTATCTTTTTCTGATTAACTATGTGGAAAGCCCCTGTTAGTCTATGAGGTACAAAGGTGGAAAGGCCTTGCCCTCAAGAAGCTTAACATCTAATTGAGAAATGAAGATTAGAGAACCAAAGAGTGATGCAAAAGGATCTGTTGGATTTAGGCCAACCATCTGTCTGGTGCTTGATTCCTTATTAGAGAGCCTCAACCAAGAGAAAGGTCAAGGAAATCACTTGATTCTATCGAACATGAGAACGTTTTCACAATACTAAACTCAAATCTATCTTATTCTCTCTCCCTCCCTCTCTCTTTCTCAATCTCTCTCCCAGGTCCATTTTCTCCAGAGTATAGCAAATTGGCATGACTGTTTGGGACACCTCAAGCTCATCTTTTGGGTGGGCCCTATGATAGCATTTGGTAGCAGCAGATACAGCAGCAGATACACAACACTCTTGTATAGGACACTGAAGCCTTGTCCGTTGTTTACTGTAATTATTGATTTACTACCCATCACCACTCCATCTGTAAGTTTAATGAGGGTAAGGACAGTGGGCTTTGTTCATCGAGTGGCATAAGCAAGACAGGCACACAGGTATTTGCTAGCATTTATGAGAAAAGCCACCGACCCCCATTCTCTTAAGAGCACCTACTCAGGTGGCTGTTTTTCAGTGATGCTTTTGTGTGTGACATTTTAACCACAGCTCTGGGATTAATTTAGCTTTCATGGGTTCTGGTTGCTGTGTTTTAAGAATACTACTCTTGTGTAAAGTATAGGTAGGGGAGAGATGTTTCCCCGCCCCGCCGCCCCCAAAAGCTCCCGGGATCTGCCTTGCATTTTGTGGACAAACATCCAGGAATGGGAGTACCAGGAGGCTCTATTCTTATTGGAACAGCCCCCAGTTTACTGTTTGCTTTGTTGCCTCAAGAAATTCATAGCACCTTCGGGCAAGGGAACAGCAGTGTGGTGTTTATTGGAATCTACATCTGGTAGCAATTTGCTCAACAGCAACCAGGTTTCCTCCCCCTCCTTTCCTTCAATCAAACAATCCACAGGGTCCCATAATACCCCACGGCTGTTGGTTTGTGCGAGGCCTGTACTGTGTCCTTTATGTTCCTCATTACAGATCTGGGTTTATCAACGAGTCTCCACGTGGCAAGCTGCAGGGGAGACAAAAAGGCACATGTCCCACGGCCAGAGCACCACTGTTACTGACCAGCTCACGAGGTCAGCAGAAGCAGCCGGAGAACTCCCCTCCCCCACCCCAAGAGCTGGGGCCTGGCAATGGCCAGTAGGAGCCTGGAAGATGGCATGGCTAAATCTTAACCTAGGATGAGACCCTCGTGCACTATGGGGAATGGGAGAAGTGCTAAGCTCCAGCCTTGGAGTAAATTCTTTCTCTGGGGGCTGGGAGAGTACAGAGGGGACTGTGCAGCTAGACGGCTAAAGGACACAATGGTATCTGTGGCTAGGTGAGGAGATGCGGTAAGTCTAGCAAAGAGAGTAAGTCAAGCTTGGTGGCAAAGTTGGGGGCTGGAATTTGATGATCCGCACTAAACTCCTTAATTGGAAACCGCTCATAGAAAAGTAGAGTTGTTTAAGAGAGGTAGAAATAAACATAGGAGTAAAATAGAGTATAACAAGCTTACAATGGATTTCTGTTGTGTGACCAGCACCGCCCCCACCCCCCATCAGTCCCTCCTTTTAGGGGATTGTCCCCACAAGGTCCTCAGGGAAGCTGTCCATCGCTGTACCCTGCCCTTGGCCCAAGCTGGCCAGTCACAGCAGCCCAGCCCCGGCACGGCAAGTGGCTCAGAGAAGGCACATGACCTAGGCCTGGCCAATCACAGCCCTTACCCAGTGTCTTGCTTTTGGAGCCACTGGGGAAGATGCTCTTAAAGGAACAGAAAGAATTAAGATTTTGGAACTGCCCGAGGCCATGTTTCTTGCTACAGGGGGTGGGAAGAACCTGTTTACAATGAAGGAGAATGAAGCCAGCTGGAGAGAGAAACAGAGGTGAGCAATAAAGACAATGATTGTCTTAACATTAAATCCCTAAAGCTAGAATCACTGGGGCCGGAATTCCATGGTCTGGTTCCATGAAGCAATAAATTCCTATTTTATGCTTAAGCCAGTTTGCGCTTGTGGTTTCTGTCATTTCTAACCAGGGCCTAGGCTGCTACAAAAAGTTTTCCTTTTAGAGGGATTGCTATGATGATCAACTGAGCAAATGCAAGAAAACATACTCATAAAAGCACAAACTGCTTGCAAGTGTCAGATGGTGACTGCGTGTGATACAGCTACACATGGCAGGTGAGCACTCAAAACACTGCTGCCCTGGGCTCAGGGCACTTTTTATTATGGAGAATTTTGAAGACACTCAAAGGTATGTTAGGTGGAAGAGTATAATACCCTCTTGTGGTGACCCTCCCCAGACCAGGAGAGCTGCGGTCCTGACCAGTTCTCCCTGGAGCACAGTTGGTTCATCTTGACAGTGCCACAGGTCCAGGCCTGAGCAGTCCCTTGATTGACTGGAACTGGAGGCAGGGCCTCTGGCAATGGGACAGAATTGTACAGTATAAAGTTGAAAGTCATGAATTCATGAATTCAGCCTTGTCAGGTTTTTTCTCTGCCCAGACACCAGGGCTCCTGGCCACATTTTGGTCCTCTCATCCCTACGTGTTTGGATTGCTGCTTATTTGGCTCATATTTTCATACACTCTCCAGCATGATGGCAGAAGTAAGGCATTACGCTATGGGGGAACCAGAATTTCATTTACTCAGTGTAGCTATTTCTGAGCAACTATCATGTGTTTTCTACTGTTCTAGGCCGGGCAGGGGGAGGGTGGGTGGGGGGAGGGGAGGGCAGGGAGATAGGAAGAAAAATGAGATACAAATTCTGTTCTCAAAGAGCTTATATCTCTAGTAAGTAGAAAGTCATACTGCACATAGAAATAACTTTAAATGTGGTGTAGAAAGAGCTAAAAAGTATTAAAGAACATGAAATGAAGGAGAAATTATTTCTGGCTAGAGAATGGGAAAGCAGGGACAAAAGATTCCACAAACAAAGCTAAAGAGTAATCTAGGGACTGAACAACACAGTGAACCCAGAGGTGGACACAGTGAACCCGGAGGTGGATAAGGACGGTAGTTAATAGTACAAATACAAGAATGCTCTTCTACAAACTAGAACAAATGTACATCACTATTACAAGGTAGTAAGAATATAAAGATGCATGGGAAAAATACAGTAACAGCGATATTGTAATATTCTTGCATCAATGTCAAAGAAGGTATTGGTCATGCTTGTGTCTGTTAGGGACATTTTGAGACAATCAATGAAATCCAATCCCCTGTGTTTTTCTTTTTTGAAAACCTGTTATATTCTTCTTCTTTCTTAAATAAAGGACATGTATTGTATTGATGAAGTTAAAAATTTTTGACATGGTTAAATGCTCCATAGTCAACTAAATTTTATAAAATGCCCGGGTAGGAGGAATATGTCTAGAATCTTGATGTGTGCTTCATTCTTTCTAAGGCTCACTTATGACCAAGATTTTCTTGGACATGTATTTTGTCATTCTAGGTATCAATGCAAATAAACCCTATCAGTACTGAAAGTAAACCAGCTACAAAAAAGTATTTTGAATGTTTATACCAAGTTCCCCGCCATGGGCTAAATTAAGGAGTTTCCTCCCTTTTGTAACTTATTTGCAAAAATAGATTCTAGTCCTACAGAGAAATAGTGCTTCAGGCATAATAAGTTAGATTGTGGACAAGAAGGATGATAAAAATCGTAAAAGCTTAGGCATTAAAGAATTCTCTCATTATCATTAGTGTTTTGAAGGGACAATAATCTCTAATACAATTGATTCAGACTCTGGAGGTGAAGTCTAAATATCAGTATTTTTAAAAAGTATTCTAGATAATTCTAATGGGCAGCTAGGGTTGAGAACCACAGTTCTAACTCAACCAATGCCTGTTATGTAACAAATGAGGAGACTGAGGCCAGAACCATGGGACTCCAGCCAAGTCAAACAGCTCCTCTGGGATTAGAACACAAGTCTCTGAGCTCCATCATATTTTCCATATTAATAAACCAAGGTCATCTTGTTTTCTGTTCTTTTCACAGGAGCTTTATAAGATGAACATATAATAATTTTTAGAATTAAAGAAGAGAAATCATTAGGGAACAGGGATCCCTTCCCTAATGGGAATATATTATTATAACTAATAATATAAGTTATTAGTTAACTACACCGGTAATCAGGAAAATGCAAATTAAAACCACAATGAGATACTGTTATATAACCAACAGACTGGCAAAAGTTAAAAAAATTTTACAGTACCAGGTCTATGACAAGGATGTGGTGTTCATTTAAACTGGTATAATGCTTTGGAAAACAGTTTGGTGTGATCTAATAAAGTTGAAGAATCACATTTTCTATGACACAACAATTCTGGTCCTAACATGAATGTGCCTTTTTCAATGGGGGTGATACCACTCCTAAGAGGGCAAAAACTGATTCTTGAGAGTGTGAAAAATCTTAGATATTACAATGGTTTGTGGCACTCTGTTGAGAATTGAATCATGTTCCCAACAAAAGGCATGGTCAGGTCCCAACCCCTGGTCCTATAAGTGTGACCTCATTTGTAAATAGGACTTTTGAAGATGTTATCAGTTAAGGTGTGCCCAAACTGAAAGAGGCTGGGCCTTAATCTAATATGGCTGAAGACCTTATAAGCAAAGGAAATTGGAAATGGAAAGAAAGCCATGGAAGAAGCTGGAATGCAATGGAAACTGGAGGAAAAACAAGCAGACATCACCATATACATTGGCATATGACAGAAAGTCAAGGACCAAGGATCACTGGCAGCCAGCCCTGGAATACCAAAGTCTTCAGAGACAAAGTATTGCCTTTCTTATGCCTCTATTTTGGAGCTCTCCTAGCCTCAAAATCATGAGCCAATAAATCCCTGCTGCTTAAGCCAACCCATTGTATGGTATTTGTTTTAGCAGCCAGGAAACTGTGAAACCTCCAAAGCTCAACCCTATCTGGCAAAATTTTATTCCTTAGTATTATTAAATTAATCAATTAATTAATTTTCAATTAAATTTTTTCCCAAGGATAGGTGATTAAAAAAAAAAAAGAGGCTGAGAAACACCGACCTAGAGAAATGTTGCACAGTTGCTTCAGAAGATAGACAGAAGAATGTTCCAACCAGTACTCTATTATAGTCCCAAACTGGAACACTATAAATGTCCATCTACAGCAGAATGAGTAAATTGTGGTATAGTCAAACTATGGAATACTATACAAGAATGAAAATGAACAATAATTCCACTTATAAATAGCTCAAAGTTAGGCAAACTGAATTATATTTTTTAGGGACCCGTACATCAGACTAAAGCTATAAAGAAGAGCAGGGAATTGATTATCACAGGACTCTGAAGGGCAGTAACCTCCAGGATTGTGATCAGGAAGGGAAACATGGGGTGGATGGAGGGCAATGGTATATTCTTTGATCTAAGTATTAATATTATAACTATTCTTTAAATTACACATAATGCAACCTACATATTCAATGAAATCCCTATCAAAATTCCAACAGCCTTTTTTGCAGTAACGAAAAAGCTGATCTTCAATTCATATGGAATTGCAAGGGGGCTGAATAGTCAAAAAGTCTTGAAAAAGAAGAATGAAGTTGGACAACTCACATTTCCTGACTTCAAAACGTGCTACCAAGCTATAGTAATCAAAACAGTGTTGTGCTAGAATAAGGAAAGACATATAGACCAATGGAATAGAATTGAGAGTCCAGGAAAGAAACATATATGACCAGTTGATTTTTAGCAAGGCTGCCAAGACCATTCAACAGGGTAAGGAATATTTTCTTCAACAAATGGTGCTGGGACAACTGGATTTCCATATGCAAAAGAATGAAATTGGACCCCTACCTCACACTATATGCAAAAGTTAACTCAAAATGGATCAATGACCTAAATATATGAGCTAAAACCATAAAACTCTTAGAAAAAACATAGCACTAAATCTCCATGACCTTGATTTTGCAGTGGATTCTTAGATATAACACCAAAAACATTGAGCAACAAAAGAAAAAAAAAAAAAAAGATAAACTGGATTTCACCAACATTACAAACTTGTATACAAAGGACACTATTAAGAAAGTATAAAGGCAACCTACAGAATGGGAAGAAATATTTGGAAATCATATATCTGATAAGGGACCCAGTATCCAGAATATATAAAGAACCCTTACAATAACAAAACACAAACAATCCAATTTAAAAATGAGCAAAGGATTTGAATAGACATTTCTCAAAAGAATATATACAAAGGACCATGACGCACATAAAAGATGTTCAACATTAACCCGCAGAGAAATGTGATTCAAAACCACAATGAAGTACCACTTCACACCCACAAGGATGGCTATAATTTTTTTAAAAAAAGAACATAACAAGAGTTGGAGGGAAGCGGGTATGGCTCAAGCGACTGGGCTCCCGCCTACGACATGGGAAGTCCCTGGTTCGGTTCCCGGTGCCTGCTAGAGAAGACAGTGAGCTGGCATGATGGGCAGGCATGGTGAGCTGATGCAATGAGACACAGGAAAGCATAATGAGAGACACAACAAAGCAGGGAGTGGAGGTAGCTCAGGCAATTGGGGCGCCTCTCTTCCACATAGGAGGTCACAGGTTCGGTTCCCAGTTCCTGCTAAGGAAACAAGGAAGATGAACAGACACAGCAAGTGCAAACAACGAGTGGGTGGGGGGAAATAAATATATAAAATAAATCTTAAAAAAAAAAAAAAAAAGAGAGGATACAGAGAAATTAGAATCCTTGCACATTGCTTATCAGAATGTAAATTGGTACAGCTGCTGTGGAAAACAGTTTGGCAGCTCCTCAAAAAGTTAAACTCAAACAGATATCTGTACACCAGTGTTCATATTCACATTATTCACAATAGCCAAAAGGTGGAAGCAACCCAGTGCCTATCAACAGAAGAATAAACAAAATATGGTCTATCCATACAATGGAATACTATTCAGTCCTAAAAAGGAATGAAGTTCTGATACATGGTACATTGTGGATGAATCCTGAAGACATCATATTGATTGAAATAAGCCAGATACAAAAGTATAAATATTGCATGTTTCATTTATATGAAATACCTAGAACAAGCAAATTTCATAGAGACAGAAAGCAGATTACAGTTTACCAAGGGCAGGGTGAGGAGATGGGGAATGGAATTGCTTAATGAGTACAGAGTTTCTGTTTGGGGTGATGGAAAAGTTTGGGTAATAGATGGTGGTGTTGGTAGCACAATACTGTAAATGCAATTAATATCACTAACTAATACACATGAAAGTGGTTAAAATGGGATTTTTTTGTGTTTTATATCTATATATCTAGATGGGTATATGATACCACAGTAAAAATAATTAAATATGATCCCACAATTCCACTCCTAGGGATATATTCAAAAGAAGTGAAAACAGGTGTTCAAACAAATACATATACATGCATGTTCACAGCAGCACTATTCACAATAGCCACAATTAAGAAACAGCCCAAATGTCCATCAACAAGTGAATGGATAAACAAATTGTGGTCTATCTGTACAATGGAGTATTATTCAGCCATAAAACAATGAGGTACTGATACATGCTGCAACATGGATGAACCTCAACAAGAAGTTATTTCAAAGATAGTCATTAAAGGTCACTTGCTATATGATTCCATTTATATGAGATATCCAGGACAGGTACATCCATAGAGACAGAAAGCAGATTGGTGGTAGCTAGGGGCATGGGGTGAGTGGAATGCTGAATAACTGTTTAATGACTATGGGGTTTCCTTTTAGGGTGATAATATTTTGGAACTAGATATAGGTGGTAGTTGCACACAATGTGAAAGTACTAAAACTTACTCTTCAAAAGAGTTAATTTTATGTTATGTGAATTTCATCTCTAAAAATTTTTACATAGTTTATGCTTTCTTCTGCATATATTATAACTCATTTTATTTATTTATTTATTTTTTATTTTATTTTTTTTTTACCAGGAGGTACCGGGGATCGAACCCTGGTCTCTCCATATGGTAGACGGACACCGAACCTTTGAGCCACGTCCGTTTCCCGATATTATAACTCATTTTAAAACATTATAACATAAAAGAAAAAAAGAGGGGTGAGATTTTCTTGATCCTTGCCATTTTAATTTTCCTAAAGCTTTGTTTGGATTAAGTTATTCCTCTGTTCACAAGTAATAATACAAACCACTTCGAATATGCCCAGTGCTTTCAGACTTTCGTTTACATGACTTCATTTGCACATTCCCATTTTAACCACTTCCTCGGTAGGAGGGAGTGAGTCAGAAATCATTCCTCCAAAGAGGCAGCTCTGAAATTAGAAGGACCAGTAGAAATACCAGGCAGATGACACGGGGAAGGAAACAGGGCATTCCAAGCAGAGGATGGGTTACTCCAAGGTATAGAGGTGGGAGAAAGCACAGCAAGGCATTATAAGTATGCAGAGCTTACTCAGAGAAAAAGTTACATTTAGCTCCCTCCTTTTTTTTTTTTTTAAAAAGCCATTTCATTGAGCTATGTTAATATACTATACAAACCATCCAAAATGTACATTCAATGGTTTTAGGTGTAATCAGAGTTTTTTGCTAGCTTTTCTTTTGAGGAATGAATACCAAAGCAGATAAGAATGTTTCTTTCTTTTTTTTTTTTTTTTTAATAACATTATAATCAAACAATTGTTTTATACTAGGAGGTTTTACACAGATTTATTTTATACACAGATTTATTTTAAAGATAATGTGTATTCTTATACTCTAACTGAACATATAAGAATTTATATGTTCTTTTGAAACTAAACTGCATGTTAATATTCTCTATGACATGCAATTAAATAACTTTGATACTCAGATACATTTAATTCAAGTTAGCATTTTAATGGATAATGATGATTTAAAGTTCAATTCAAGATATTTATGTTCAAAGAGCTATGCATATTATATAGTGGTAAAAACTTTTTTTTAAAAAAGCTCGGGTAGTTTTCCATCTAGATCATTTGTATTTAGCTTATAATGACTAGTGTTTATATTACACTTCTAAAGATTTCTAAGCACACTGTGACACCAACTCAGAGGGGTGGTATATTCTATTTTACAGATGAAGCGCAGGCAAAAGGAAGTATTGCAACTAGCCGCCAGAGCAAAAGCATATCCACATTCTCCAAATTTAAATCCTCAGCTCCTTCAACTAAAAATATTCCATTTTCTAGAACACGCTACTAAGGGCTGGAGAGAGCTATACTTAATATTACTTCAGTCAACCTGCCATGGTATTGAAATATTAAGCTTTATTACCACAGGTCATTGTTGAAAGAAAGGAGAGGGGAAGGGGTAGCTGAGTATAAATAAACCAGACAGAATTTGGGAACAGAACTTTGAAATAGGGTATGTCTCTCTCCCAGTCCTCAGGGTTCCACTCCTTTCCAATTAATGCCTTCACTTTAATTGCAGAAACCCTGCAAGGTTGAGATTTTAGTTTCCTCTGTAATTCTGCTACTCGTACAATGAGAGGTTTTGATTCTCAGATATCTCAAGTCTGTGGCTACAGGAGACAAGATTTTCTTTCAAGGCACACGTAGAAACTTTCATATCGTTCATGCGGTATTTAAGTTTCAAATTTGAAGACTTTAGCTCTTCTCTTTCTTTTATAACTGTATCCAGAGTATCTAGGAGGAGCCAGCCAACATCATACTTTTTGACTCCACAAAATTCTGTTAAGGTATTGAAAACACTCTCACCCAGATACTTGCTTCTTATAAGCGTGGAAGTAGGGGAATCCAGTGATGCTATTTTGCATATCTCTACTGCCAGCTCATGCCATGGACTGTTAGCAACCTCTTCATTATTGGAAAGGGAGTCATTAGTACCCCTGAGTCCAATTAGAGTAGAGAGCCAATTACAAAACTCCCAGAACCACCTCAGACATCACATGTTTAAGACTCTGTTCCTCAAGAACCATTCCCGGTACCAAGCTGTACTAGTCAGGGTTCTCTTGGGAAACAGAATCAACAGGAGATATCTGTCAATAATATGAGATTTTATAAGAGTCTCTCACGTGACTGTGGGGATGCACAAGTCCAGGTTCCGCAGGCAGGCTGCAAACCAGGGGCTCCGATGAAAGTCCGATGAAAGGTCCTTGATGACTTTCTGGGAGAAGTTGGCCCTCTGAATGTTGAAATCACTTCCCCTTTTAAGGCATTCAACTGATTGGATAAAAGCATCACCCATTGATGATGCAATCTCCCTGATTGATGCAGATGTAATTAGCCATCCACACAGTAAACTCACTGGTGATCGAAGTCCATAAATGCTCTTGCATTACAATTAGCCCAGTGCTTGCTGGAACAAACACCTGGACACAATTACTTGGCCGAGTTGACTCATTAGCCTAACCATCACAGTATCTCTAGAAGGCTGGTACTGCATTGGTGCTTTACAATATCAATTCAATGCTTAGAGCTACAATTAGATAAGAATACCATCAAGGTTGTACATGTGTGTCTTTTACGAAAAGGAAATATTTTAACAATCTTTTATAATGCCAAGTTTCTTTGCTTTTAATAAAATACTAAGCAGAATTAAGTATGGCCTCTGCTAAGGAGGATAAGCACAAATACCTTAAGTTTTACCAGCAAAATGTTAAAAAACAAAACAAAACAAAGCAGTCCATTGTATTTGTTATTAGGAACTCAATGATTCTGTCCTGCAACAATAAGATCCAAATATTTCTAATTTAACACCGATTTTTTTTCTTCACCAGGCAGCTGAATTAGGGAAAGTGGAGACCAGCTCTTGATTTCCCTTTACAATTGTTAAGTGTGTTAGACTGAATTATGTACTCCAATTTAGACGTGTTCTTAATCTGCATTCCTATGGGTGTGAATCCATTGTAAGTAGGACCTCTTGCAGATGTTATTTTAGGTAAGGTGTAGCCCAACTGAATGAGGCTGGATCTTAATCTGGATTACCAGTGGCCTTATAAAGAGAAAGAAATGGGAAGTGAGAATGAGAGTGCCACGGGGAAGTGGAAGCTGGAAGAAGGCATTGCTATGTGACAGGAAAGCCAAGGAACCTCACGGATGGCCAGTAGCCAGCACCAAAATGTTACAGACTTTGGGGAGAAAGCATCACCTTGCTGACACCTTGATTTTGGACTTCTCTTAGCCTCAACATCGTAATCCATTAAATTCCCATTGTTTAAGCCAACCAATTGCATGGTATTTGTCATAGCAATGTCGACAAACTAAGACAGTAAGATTAAATCTGAGGATGGACCCAGAGGTTTCATGTGAAAGGCATTTCCACAGAGGTTATTAGAAGCCAATTTAATCTTAAAGACAATTGAAGAGTAAGAAAGCAATGATTCTGGCTGCCCAGGTGCAGGATGGTACAGTGAAAGAAACCAGACTCTCCACCAATGCAGTTTAAGGAAACTGCAAACAGAAAGCAAAATTGCTTTTGGCAACTGCTCAGTCTGAAATTAGAGGGGCTCTCTACGAAGCAGAACATTATCTATATGCCCCCCCCCCAAGCATCTTCCTCTCTGTTCCCAGGCTTAGGAGTACACTGTGCACCTCAAGATGTAGCTAAATACTGAGCACAACTGAGTTTAACGAGGTGCAGTTCCCTTCGCAAGTCACTTCACTTCCCCGAGCCTTGGCTACCTCATCTAAAGTGGGGTGATATCTACTTCGTGAGATTGGTGTGGGCGTCAAAAGGCTAAGTACGAAAGTGTATGAAAATTAGAAATAGTGTAATCAGTACTAGTAGCTAGGCCTTTCTCACTACGTCTCATCAGCGATCTTGCTACCATGGGCCTCTCTGGAATGCTTCTCTTGTCCACCTCTCCTATACTTTGAGTTTCAACCTTCAAGGCCTGGCTCAAAACCCAACTTTTGCTTGGATCCCTCTCTGCACTCCAACCAAAGGGACCTGATACTCCAGAAACGCCGCACAGCTTACTGTACAATGTGTTTGACCATTTGTACAAACCTCTGCCCCGCAGCCTCTGTTACTTTTCCATCTTACCTCCCCAACTAGACCATGTCAGTCTCCTGAAGGCCTGGCTTCTATCTCTTTTATTTATTTATTTATTTTTTGCTTGAAACATAAGGTCTTTATTAGATATATTTTGCCAACCTATCCAGATTCATTCTTATGACACTTTGCTAACATATTGTTTTCATTCCAGGCAGTCTAGTGATGTCAGTTCCTTAAACAAACTGATCTTTC
>JAKSZT010054337.1:30420-42926 GCA_026826555.1 Tolypeutes matacus | reverse complement strand
TGTTTAGCCCACCCTGATTATCACAGAATCAGGACAGTGAGAATATTTGCAAATCCACTGTTTTTGAATGCCAGTTTTTCTGGATAGAGAATTTGTGGCTGGGAGTTGATTTTCTTTTAGTACTTTGACTATGTCATAACACTCTTTTTGCCTCCATGGTTTCAGGTAAGAAATCAGCACTTAACCTTATTGTGCTTCCCTTGTATGTGATAGTTCTCTTTTCTCTTGCTGCCTTGAGTATTTTCTCTTTGTCTTGAGCATTGGACATTTTGACAAATAAATGTCTTGGAGTTGGCCTGTTGGGATTTATACTGTTTGGGGTGTGCTGTGCTTCCTGGACATGTATATCCATCTCTCTCTCAATAGGGTTGGGAAGTTTTCAACCATTATTTCCTTCAACACTCCTTCTGTTCCCTTTCCCTTCTCTTCTCCTTCTGGGATATATAATGTGAATGTTTGTGCTTTTTGTGTTGTCGGTTAATTCCCTGAGTCCCTGCTGGATTTTTTCTATCTTTTTCTCTATCTGTTCTACTATCTGTTTGATTTCAGATGTATTGTCTTCCACATCACTAATTCTTTCTTCTGCCTGTTCAAATCTGCTGTTATGTGAATCCAGCATCTTTTTGATTTCTTGGATTGTGCCATTGATCACCATCATATCCGTTATCTTTTTATGTATGTTTACAATTTCTTCAGTATGTTCTCCAGTGTCTTCTTAATCTCCTTAATCTCTTTCTTCACTTCATTAAGTTGGTCCATGATATTTGTTTGGAAAGCTTTGATTAGTTGTTTAATGTTCTGCATCTCTTCCTGGTTTTTAGTTTGTTCATTGGACTGGTCCATGTCTTCCTGTTTCTCAGTGTGGTTTGTAATTTTTTGTTGCCCTCTAGTCATCATTTTATCTTGACAGGTTTATTCAGTTGATTAGCTTCTCCCTCTGCTCTAGACTTTTATTTAGCTGGTGGTTCTGTGTGTGTTTTAAGTTTTCTCTTTGAAACTTTGTTCTTCTTATTTTATTTCCTTGCTTCTTTCTATGTTCCCTTGAAGGCAAAATATTAGGGCCAGAGGAATTGAAAGATGTGAGAAAGGAAGAATAATAATAGTAATATTGATAAAAGTTAGAAGAGGCACCATATAAGACTTAGTAAAATGAATATTTAACTCATGTAGGCAGTGTAGAGTAATAGGAAAAAAAGTGGAGTACCTACAATGGACTGGGAAAACAAAAAGAGTAAAATATATATAATGATTTAGAAGTCTAGAATGATGAGAGAGAGAAAGAGTAAAGAAGGGCTGAAAGGAAAAAGTTAATGATAATTTAAAAAGAAGAAAACAGAATAGATAGAATAAAAATTGACACCCTTAAGTTGTGGGCTAATGAAAAAATGTGGTAGGTAAGAACCACAACAGAAAGCAGAAGGCAGAAAGATGAAGGAAGGAAAAGAGATAGCATTGGAGACAAAATCAATATAGACAGAGAATGGGAAATCATGGAAGAAGAAGCACAGCAAAGAAGAGAAAAGCTAGTGGCATCTAATTAAAAAAAAGAAAGAAAGAAAGAAAAATAAGATGGGGGTGGGGGAGGAAAGAGAAAAGAAAAGCAAGAGACAACAAATGAAATCAGAAAAACCAAATGACCACACAAGCAAGCAGTCAAACAAACCTAAAGAAGTACAGTGTTACTTCTTGGACCCTTCTGGAACCTCTCAGCCTGCTTGTGTTCATCAACCAATTGCCCTGCAAAGTTCTATCTGCAGGTTTTGAGGCAGATTTTAGTGATTAAACTAAGTTTAATTTTTTTTTTCATTTTTTATTTTTTAAAGTGACTGTCTTTTTTTTTTTTTTTTTTTTCCTGGCAAAATAAGGGACCCAGAAGAAGTCCTCTTCTAGACCACCCCCTTCACCGAGGGGACCCTAAATAGGCTCATGGAAACTAATCATGCACTTCCCACTTCCTGGCCTCCCCAGGGGAGCTGAAGCTCTGATGCTTGTCAGTACAGAATGATAAAATTTGCTGACTGCATCCACTGTGGAGCCAAGCCTCAGTGTCACCAGGCTGTTAAATCAGGCTTCCTCAGTAGATTCACCTCTCCCCTCAGCTGGGCACTGCTTCAAGCTGGCTTATCTGCTCCCCAAAGCTATGAGGGGGTCCAGGCAGCCAAATCCACAGAAAGAGAAGCCCTCTCCACCTTCTGTCAGAACCCTTCCACTCTCGGAGACTATTCTCTTTCACTGGGATGCTGGCAGGAGTCATGGCTCAAACCAGCCTTTTTCCCTGAGGGTGGGGCTCAGCTGTCTGTGTTAACCACCACAGGCAGGGGAAAACCTCACAAATCTCTCCCGAGCAATAAGCCACAAATCTCACCCGAGCAATCAGCCTCTCCATCCAGCTCCCTCCAGATCGATGTCCCTAAGGTTCTCACTCCATGCACCCCCAGCACAGAACCCCTGGGCAGAACCCTGTACCCAATCAGCTGTCCTCAGAGAGTGAGTCAGCAAGTGCCCTCCTAAACCATTGCCATCCTGCCCCTCTCCAATTTGTTATTTTTTGAAATATTATTTTATTTTCTTATTAATTTTATTTGGTTATTTTTTTGGCTTTGTTTTTGAAGAGGCTTTGGATCACAGAAGAGTCACAACTGTGACAGGGGTGGATCACTGGTGTGGGTTTTTGGTGATGGGGGAGCATATGAATATGTTTACATGTTCAGGGGGCATTGTCTCGGGGGGTGGAGACTCACACAATAACTGAAAGAATATTGAATTCCCATCCTGGAAAGTCCTGTTACATTCTCTAATAGAACACTAAGAATCCCCCAAGTACATGGGCTGTGCCTAATGAAGGAAGGAAGACCATTATGCCAGGCCTTTGATATTGATGATTGTACTTATGAACCTTTTCTTGTGAAATTGAAACTTAACCTAGTATTATATAGTGCCTAAGAGTTACCGCCTGAAAGTCTCCTTGTTGCTCAAATGTAGCCTCTCTCTAAGCCAAATTCAGCATATAAATGCACTCCCATTCCCCCCGTCCCCGGTGTGGGACATGACTCCTGGGGAAAAGCCTCCCTGGCGTTGAGGAATTATTACCAAGCACCAACTAGCAAAGCATCCAGAAAAAGACTTTGATCAAAAGGGAGAAATATTAAGTAAAAATGAGTTTTTATGGCTAAGAGACTTCAAAGTGAGTCAGGTGGTCATTCCAGAGGTTATGCTTATGCAAGTCTCAGCAGGATCTCACTGACTGCCACAGTAAACAGTGCCTCAAAGAGCAGTGCTTCTTAGGGCTATAAAGATATCTAGACACTATAAGTAGGGCAGAGAGCTCAGGAATTGTTCACCCTCTCAGTGGGTCTTACTTTAGAATTTATGCTCCCCACTAAAACATAGTTGGACCCATTTGTGTTTTCCCTACACATGGCTCTTCTGCCCCTTTTATTTGAACCTATACTTAGCACTATACTTGCTAAATATATGTCCCAGAGACTTAAATCTTTGGTCTGTTCATGTGCCAGTTGGCCCTGAATCTCAGTAGAGTTGCAACACCTATCTCCAGTTCATTGGACTCACCCAGGACAATTAACAAGGAGATGATGATGGACAACACCCATCCCAAGAAGCAGACAGTGTCTGCAACTGTAAGCAAGATAATTCCATCCACATGCCCCATGGATTTTAAGCCCCTCTCAATTAGAGGCAGAGTGGGCATCACCATCCCCAAATCATCAAGATTGGGGAATGAACAATGGACTAAAGTAGAATTATTATTATTCTAGCAATGGAAGAACTTTTATCATTGATATAAAGGCAGTGGCCACCAGAGAGTCTGAGGGGAAGGAGAGGGAAGAATAGTTGTAATATGGGGGCATTTTTGGGACATTGGAATTATCCTGCATGATATTGCAATGACAGATAAAGGCCATTATATTTTGTCATAACCTATAAAATTGCATGGAGCACAGTGTAAACTCTAATGTACACTGTAGGCCATGGTTAGTAGCAATGCTTGAATATGTGTTCATCAATTGTTAACAAATGTACCTCACTAATGAAAGATGTTGTTAATGTGAGAAAGTGTGGGAGGGGAAGGGGGTAGGATTTATGGGAATCCCCTATATTTTTTACATAACATTTATGTAATCTAAAGGTTTTTTAAAAATAAAAAAAATTTAAAAATATGTCAGTATGAATCCCTGTTTCTAGATGTGCATGTGTGTGTATAGACATAAACATATAGATGGTGAGGGAGAAATAAACTTAGATATGTTTGCATACATTGCTCAGTATGAGTGTGTATATATACACACACTTGTACATAGACATATATCCTAGCACTATCTACTGAGAAGGCCGAGAAACAACAGCACCCCAGAGCAATAAGCACAACTGCTGCTCAGATTTTGGTTTTGAAATATCATCTTTCAATAAAAAGAACCAGGTGTCTTTGGAGAAGTGGCTCATTATAAGGCTAGGACGAGGCAAACATAAGATGAGCTTGGTGCACCTTGTAGTGCCAGGAAGTGAGAAAATTCACACATGTATACATGCAAACACATAATGGTGGGGGCACATCAAAGAGACAGAAGAACCAACCTGAAAGAGATTCGAGTGAACCAATCTAGAAAAACGTGAGCAATAAAATGAATAATGATGGTATAGGATCATTATCCAAAGAATAAAATTAATACTCATAAATATATAATGATATAAATAAGTTACTGAATAAATAAGTGGGGAGATAGGACAAATCTTCCTTACAGAACAATTCCAAATATTAAATACAGAAGCAAAGAAGGAAATAGAAAATCACCATTAGAGCATTACAGCTATACTTGCTGCACAGAAGATCCACTCATGAATGATAAAATTAGTGTGAGAAACTGAAAGAAGAAAATGGGCGTTTGTATCTCCTCCAAGTATTTACCCCCAAATATTTATTAATTATGTTGGAGGTTTTAAACTATGCACACAACTTCTCTGGTTCCCTTCCCTTAAGTGAGGTCTGGACATAGTGTCTCACATCTAAAGAATGACCAGTACTCTTCAGAACTCTCAAGCTCATGAAATTAAAGAAAAACATGACAAACTGTCCCAGACCAGAGGAGACTAAGGAGGCATGCTACCAAATGCACCTGGGGTGGATCTTGGAACAGAAAAAAGAACATTACGAGAAAGACTAGTGAAATTAGAATAAAGTCTATAACTTAGTTAAGAGTATTGTACTACTAATTCCTTATTTTTGATCAGTGAATATTGGTTATACAATATTAACCTTTAAGGAACTGAGAGAATGATATATCAGAACTCTAGACTTTTTCAAAATAAAATTTAAAAAATCATTTATGTATATGTGTATATATGTATATACACACAGAGAGAGATATCTATATGCATCTATCTATCTATCTACCTATCTATCTATCTAGGTCTTGCCTCCAAAAAATTCTTATTTAGCAACTAGAAGAGCAGCTCAGGAATCTGAATTTTTAACAAAAGCTTTAGGCCTGTGATTCTCAAGCATTAGCCTGGAGGAGTAATTAAGACAGATTGCCAGTTCCCACCTTCAGAACTTCTCATTCAGTACAGGTGTGGGCAAAACCTGAGGATTTGCATTTCTCATGAATCCCCTGCAGATTCTGCTGCAGTTGGCCTGGGGAACAGATTTGGAGATGTATTCACTTAGGTTTCTCTATACTAATTATAACCAACTCAGGTAGAAGTTAGGGTTTGTGTACTTGATTGGCATTTATGTTTAACTGTATTCTTTTACAGAATAGAGACTGTAAGCTTTATATCAATGTTCAAATTTCTTGAACTTGATACCTATACTTAAGGTGGTTACATAAGTGAATATCCTTGTTCTTAGGAAATGTGAATAGCAGTATTAAGAATTTAAGAAACATGATGTATACAACTGATACTCAGATGTTTAGAAAATAGATTGATAAATAGGCAGATGGATGGATCTGGGTATCTGGGGGTATAGTGGCATGTTGGAATTCTCTGGATGGGTTTGTTTTATTTTTGTAACCGTCCTGTAAGTTTAAAGGTATCTCAAAATTAAAAGTTGTTTGTTTTAAGACATTGCTCTTTCCTTGTGGAAAACATTCCTTCGATGGGAAGACAATTGGAGCATTTGATTTTTACACCAAGCTTTGCACTTTGAGCTCCATGGAGCTTATGAAAACATAAAGGTTCCTGAGCTCTATCTCCTGAGGTTATGATTAATCAGGTCTAAAGGAAAATCATAATATTTGCATTTCTAACAAATTCCATAGATGACCCTTATATATAACTAAAACTGACATTAAACTCACTTTCCAAAGGCTACCATTTATTGAGAACCTGTGTTTATGGACACCATTCTAAATAATATATAAAAAACATTACAAGTCTGACAAGTATCATGTAAAGAGATAAGTCTAATTTCTTTCATTTTGTAGATGAGGAAAACAGCTCTTTAAGGGGTTGTGATTTTCATAAGGGCCATTAGCTACCAAGTGCCAGAGACAGGATTTGACCCCAGTGTTCTTGAACACTAAAACCCTTGCATTTTCTTTCACACCACAGTGCACATACTAAAATTCAGTAATTCTGGCTTATCTAAACTCTAGAGTTAACTTAGATTTGCCTATGCAAATGAATAAACTGTGCATGGCTGATTTACCAAGGATAGCTGATTAGAAAATGTTTCTAACCCATTGTCATGGTGTTTGGTTTTTGTGTCCTGTACTATTTGACAAATAAAACTGCACACCCCGATAATGTGACCAAGTCCTGAAGCCTTTGAAGAAAGGTTTGATGTAGGAGAAACTATTGATTTCTGTATCCAGACCCCAATTCCAACCCCTCAGCACTTTGCCACGTCCCGCTTAGTCTTTTAGCCTCCCTGCTGCTTAGAGTTTTGGTCCCTGAAATGTGAGCCACAGCATTGCCCTCTGCGCCCTGTCTGCCTTGCACACTTGATGCCTGCAGCTTTGCCCTGTGAGGTGACAAGCCAACACAGTCACGATAACAGAGCAGAAATTTAAAGTGAATCAGGTCTCTGATGATTGTAGAGCCTGAGACTGCCTGCTTTCAGAATGCTTGTTATGGACAAAAAATGCACCCCGTTTAAGGTCCTGTTAGTAAGTACTTAGTAAGTACTTAGCTAAAAGCATTTTTCTGTGACATGAATTTTACTAGGTAGAGCTAGCTGCACTATAAACCTGCAGGTCAATTTTATCATTCATTTCTACAGTACCTAGAACAGAATTTTGCAGATGATAGAAATGCCAGGAATTTGGGGGCAATGAATATGTGTGATGTCTGCTTCGGTGTTTACTATGTCTGCCTTCGGTTTTATTGGGCCTGTCAGATCCTTTGCAGGTGTTCTTCCTTCTGAACATAAATTAAAGTTCTAGGAGAGTTAGATTTGATAAAGAATCTAAAATAAATTAGATTTATTAGATTTAAGGGGCCCTTAAATTTATAACCTGGCTTGTGTTAAGGATGTGACTTTAGTATTAGTCATACCCAGCTTGCTGCCACAAAAGCCACCATCAGAGTATTCAAACCAAGGCCACAGAGTGACCTGGGGGACATTCTGATGACAAATTCTCTCCTAGACTTTGTTACTTTGCTACCACTTCTACTAGAAAAGACACAGGTTCCCAAGTTGCTCATTCTAAGTGGGACAACTAGACTGGAAACTGCTCTATCCATCATTCAGCAAAGGAGGTCCCCTCAACTGTGCCATATCATAAATGGCTTTATGCTGCCACCCACTCACCTTTGGACCTTGGAGAAGCTGCTTAACTACACAATGGGAAAGACTGCTTCCCTGGTAATTAAGAAGTCTTATCCTGATTCATTCTTTATGGCTGGTGTCTGCAGCCATCTTCTGATTAGTTACTCTGCTCCTTGCCCTGCTCTGAGGAGATGAGACTCAGGGAATTCAGAATAAATCCAGATGAATGGATTAGACCAGAATTTCTGAAAAAGTGGTGTGGTGGCTTGGAATTATGTACTCCAGAAAAATATGTTCTTAAAAGATGACCATTTCTCTGCATGTGAGCCAACTATAAATAGGAACTTTTGGTGAACTTACTTCGGTTAACTTGTGGCCAACTGAATCAGGATGGGTCTCCATCCATTACTGGAGGCCTTACAGAGAAGGCCACAGAGAGAGAAGCCACAGAGTGCAGCCAGAATCTGGAGGTCAATGGAACCTAGAAGAGAAAGGAGAAGACACTGCCATGTGCATTGCATGTGATGGAAAAGCAAGGAACTCCATGGATCACCAGCAGCCAGTCCCAGAACACCACAGTCTTTGTTTTAGAGAGATATACTAATTATCCAATGGTATGGATGATTTAGCAAAAATTTTGAAGGTGGGACATGAACAACTAATGTCTGGTAAACACTGTATAAGAGCATTCACTAAACTCTAGGAATACCACTAGGAGGAAGAAATGTAATTATACAGCACAGAAGATAAGATTAACATAACATAATCACAGAGGTTGAGGCATGGAGTGTCCACTTCGGATAAAAGGGATCTTTCTTAAATGAACTAGAAAGGTCTCATAAAATGTACTTCAAGAGGCAATTTGTCAACTGTATATTGAATTCCAGCTATTTGTAAGGCATTGTCTTAGTCCTTTTAGAGGTACAAAAATGCCTAAGATGCACATGCTGTTTCCAATGATTCTATAATGCTATAAGGGAGAGTCTCTCAAGAAACTCTCCAGTAGTTTCCCAGCCCACTTGAAAGAAAATCCAAGCTTTTGTGATGGTTTATGGGATTTGCCACCTGAGCCCTGTCCTATTCCCTTCTCCTCTCTATCGGCCCCCTTTGTGCCAGCCATGCTGGTTTCCTTTCCTTTCCTCTTGGATTCCATGTTTGTTCCTACCCTAGGACCTGGACACAAGATGGTCCTTCTACCTAGCATGGTCTTTCCCCTTTCCACAGGACTGCTTTCTCCTTGTCAGTCAGATCCCACTTGAATTGTTACCTCCTTGAAGAAGTCTTCCTTGAAATCCTCATCTGAAAAGTCTTGTCCTACTATGAGTCTTTGTAAAGGCTTATTCTGTATCTTATTACTCTGTTCACAGCACTCAACACTATCAGAAAATATATATTCATTTACTTATTAGCTGTCTCCCCCAGTAGAACAAAACCTCCACAAGTTCAAGGACCATTTCTATCTTATTTAAAACTCCATCCCTTATGTACTTGGCATGTGCTAAGATACTCAATAAATATGTTTAAATTAATGAATACAATGAAGACATGATGATTCATGGCCAAACCACATATACATCCTTGAGTAGAGCAAGCATGTCTGTTGGGGACATCATGATGAGCTTCACAAAGGAGAAGGAACTGGGCATAAATTTGATAGGCATATTTGGAGGAATAAGGAATTTCCTTGAAGTGGAGAATCAAATAACCAACGGTTAGGGGAAAATAAGACAAATTGGGGGAGTTCTGAAAATGAAGCAGGAGCAGGGACTGCAAGTGTATCAGAGAAGTTAATGTTTGAAGAGATAAAATGACCCTCACTTAAACCAGAATGCGCTTTTCCTCCCTTAGACATCCTAGCAATCTCTGTGTGAAAACTTCATGGATTCTGCAGTCAATAGTATCAGAAGCCCACAACATGTATCACAGATGCATTGGCCTCATTGTTAGAATCTTTCCAAAGGCCATTGGGAGCAACTGCATTATAGAACAAGGTCCTTCAGGTTCTGTTCCCATCTTGTACCTCAGAATTATTGTGTGGCATCAGAGACGTCTCATTTCTCACTGAGCCTGAGTTTCCCCTGATATGAAAAGTACAGAGGCAGGGGAGCAGGTGTAGCTCAGTGGCTGAGTGCCTGCTTCGCATGTACAAGGTCCTGGATTCAATCCCTTGTACCTCCAAAAAAAAATGTACAGAGGCAGCTTTCTATGGGCCCCATCTGCTCTGGCAATAAAATATTAGGGAATAACCAGAGAATTAAAGGCCAGGAATATTTTTGTGAAGGTTCCTACACAGGACAGAAAGAAGCAGACCAGCCTGGCAAGTCTGGAAAGGGATGTTAAGCATGAAGGAGGTGAGAGATGATGATGTCTCTAGCTGGTGGCAGAGGTAATGTGAAAAGTGGTTATGGTGTAAGTATATTTTTAAGGTGTATATATTTTGAGAGGTCAATAGGCATCTACCTTTCACCTAAAATAGGTGCAGCACTAGTGAAATAACAGTAGCACTAAGTCTGTGCAGGATGTTGAACAATGAAAGTGAAGGTCAACCCAGGGTCCCCATGCTTTGAGTTTCTACAAATTTTTGGCGTTTATATAGCCCCTCCTACTCATTATCTACTTTGATATTCTCAACAACTTTGAGTGAGCAGAGAAAGAGACAATATGCCTTTTATCTAATTTAAAGGTGAAGAAATGGAACTAGGACCCCACAACTGGTTGATAGTGCGGGTTAAAATTGGACGGCAGCCTCCTGTTTCTAGTCAGTCTCTCGGGACTGAAGAAGCTAAGCAATGTCAATGATGGTCCATCTTGAGACAGACAATAAACAATGATCACTGTATCAAATAGTCTTTCTAAGTACAATAAGTAAGCCTTGAAATTATATTGTTACCTCATTCCTGTCTGGGTCAGGTATGGATCTGTAACAGAATCAATAACAAACAAGTCCTTCAATTAAGGACACATTTCCCTCAAACTAATCTTGAGATGCAGTAAGAGGCTCTGGCTGGTACTCAAGGAAACGGAACAGCATTTCATGACTATGTGGAGGACACTTGCCCTTTGCATTTCACTACCATAGATGCTTTGTGAAAATGTCTGCCTTGCTTGGGCTCACCAGTCTACTGGTATTAAAACCAGCACAACTTCTCTGTTTTGTGTCATGATTTCAAAAATAAATGCAGGTCATGTCCTCTCAATAAGCCTTTTACATTTGGGTGTACTGTTATTTAAACCAGAAAATTCTTTCCATTTAATTCCATGATTATAGAAATAACTTTAGTCCTATAAAATTGGCCTGCCACCAGTATGTCATAATTTCATAAAGAAACACTTTTTTTTCCCAGCCAGCTAAACTTCTAACTGGCTTCTGTACCCCAAAATAGTATCTTTCACATTGAACTCTTTCAGAAAAAATATCAGAATTTACAAAACAATGTTTTAAAAAATAAAAAATTTGTGAGCCATAGAGAATTGTTTTAGTAATAACTTGACAAAAATTGGATTATAAGGTTCATATCTCAAAATGTGCTCAGCAGGGATATAGTTAAATAGTTGGAATCTCCCTGAAGAAAAGCTCTGGAAATATCTATTTCACCCTTTGTTAATTGCCAAAGTAAAAGGTTCTTCATCTTTTTGCTGTTCAGAAGTCACTTGAGTAGCATTTAAGCCTTTAAGAGTTTGAAAAGAAAAAAAAAAAAAGAATATCAAGGCAGCTAGTGAGTGCCAACTCTTTCATTCCATTTCTAGTTTGCTGTCCATTTCTTTTCTCAAGCAGGCCCAAGCCATTGGTGAATAAATCTTTTCAGTAAGTATAGTAATTCCCCACAGTGTTTCAGTGTTCAGTCGAAGTGGGCATTCCTTGTAAATTCAGTGTCTTGTGTGGAGTTACTGACCCCTGATAAAAGACTCTAACACCCTCTGTTGAGTTAGGAGAATGTAAGTTTCTCTGGGGCACTGTCAGAATTTCCTGGTGGTCCCCTGAGGCCTCCAAGTTTTCTCTACCTCCCCGGGCTTTTCATCTCTGTAACATAGTAAATGAGATATTAGCATGCCTGGTGTGCAGGTCCCATGTTTTAGAGACATTCACCCAAGGGAGAAATGGGCTCCTTGATGGCAAGGAGCAAAATCAGTCATACCTTTTAAGGTTGGGAGGGACAGATTGAAGAGCTTTGCTGGGTGTTCCCCAGTCATTTGGAGGAATTGGCTATGGAACTGTTTTGGTATTTTTTTCCTAAATAACTGAGCAGTCAAGTTTGCTCAGCCATTTCAAAGAACATATTCTACAGAATATGATATGACTTCTGTGATGCCAAGTGTTTCTGTCCAAATGCATAGCAGAAGAAAAATATAAGCCAGGGAACAATAAACTCTTGGCTCTAAAGCTCATTAGCTAGAAATCTGGATCCATGTGAAATTGAGAAATCACTTTCCTAAAGATAAGTTTACATATTCAGGATAAGGTAATATAACTAAATTTCTTCTAACTCTCAAATAGTCAAGAGACCTTACAGGTTAACTATCTGGTCACGTATTAGTCACTAGTACAGTTTTTGATCTTCTATGAAATAATAAGGTCCTACTGAGTAAGAATGGTGTCATTCATCTTTTTTGAATGGCTTTCATCATCCAGGTTCAGTGCGTCCATGAATATACTACAGTCTCCACAAGTACCTTTTAGGGTGCTTCTGTAATATTTCCTCCTGATTAGAAATAGGACATCCCTGGAAGTGAGAGCCCTTGCCTTCAAGCGTGATATTATCTCAGCTTTGGGTCAGTC
>JAKSZT010054337.1:0-20420 GCA_026826555.1 Tolypeutes matacus | reverse complement strand
ATTTTGATTTTTACCCATAATAAAAAAAAAAAAAAAAAAAGATAACATACTGAGGGAAGCGGCTGTGGCTCAATCAGTACGGCTCTGGTTTGCCATATGGGGGGCCCCGGGTTCGGTTCCCGGGGCCTTCTGGTGGGGGCAGGCCTGCCCGCGTGGCGTGGTTGGCTGACCCAGCGAGCACAAGCAGCAAGGGGGGGATGAATGAATAAATAAATAAAATCTTTAAAAAAAAAAGATAACATACTGAAACTCCTGCCTATTTCTGAACAAATCAGTCCTCCTGAGGATAGGAGTCCAACTCCACGCTCATTATGTGGGTCTCCACCCACTGATACAACACATTATGACAGAATGATCACTCACACACTCCCTAGAAGCCTGCTCCAGGTGTGCACTGTCCTGAATGCCCCCCATCCAATGCCCTAAACCAGTAACCCTTCCTTGTCATATTGCCATAAGAGCATTCCCAACTTTGTACTTTGAACCACACACCTTCAAATCCCCAGTGTTCATCTGGTCCCTCTCCCAACCCTCCCCCCAGGACCCTGGACCTTCTAACCCACCCTTCCCAATCTACCCACCTGTCAACCCTGCACCACCCAGCCCAAATTTATCACTACCCTCCTGTCCTATCTCTTCAATACGCAACTACACCCTTTCACCTTACTATAGATTACGTCTGTATGGGTGATGGCTTACAACCTTCTCCTCTCTTTCTATTTCTTGTAAACCTATCTTCCAGACAGTAGCTCTCTGAGAACACTCAATTTCCTTAATTCATATCAATGAGGTTATGTACTGTTCATCCTTCAATACCTGGCGGCTTGCTTCACTCAACATAAGGTCATCAAGATTCACCCATGTTATCCCATGTGTTAGCACATTATTCCTTCTTACAGCTGAGTAATATTCCATTGCACCACATTTTGTTTATCCATTCATCTGTTCATGGGCACCTGGGTTGATTCCAACTTTTGGCAATAGTGAATAATGCTGCTATCAACATTGATTTGCATGAATCTGTTCGTGTCTTTCCTTTCAATTCTTCTGGGTATATACCCAGCAGTGGAATTGCTGGATCATATGGAAGTTCTGTAGTTCATTTTTTGAGGAACTGCCAAACTATCCTCCACAATGGCTGGACCATTTTACATTCCCACCAGCAGTGGATGAGGGTTCCCATTCTTCCACATCCTCTCCAACACTTATAGTCCGCTGTTTTTTTAATAGCCACCATTCTAATGGGTGTAAGAGGGTATCTCATTGTAGTTTTCATTTGCATTTCCCTAATAGCTAGTGATGTTGAGCATCTTTTCATGTGCTTTTTAGCCATTTGTATTTCTTCCTTGGAGAAGTGTCTTTTCAGGTCACTTGCCCATTTTTTAAATGGGTTGTTTGTCTTTTTATTTTTTAATAATATCTCAAAACAATAATGGGAAAACAATCATTTTAGTGTTAGAAAAACATTTGTGGTTATCTATTTAGGATTAGTGGATTTCCAGGGTTGGGCGAGAACTCTGAAACAATAGTATTCTACATAGGTGTGTTTTTGTCTAGGATGGTGACCATAAGGTTTATAAAAATCTTTTTTTAAAAAAGTTTATAGGTCCCAAGAAGGTAAGAATCACAAACCCCCAAATTGTGCACCAGACAGATATGAAAACCAAGAGCTCTTCTTCAATAATGTTTTATAAACTTCTCCATAATGATCTTTCATTTTCTTTTTCTTTTTAAAGTTTTTTTCCTGGTCATCTTATGGCTTTTTTTGCTATGTAAATTGGATCTTTATTGGCATTTGTATGGTGATCTTACTTCTATGAGTGAAAGTTGTTGATTTCTATGTTGATACTAAGCCATCTTGTACATTCTTATTGCCTCTAGTTTGCCCCCTTTTTTTGTTTGTTTTGTCGTTGTTGTTTGGTTTTGTTTTATATATATATGGATTTACTGGATGCAGAAGGGGATGATTTTGTCTCCAACTCTATTCCTTCTGTCCCTTGTTTCTTGTTCTTCTTTTGTTGCCTTAGAGAAGCTCTCCATTGTGGTGCAGAATGGTGTGGTGTTTGTTCTTTAATTTTACTGGGAATTCTCCACCAACCAGCAGAGTTTTATTATTACAAGCAACAAAAAGCATCTCTGAATTTTTTTTTTTTTTTTTTTTTTAGGTCTGAGAACGCCTTTATTGATGTGGGGAGGGCAAGGAGGCTCCCAGGTGCTGACACCGGGACATAAGCAGACAGGGCTGCCACCACGACGTGCCGCGGACCGTCCAGGAGTTCCGCAGCAGGCTCAGGGGTCCCTGGGAGCCAGGACACCTGCGGAGCCCCCTCCCCAGGTGGGCGCATCAGGCGTGCAGGAAGCGATTGAAGGCATTGTAGGCCGACTCCAGGTCGAAGAGCATCTGACGCACCTGGGCGTCATCCAGCTCATGGGACGCAGACATGCAGCTCAGGGTCTGCAGCCACTGGCTGACTGTCTGGCGGCCCTCGACTGACTGTTGGGTGGCAGGTGGCTCATGCGGTGCATGATCTCCATCAGCTCCTGCAGAAAGATTCTCAATTCTATTGGACTGATTGATGTGCCTATCTTTATGCCAGTACCATGCTGTTTTGACCACTGTAGCTTTGTAATATGTTTCAAGGTCAGGCAATGAAATTCCTCCCATGTCACTCTTCTTTTTCAGAGTGCTTTTGGCTATTTGGGTGTACTTTTTCTTCCAAATGAATTTCATAATTATCTTTTCTAATTTTATAAAATAAGCTGTTGGGATTTTGATTGGTATTGCATTGAATCTATAAATTGGTTTGGGTAAGATTGACATCGTCAGGATATTTTCTAACAATCCATCATGGAATGTCTTTTCATTTGTTCAGGGCTTTTAAATTTTCTTTTAGCATTGTTTTGTAGTTTTCTGCATATAGGTCTGTGCTTTTTTTGGTTAAATTAATTCCTAGGTATTTGAGTCTTTTGTTGCTATTGTAAAAGGAATTTACCCCCTGATTTCCTCCTTAGATTGTTCAGTACTCGTGTACAAAAACATTACTAATTTTTGTGTATTGATCTTGTATCCTGCCACTTTGCTGAACTCATTATCTCAATAGCTTTGTTGTGGACATTTCAGAATTTTCTAAATATAGGATCATGTCATCTGCAAATAGTGAGAGTTTTACTTCCTCTTTTCCTATTTTTTTTTCCTTGTCTAATTGCCCTAGCTAGAACTTCTAGTACAATATTGAACAACAATGGTGACAGTGGACATTCTTGTCTTGTTCTGGATCTTAGAGGGGAAGTTTTCAACCTTTCCCCATTAAGTACCATGTTGACTGTGCTGGATTTTGTTGAATGCCTTTTCTGCATCGATTGAGATGATCATGTGCTTTTTTTTCCCTTCAATTTGTTAATGTGGTGTATTATGTTGATTGATTTTCTTATGTTAAACCAGCCTTGCATACCAGAAATAAACCCCACTTGGTTGTGATGTATAAGTCTTTTGATATGCTGTTGGATTTGATTTGCAAGTATTTTGTTGAGAATTTTTGCGTCTATGTTCATTAGAGAAATTGGTCTGTAAGTTTCTTTTCTTGTGGAATCTTTATCTGGCTTTGGTATTAGGGTGATGTTGGCTTCATAAAATGTGTTGGATATTTTTCTGTCCTCTTCATTTTTGGAAGAGTTTAAACAGTATAGGTGTTAATTCTTTTCAAAACACTTGGTAGAATTCACGTGTGAAGCCTTCTGTACTGGACTTTTCTTTGCTGGGAGATTTTTGATGATGGATTCAATCTCTTTAAATGCGATTGGTTTGTTAAGCTCTTGTATTTCTTTTAGCACCAGTGTAGGCTGTTTGTGTATTTCTAGAAATTTGTCCATTTTATCTAGGTTGTCTAGTTTGTTGGCATACAGTTTCTCATAATATCTTCTTATGATTCTTTTTATTGGAGACAGTTGTAACTTCCCCCTTTCATTTCTGATTGTATTTATTTGCATCTTCTCTCTTTTTTTCTTTGTTAGTCTAGCTAGGGGTTTGTCAATTTTATTGAACTTCTCAAGGAACCAGCTTTTGGTTTTGCTGATTTTCTCTCTTTTTTTTTTTCTGTTCTCAATTTCATTTATTTCTGCTCCAATCTTTATTTTTTCTTTCCTTCTGCTTGCTTTGGGATTGGTTTGCTGTTCTTTTTCTAGTTTCTCTAGTTGTTCAGTTCAGTCTTTTAGCTTAACTGTTTCTTCTTTTTTAATATAGGCATTTAGGGCTATAAATTTCCCTCCCTAGACTGCTTTCACTGTATCCCATAAGTTTTGATAAGTTGTGTTCCCATTTTCATTTGTCTCGATATATTTACTGATTTCACTTACAATTTCTTCTTTGACCCACTGATTATTTGAGTGTGTTGTTCAGTCTCCACACATGCGAATTTACTTTTTTCTTGTCTATTATTGATTTCCAGTTTCATTCCATTATGATCTGAGAAGGTGCTTTGTATAATTTCAATCTTTTTATATTTATTGAGAACTGTATTGTGCCCTAACATGTGGTCTATCCTGGAGAAAGATCCATGGACACTTGAGAAGAATGTATAGCCTGCTGAGTTTGGATGTAGTGTTCTGTATATGTCTGTTAGGTCTAACTCATTAATCATATTGTTCAAGTTCTCCGCTTCCCTGTTAATCTTCTGTCTAGTTGTTCTATCTAATGATGTGAGTGGGGTGTTGAAGTCTCCCAACTATTACTGAAGTGATGTCTATTTCTCCCTTCAGTTTTGCCAGAGTTTGTCTCATGTATTTTGGGGTACCCTGGTTAGGTGGATAGTTGTTTATGACTATTATATCTCCCTGGTGGATTTCCCTTTTATTAATATATAATACCCTTCTGTATCTCTTATAACTTTTTTTGCATTTAAAGTCTGTTTTGTCTGATATTAGTATAGCTACCCTTACTCTTTTTTTAATTACTATTTGCGTAGATTATCTTTTCCCATCTTTTCACTTTCAGCCATTTTGTATCCCTGGGTCTAAGGTGAATTTCTTATAAGCAGCATATGGATGGCTCATGTATTTTTATCCATTCTTTCAGCCTGTATCTTTTGATTGGGGAGTTTAATCCATTCTCATTCACTGATATTACTATAAATGCACTATTTACTTCCACCATTTTATTCTTTGGTTTTCATATGTCATATCATATTTTTGTTTGTCTTTTTACTTTTTGGTTGTCCTTTCTGCTATTCTTTCTTCTATACTCTCCTCCAAGTCTGTCTCTCCTGTCTTTTTCTTTCAGTTTCTAAGGCTTCCTTTAATATTTCCTGCAAAGATGGATTCTTTTTGCAAACTCTCTTAGTTTCTGTTTGTTTGTGAATACTTTATACTCCCCTTCATATTTGAAGGACAATTTTGCTGGATAAAGAATTCTCGGCTGGCAGTTTTTCACTTTCAGTATCCTAATTGTATCATACCACTGTCTTCTTGCCTCCATGGTTTCTGAAGAGAAATCTGTGCTAAGTCTTACTGGGCATCCCTTGTATGTGATCTGTGTTCTTTATGAGCTCTCCAGATGATTGTGATACCCATCAAAGTGTGAGAATCACTGCTTTGCAGTAGAGGAGACAGAAGGGTTCTGGAATCAGACAGACTGGGTCCAAACCCCAGCTCAGCTGCTTACTCTGTGTGCTCTGGAACAAGTGACCTCTCTTTTCTGAGTCATAGTTTCTACCTCCATAAAGTAGGGATATGATTAGTACCTACTCCCTTGGGTTGATGTGACACTTACTAAGGAAAAATAAAATAAAATAAATATATATAATGCTTATTATTTTTCTAATTGTTGCTACTAATGCAATTTTTTATAGGATCCAATGGAAATCTGACTGATATCAGGATTTTTGAGAAGTACTTAATAAACTAACCTATTCATCTATTTATACATTCATTGCATAAACATTCAAGTCATCTGGTTAATAGAATTCCAGTAGCAAGACCACCTAATGATTGCATGTACATAGAAGGTAGTCAATTCATATTTGTTGATTTTTAGGCCGAGATGTCTGGGAAATTTTGTAATGCCAGAATAGCTTTAATACTCCTAAGTCAGAGCACAAGCTCTTCCATTAGAATGAAATGTCCATTCCCTGCCCATCCCCTTCTCCCAGTTAAAACCTGTCTCCCTCTTTCTCAACTAATTCTCTTATTCCTCCAGGAAGCCCTCCCTGACTCTCTAACTCAGTTCTCACTACTCTATACTCACAGCACTGTATACTTTCCTTCATGGAAACCATCATGGTTGTAATGTTATTTACTTGCATGATACTTTTAAAAGTCTATCTCCCCCACTAGGCTGGATATAAGTCACATAAAGGGCCTTGTCAATTTTAATCACCAAGTTTTCTGAATGCAGAGAACAATGCTTGGCACAGGTACTCAGGGAATGTCTAATTGATGAATGCATTGATTGAACAACCAGTTCATATTACAACTTATGAGGAACTATTCGGAGTACTTTACAATTAATAATTCATTTAATCTTTATAAACTCCATGAGGTAGGTACTAATATTAACACCATTTTACAGATGAGGAAACTGAGACACAGCATAGCTGTGTCATTTGCCCCAGGTCATATAGCTGGAAAGTGGCAAAGCTGGCATTCAAACCCATGCACTGTGACTCAAGTGTCTATGTTCTAAACCACTTCCCTATGTGGCCTCCCTAAATGACAGGATTCACATCTCTGGAAAACAACCAAAAGCAAATATTTGCTATGTTGGTACCTGGTTGAGGACTCTGAGTTTTCCTACCAAGGCCAAGGGATCTTCAGAGGAAGTAATGAAGAGACAGGGCTGTGTGCCAGAAACCTTGGGACACAGCCCTAGCCTGGAAATTCCAGATTGGTGAGCCTAGAATGGGAACAGGGGAGTCAGCTGAAAAACACAGTCATTGGGGGCTGCGAAGGGCCCCAGGGCAACAATGCTTCGGGTGTATAGATTAAACCTAGTACAACAGGGAAGCTCACAGCAGGTAACAGCACCCTCAGCCTCCCCTTTGTCACGTGCAGTTCAGGGTAGGGTAAGGCAGGACTCCTGCTATACTCTCCAGGGTACTAAGCAAAAGTCTCAACTACAGAAGCAAAGTGAAGACCCTCTCATCTGAACTGGGGTATAAATTCGAGGCTGAGAGAGTGACAATGCTGAGGCCAACCAATCGGGCAGGGACAGCCTCAATCCCACCTGCTGGTGTTCAGGCTGGAGAGCCCGTGCTAGACTGTGGACCTGCAGCGTGAATATCACCTGGGGCTTGTTAAAAGGGCAGTCTCTTAGGTTCCACCAGACCTTCTGAATCAGCACCTGCATTCTACAAGATCCCCAGGGGATTCCTATGTGCAAGTATTTGAAAACCTGGGCAGTATAGCCTACAGGTGAGGGTGTCCAGCAGCCCCACTTGTGAGGATGAAGCTGAGAGCCAGACCACGTGTGTGGTGAAAAGAGGATTTGGCCAAAACAGCCCAGCCTGCCCCTCATCCACTTTCTGCCCTAGTGTCGGCAGAAAGCCCAGAGGAAATGGTGTCAGACCTGCCTCTGCGGTGCTTGCTTTATTCCTGGAAATCTGTTGGTTCTAAAGTAGAAAAGAGGTAAGACCTTTCCAAACTAGATTAGCTTGCCTGTTAACTGCCTGCAAACTAGTCCTTCCTTCACCAACACACGTTTGCATTTCCTGCAGACACAAGCTGCAGAGAGATTTATTCTCTCTAAATGATGTGGTTCTCTCCAGATGCTTCCTTCTGAGTTGGGGAATGTGTGTATCAGTACTGTGGTTTGTGCCTGGTATGGGGTTCAGAGCCAGCTGGATTCCCAAAAGGAGCCTTCTCAGAGGACAAGCCACAGTGTGCAGAGACTCACCCGGGCGCTGCTGACATCGCACCTGCTAATGCCCCATAGACAAGGACAGAGTCTATATAGGTGGGGACTACCCAAAGGTGTAGGGAAAAAAAGGTGTAGAGAAAAAAGTGGGAGCTGGTTGCTGGTCCCCTGTGTGTATGTAGTGTGTATATAATATAACCAAGTGCATACAGTGTTCTTAGAAATAGTTGAGGCTCACCTGTCTTTCCCTAAAGATTCTCCTTCAGTTCGAAATATTATGTTGTTTCACTGAACAGTCATCTGGGGGCAGGAGAATGGCAGAAGTTCACACATGGAGAATAGTGAGAAGGGAAGAGGGCATCTAGCTAGCCAGATGAATTGGTCAGTGCTGATAACCAGAATGGCTTCAGAACCAGGTTATTCTCAGTTCAGCTGGGCTGATGGTTATGAAGTGCCAGTTGACTGGGCATTGGATTAAGACCCTCATGTTCTGAAAACAGCCTGGAAAATGAGCTAAGAGCTGTAGAATGTTCTTTTTCTCTTCCCTGAAATATTATGCAATCTCCTTGGTTTTATCTGTTTCTTGTTTTTAATCTTTGCCTCATCTACTTATTTCAAGTATTTTAATTTAGAGTCATTTACTGCAAGTCAGGCCCAGAATTAGGTGCTAGATAAATAAAAATAACCCATGGCCCTCCCACCATGGAGTTTAGAGTCTACAGCTGAGACCCTGTGGGGGAAGGAAATGGTGTTTTCTTAATTTTTACAGATAAAGAAAAGAAGGATCAGAAAGGTTAAGTGTAGACTTCCTCATGTTTCCAGGGTGTATTGACACTAGTGGAGCTGGGAGTCAAGCCTAGTCCTTTCAATGCCAATTCTGATCTTTTTTTCCCCACCCTTACTCCACAAGTGGCCCCAATGGAACATTTAAAGCTGTACTATCCTAAAGGGGCAGCTACAAAGCTCCCAGAGGCCTGGCCTCTTGCATCTCTGCTCACCTGGATGGTCTTTACAAATAGCATTGGCCTTTATGTTGGACACAGTTTTCCTACAGCCTCTTCAAAAACATTTTAAATAGGAAATCAGTAACAGTGGGACATTACTGTATGAAAGAGGGTTCTTAAAATAATGTTCCATCAGGTCAGTGGCTGATATGGTCAAGAATGCCAAAGAGTAGGGTATAATAATTGACCCTGGAAATGTTATTAATCCTTCCAAGTCTGTGTTTTCTCATCTGAAAAATGGGAATAATGATAATAACTACTGCAGAGGATCACTGAGATGAATTTTTAAAAGCTATGGAAAGCACCTAGCACAGAATCTGATACATTATCTTGATGATGATGGTGGAGATACTGTGTCCCTGGTCTTGCTCACTAGAGGTGTCAGGCATGTTGTGGTTATTGCATCATCCCTAAGGTCCCTAATGCAGATTCACTGAGCAAATGTCACTTGTAGGTCACACATCTGTCTGACAGATTGTTCTAGCAGTTTAGCCATAGGTTAGCATTACAATATTTTTTCCCTCTCCCATTTTTTTTTGATTGATATAAAAGAGCATCCATTCTACTAAAACAAAGAAAAACCATCACTGGTATTTTATTTCCAGACACACCCGCAGTGCAACGCAAGCACTAACCTTTTCACTTAACTCTGTTTAGGGTTTGATGCCTACTTTACGTCTCGCACACTTGAAAACAACAGAAGAAATGTGTGTTTTGCTGAATACTGGGAGGAAAACTTCAACTGCAAGTTGACTATTAGTGGGTCAAAAAAAGAAGACACCGATTGCAAATGCACAGGTAATTTCATTCTCTTTGCCCTTCTTCTTAACTCTACATGGGCAGCATTGAAATGTCTGCATTGATGACAGAAGGAAGCTTGGCTGGAGACAAATTGGAAAAGTAAATTGAATTTTACTAGATTGCTCAGAAAATGGAACAAGAGCATAAGTCTTGCAGGACAAGAGAAATACAGACGTGAATGTATTCTTTTCTGCCTGTCCATCTAGAAGTAATTGACATTTTCACTGGTTCTCTGAATTGAGAAGGGGTCATGTTGCTTTGAATGGTCTCACTGATAAATATTAGTTCATGTTCCAGCTAAGAGCATGAAGTCATTTTCACTTAGACAAAAATCTCTGACAAGTCCCATACCAGCCCTGGATCTGACCATTACCACAGACCGTTTATTTGATTACAGAAACCAAGTGCTTGGATTTAGAGTAATGAGAATTCCAAATGATTTTCATAAGATACAAGTTAATGAGTCACCTGCTATTTAAAATATCCTAAAAACTAGTCCCTGAGCCACGTATGTAACTTTGCTTGAGTATTCCAAATAACACATACCTGTGTGTTCAATGTATGTATGTATTTTTACATATATGAAATAGTCAGAAGAAAATCATACATTCTTGCATTTACTCACAAATATTTATTGAGGAACTCCTTTATACTAAGCCCGTGCTAACCTCTGGTGACCTGATATAGAGAAACCAAGTAAGGTCCATGTTCTTATACTGCTTAGAGTCTATTGAGGGAAACTGATGTTACTCAGGTGATCTTTCCACTGAATGCATAATTATAAATTGCAGTAAATGTTCTAAGGGCTATAAGGACATATGACTAAGGAACTTCATCTAGATTCAAGGCAGGAGCTGTCTCAAAAGATTTCCTTGAGGGGGAATATGGTTACTGCTTAATGGATACAGAGTTTCTGTTTTTAATGATGAAAAAGTTCTGGAAATTGTCACATTATTGTGATTGTATTTAACACCAGTGGATAATACAGTTAAAAATAGTTTAAAAGGTAAATTTTAAGTCATATAGATTTTACCAAAAAAAAAAAAAGAAAAAAGAAAAAAGAAAAAGACTTCCTGAGGGAATGATATATGCATAAAAATTCAAAGAAGGATTGGCTGATTGGGCAGGGGGAATGGCAGGATGGAGGATTTCTGATAGAAGAATAGCAATGCAAAGAGTTTGTGGCAAGAGGAATTAGGGTACCTTTGAGGATGCAGATAATGGGAAAGGTGACTGAAGGACAGAAAATAGGGAGAAAGTGTGAGCTTAAGCTGCAGATGTAGAGACATGGGCAGGTCATAATCCATTCAGGGACCTATGTGGAATTTGTTCTGTATCCAAAGAGTACTGGGTTTTATACAAGGTCCTACCATCTTATCACTTAGACTTCTCTGAAACAGCATTCCCCAACTCCATACTGTAGGAGCCTTCAGCCTTTGTAATGATGACTTCAGGTACCACAAGACCATAAAATGTTTTCTGTATGATCAACAAAGATGAAGTCAGGTTGGATGCATTTCCTGTGTTCTGTGACTCTTTACAAAATAGTTATTGGAATACTGGTCATTCAGATGCTATAGATTCAGCAATTCAACAGATACCTATTAATTAGGCATAAACACATATAACTCATGGGGCTAAAAACACCAGGAAGGGCATGAGGATGCTTAAGTTTAGGTCTTTGCTTCAAGGGGTTTCCTGTGAAGGAGGAGAAATAAGATATGAACAGAGATGTAAATAAGATCAATGACTCAAAATCAAATATGATGCATATATTGTAGCTATAACTCATGTTTTCTAGACTATAAGATTAATCACATTCTTCAAGCCATGCATATAACGATAAAGTGTTTTCAGGAATATGGTCCTTATAACGGTATTGGGGAAATAGGGGGAAATTTTTCAATTTTTACTAGACCTGGATTACACACAACTTCCTAGTGGAAACTGAAAAAAATTAGTTTGATATCAGGATCATTTGTCTAGATGACAAGGGACATCTAAGTATATTGGAAGTATCTAGATGATTGACAAGTTTTCTCAGTTCTTTCAGGACCCTTGGTATTCAGTAGAGTCTCTGAAAGTTGGAACGGATTATCTGATGGGCATTAGAGTTGTTCCTATCTAAAGCCAAGCCCCTATCATTTTATATGCTCTAACACAAGCCTTTCTTTTCTGTAGTAACATTTTAGCATTGATCCTTGAGCATCTGGTTTATCAAAATAAGTAAACTCTATATCTAAACACTATCTTTCAAAAATGGAAATAGAACTATTTGTCTTCATAGCATGTTCCTTTTGTGTGAAAATTATGACCACATTTACTAAATTGCCCTTGGCCCTGATTTGTTTGTATCTTTTCTTCTCCCTCCCTCCTTCCTCACCACTTCCATTGTGGTAAGATGTAACACAGCAAATGGAGGTAAATACTGTTTTCCTTGTTGTATTTCTTGATCTCCCCATTACTGGATATAAGTGGTTGTACATTTGCTTTTCTCTCTTGTCCTTTTTCTTTTTCCAAATGCAACTAAATATGTATTTTGCTTTGATAGTATTCCTAAAATGTTGTGTAAAAATTCTTGGTATTTAAGACTGCCTTGACAGGAGCAGATGGCGTTAGTGTAGGAGGGCACACACTGCAAGCTCCCAGAGCAAGGCGGATTGTGGACAGGGTCCTGCCCGGGGGTCTGTACTGTGCACGCGTGGAGTGAGAAGCTTGGGACATCTATCTGTGCGGATCAACGGTGTGGACAGAACGGAAGAGATTTGTGAGTTTTAAGGCTGCCGGTGGTGGTTGGCACAGACAGCTGAGCCCCGTGGTTAGGGAGAAAAAAATAAAATAAAATGGCCATTTGGAGCCGCGAGCAGGGCGAGAAAGTTTTATTTTCTGGGGATCTGCCTGCCTGGCGCCCTTTAGACCTTGTGTGAACAGAACAACCGGGCTATTTGGCACCCAGTGAACCTGAGTGGGGATTCTGATCGGGGGACGGAGCTGATTTCCCTAGCCACCCAGGGATAAGACCCGGGCTGCTGCGGAGCCAGGAAGAAGGGACACTTCCCAAAAGAGGGGGGGTTCTGTTGGAGGACAGTGAAGGGTATTTTTTATTTTTAGACATCAACCTGGCTGCCTGCACCACCCCATAGCTTTGGGGAGCAGATAAACTGACCTGAAGCAGCATCAGGCTGAGAGCAGACGCGAATCTGCACTCAAACTGATTTACTTAGCAACCCGGTGACGCTCGAGCTCCGCTCCAGAAGGGGCGGAATCGGCCATCTTTAGCACTCCGCACTGACTGACATCAGAGCTACAGCTAACCTGGGGAGTCCAGAAAGTGGGATGTCCTTGATTAATTTCCACGGGCCCAGCTAGGGTCCTTCCATAAGGGGGTTAGTCTAGAGGAGGAATTATTTTGGGTCCTGCATTTCGCTAAAAAAATAAAAATAAAAATAAAAATAAAAAGTGAGAAGGTCACTTCAATAAATGAAAAATAAATTCTTTTTAATTTAGTTTAATAGCTAAAAGCTGCTTCAGGAATTGCATTTAGAACCCTGCAGGGAAATTGATTGATAAACACAAGTAGGCAGGAATCATTGACCCCCCCTTAGCTCTGTTTGACTGCTTGCCTGTGTGGATCTTTGGTTTCTCTCTGTTTCTTTCTGCTCTCTTGCTTTTCTTTCCTCTTTCCTTCCCCCTTTCTTTTTTCTATTTTTTTTTTTTTTAATTAGGTGCTGCCAGCTTGTCACTTCTTTGCTGGGTTTCTTTTTCAGTAATTTCACGCTCGCTGTATATATTGATTCTGTATTACAAACTATCGCTTATCTTTCCTGCATCTTTCTGCCTTCTGTTTTCTGTTGTGGCTCTTAGAGACAACATTTTTTCACAGGCCCACAACTTAAGGGTGTCAATTTCTATTCCATCTATTTTGTTTTCTTCTTTTTTTAAATTAGTATTAACTTTTTCCTTTCAGACCTTTCTTTACTATTTCTCTCCCTCCTCACAATTCTAGCCTTCTAAATCACTATATATATATTCCTCCATTTGTTTTCCCAGTCCATTGTAGGAACTCCATTTTTTTTCCTAGTACTCTACACTGCCTACACAAGTTAAATATTCATCTCATTAAGTCTCATTTTGCCCCTCTTCTAACTTTTATCAATATTACTATTTTCCTGCCTTCCTTACATCTTTTGAATTCCTCTGGCCCTAACCTTTTGCCTTCAAGAGAACATAGAAAGAAATAAGGAAATAAAATAAGAAGAAAAACTGCCAAAGAGAAGACTTAATTCACACGCAGAACCAACAGCTAAATAAAACTCTAGAGCATAGAGAAAAGCTAATCAACTGAACAAACCCATGAAGATAATATGATGACCAGAGGGCAACAAAAAAATACAAATGACTCTGAGAAACTGGAAAACCATGGACCAGTCCAATGCACAAAATAAAAACCAGGAAGCAATGCAGAACATCGAACAACTAATCAAAGCTATCCAAACAAATATCATGGACCAACTTAAAGAACTGAAGGAAGAGATTAAGGATATAAAGAAGACACTGGGAGAACATACTGAAGAAATAGCAAACATGCCTAAAAAGATAATGGATATGATGATGAACAATGGCACAAGCCAAGAAATAAAAAAGATGCTGGACTCACATAACAGCAGATTTGAACAGGCAGAGGAAAGAATTAGTGATATGGAAGACAATACAGCTGAAATCAAAGAGATTGTAGAACAGAGAGACAAAAAGATAGAAAAAATCCAGCATGGACTCAGGGAATTAACCGATAATACAAAACGCATAAACATATGCATTATGGGCATCCCAGAAGGAGAAGAGAAGGGAAAGGGAACAGAAGGAGCACTGAAGGAAATAATGGCTGAAAATTTCCCAACTCTATTGAGAGAGATGGATGTGCAGATCCAGGAAGCACAGCACACTCCAAATAGTATAAATCCCAACAGGCCAACTCCAAGACATATACTTGTCAAAATGTCCAATGCTCAAGACAAAGAGAAAATATTCAAGGCAGCAAGAGAAAAGAGAACCATCACATACAAGGGAAGCACAATAAGATTAAGTGCTGATTTCTCAGCTGAAACCATGGAGGCAAGAAGAGAGTGGTGTGACATAGTCAAAACACTAAAAGAAAAAAACTTTCAGCCACAAATTCTCTATCCAGCAAAACTGGCATTCAAAAATGATGGAGAGTTCAAAATATTCACAGATAAACAGAAATTAAGAGAGTATTTCAAGAAGAAACCAGCACTTCAAAAAATACTAAAGGAATCTCTACAAGTTGAAAGGAAAAAACAAGGGAGAGAGAGTTGGAGGAGAGTTTAAAAACAACTGAAAAGACAAAAAGAGAAACAAAACAACATATGACATACATTAACCCAAAGAAAAAATAGCTGAAGTAAGAAATTCGTTACGAGTAATAACACTGAATGTTAATGGATTAAATTCACCAATCAAAAGACACAGATTGGCAGAATGGATAAGAAAATATGATCTATCTATATGCTGTCTACAAGAAACCCACCTTCAACCCAGGGATTCAAGGAGGTTGAAAGTGAACGGCTGGAAAATCATTTTCCAAGCTAACAATAGCCAAAAAACGGCAGGAGTACCTATTCTAATATCAGACAAAATCGACTTTAAATGCAAAACTATTGTAAGAGACAAAGATGGACACTACATATTAGTAAAAGGAGTAATCTCTCAAGAAGAGAGAACAATCATCAACATTTACGCACCTAATCGGGGTGCCTCAAAATACATGCGGCAAACTCTGGAAAAACTAAAAGGAGAAATAAATGCCTCTACAATTATAGCAGGGGACTTCAACACACCACTATCATCATTAGACAGAACATTTGGACACAGAATCAATAAAGAAACTAAGGCGCTCAACAGTACATTAGAAGACCTGGACTTAATAGACATATACAGAACACTACACCCAAATACAGTGGGATTTACATTCTTCTCGAGTGCACATGGAAAATACTCCAAAATAGACCACATGCTAGGCCACAGAACAACTCTCAATGAATTCAGAAACATTGAGATTATACAAAGTAATTTCTCTGACCACAACGGAATGAAGTTGGAAATCACTAAGGGCCAGAGAAACAGGTTAGGCACAAAGATATGGAAGTTAAACAACACACTCTTAGACAAACAGTGGGTCAAAGAGGAAATCTCAAAAGAAATCAGTAACTACCTCGAAACTAATGAAAAAGACAACACAACATAACAAAACCTATGGGATGCAGTGAAAGCAGTCCTGAGAGGGAAGTTCATAGCCATAAATTCATATACTAAAAAAGAAGAAAGAGCTAAAATTGAAGACCTAACTGCACACTTGGAGAAATTGGAAAAACAACAACAAACTAAACCTAAAGGAAGTAGAAAGAAGGAAATAACAAAGATTAGAGCAGAACTAAATGAAATAGAGATAAGAAAGCACTGGAAACAATAAACAAAACCAAAAGTTGTTTCTTCGAGAATATCAACAAAATGGACAAACCCTTAGCCAGACTAACAAAGAAAAAGAGAGAACAGAAGCAAATACATAAAATAAGGAATGAGGAAGGTGTATCACTACTGACCCCACAGAAATAAAGAGTATCATAAGAGGATACTTTGAAAAATTATATGCCAACAAGAATGACAATTTAGAGGAAATGGACAAGTTTCTAGAAACCCATAAACAGCCGACATTGATGAAAGAAGAAAAGATGAGCTCAACAGTCCAATTACAATAAAGAGATAGTCTCAGTCATCAAAAACCTCCCAACTAAGAAGAGTCCAGGACCAGATGGCTTCACAGCTGGATTCTACCAAACATTCCGGAAAGAGCTAACACCAATTCTACTTAAGCTCTAACAAAAAATAGAAGTAGAAGGAATATTGCCTAACTCATTCTATGATGCCAACATTACCCTAATACCAAAACCAAATAAAGATACCACAAGAAAGGAAAATTACAGACCAATTTCTTTAATGAACCTAGATGCTAAAATCCTTAACAAAATACTTGCTAATCGCATTCAACAGCATATCAAAAGGATTGTACACCATGACCAAGTGGGTTTCATCCCGGGTATGCAAGGATGGTTCAATATAAGAAAATCAATCAAGGAAGCGGCTGTGGCTCAATCAGTGGGGCTCCCGTTTACCATGTGGGAGGCCCTGGGTTCGGTTCCCGGGGCCTCCTGGTGGGGGCAGGCCCACCCGCGGGGCGTGGTTGGCTGACCCGGCGAGCACAAGCAGCGGGGGGGGAGGGGGGGATAAATGAATAAATAAATAAAATCTTAAAAAAAAAAAAGAAGAAAATCAATCAATGTAATACACCACATAAACAGGCTGAAAGAAAAACATCACATGATCATCTCTACAGATGCAGAAAAAGCATTTGACAAAATACAGCCCTCTTTCCTCATAAAAACACTACAAAAGACAGGAATAGATGGAAATTTTCTGAAAATGATAAAGGGGATATATGAAAAACCCAAAGCTAACATCATTTTCAATGGTGAAATCCTAAAAGCCTTCCCTCTGAGATCAGGAACTAGACAAGGATGCCCACTATCACCACTCCTATTTAACATTGTCTTAGAAGTACTTGCACGAGCATTGAGACAAGAAAAGGACATAAAAGGCATCCAGATTGGAAAAGAAGAAGTAAAAATTTCATTATTTGCAGATGACATGATCCTATACATAGAAAGCCCTGAGAAATCTACAACAAGGCTTCTAGAACTTATAAAGGAGTTCAGTAATGTTGCAGGCTATAAGATCAATGCTAAAAATCAGTAGCATTTCTGTACACCAATAACGAGCAAACTGATGAGGAAATCAGGAAAAAAATACCATTTACAATAGTAAATAAAGAATCAAATACCTAGGAATAAACTTAACTAAAGATGTAAAGGACTTATATACAGAAAACTACACAACACTGTTAAAGGAAATCAAAGAAGATTGAAATAAATAGAAAAATATTCCCTGTTTATGGATAGGAAGACTAAACATCATCAAGATGTCTATCCTACCCAAACTAAGCTACAGATTTAATGCAATCCCAATAAAAGTCAACACTGTATTTTTTAAGGAACTGGAAAAACTAACCACAAAATATATTTGGAGAGGCAAGAGGCCCCGAATTGCCAAAGACATATTGAAAAAGAAAAATGAAGTTGGAGGTATCACACTACCTGTCTTTAAAACATACTACAAAGCTACAGTGATCAAAACTGCATGGTATTGGCACAAGGATAGACCTACTGACCAATGGAACCGGATTGAGAGTTCTGATATAGATCCTCGCATATTCAGTCATCTGATATTTGACAAGGCCATGAAGCCCACTCAGTTGGGAGAGAGTGGCCTCTTTAACAAGTGGTGCTTGGAGAATTGGATATCCATATCCAAAAGAATGAGGGAAGAATAACATCTCACACCTTATACAAAAATCAACTCAAGATGGAGCAAAGATCTGAATATAAGAGCCAAAACCATAAAGACCTTGGAAGATAATGTAGGGAAGCATCTACAGGACCTTGTAATAGGAAATGGTTTCATGAACTTCACAGACAAAGCACGAGCAGCAAGAGAAAAAATAGATAAATGGGATCTCATAAAAATAAAACACTTCTGCCCCTCAAAGGATGTTATTAAGAAAATAAAAAGGCAGCCTACCCAATGGGAGAAAATATTTGGCAACCATATATCTGATAGGAGCCTAATATCCTGCATATATAAAGAAATCCTACACCTTGAAAATAAAAGGACAAACAACCCATTTAAAAAATGGGCAAGTGACCTGAAAAGACACTTCTCCAAGGAAGAAATACAAATGGCTAAAAAGCACATGAAAAAATACTCAACATCGCTTGTTATCAGGGAAATGCAAATTAAAACTAAAATGAGATACCATCTTACACCCATCAGAATGGCAGCTATGAAAAAAACAGGAGACACTAAATGTTGGAGAGGATGTGGAGGAATAGGAACCCTCATCCACTGGTGGTGGGACTGTGGTATGGTCCAGCCACTGTGGAGGACAATTTGGCACTCCCTCAGAAAACCAACAATAGATCTTCCATATGATCCAGCAATTCCACTGCTGGGTATATACCCAGAAGAACTGAAAGCAAAGACACAAAAAGATATATGCAACCCAATCTTCATAATAGCATTATTCACTATTGCGAAGAGTTGGAATCAAGCCAAATGCCCATCAACAGATGAATGGATAAAGAAAATGTGGTACATTCATACTACACGGTATTACACAGCTGTAAGAAGGAATATAGTGCTAACACATGGGATAACATGGATGAATGTTGAGGACCTTATGTTGAGTGAAGCAAGCCAGGCATAGAAGGAAAAATATTACATGACCTCTCTGATATGAATTGAGCAAATTGAGCCAATTCAGAGAGCTACAGTCTGAGGAAGGGGGAGTGGTTTGGAATCTGGGAGTCTCCAGCACTCCATGTGTGACTTTGCTGTGACCTAAAACTTCTTTGAAAATTAAATGAAAAATTGGGAGACAATGGGGATTGAGAGGGGGAAGGTGTCACGGCACACCGGACATCCGATAACACAGTGATAAAAGGAAAAAAAGAAAAGAGAAAGGAAAAAAAAAGAATATATATATATATTTTAAAGGCATTTCCTTTGCTTTTTTTGCCCAGTTTTTTGAATGTCCCAATCTGCTAATTATATATTGTTTTGTTTACTTTTTTTCTTCTTTTTTTTCCCCTGTGTTTCCTTATGTTTGTCTCTTGCATGTAAGCTTATCATAGTTGTTTCTTTTTCCTAGTAAGTGTATTTGATTATTTTATGGACTACATGTTCATGGAGGATTTGGATCACAGAAGGGTTACAATGGGTACTGCAGGGGATTATTGGTGGGGGGTGTCTGGGAGGGGGATTTCATGGGAATTAGTTCATCTGAATATACATGAAAGATATACAAAATTGTTCAAAAGATCAAAAGATGGGGCATGGTCACGATGGGTGGACAATCACACAGTTAATAAGGGAATCTGAATTCCTAGCCTGGAGAGCTATGCCACAGTCTCCAAGGGAGCAGCAATAGTCCTCTGAGTGCAGGGACAGTGTCTGTCAAAATAGGATGGCCCACTGATGTGTTCTTTTTATTGATGACTACCCTTGTGAGTCTTTGTTCTTGTAACTGAGACTTAGCCTGCAGTTGTGGGGTGCCTAAGGGTTGCCACCTGAGAGCCTCCTTGTTGCTCAAATGTGGCCTCTCTCTAAGCCAAACTCAGCATATGATTGCATTACCTTCCCCGCAACGTGGGACATGACTTCCGGGGATGAGCCTCCCTGGCAACGAGGGATTAATACCAAGTGTCAACTGGCAACAGAACTGGAAAAAGACCTTGAATAAAAGGGGGAAAAGGTAAAGACAAATGAGTTCAAAAGGCTAAGAGACTTCAAATAGAGTCAGGAGGTCATCCCAGAGGTATGCACACCTCAGTAGGACCTCATAGAACATCTAAGTGCCTATCACCCCACATAGAGGGGCTCCTGAGAGTGGACATCACCATCCCAGTCCCCTCAGGATTGGGGGAAGAACTATGGACTAGAGTGGACTTGATGGTATTCGGTTGTACATATAAGGTGATTCTAGCAATGGAAGAAATTATAACAATGAGGTGGGGCCAGTGGCCACTTGACACTTTTGGGGCAGGGAGGGGATGAGCAATTGAAATACAGGGGCTTCTTTG
>JAKSZT010054336.1:598097-609500 GCA_026826555.1 Tolypeutes matacus | reverse complement strand
GCATTGGCAGTTTCTTTTCTGTAGATATTTCTGTTTGTAAATATATGCATTCTCTAGTTTCATCCATCCCACACCCTATCACATATGAGAAAAATATTGGAGTACAACTTAAGAATATATATAAATTTTCTAACATTTTAAAATAGTTGGGATTAGAAATATATCATCTAATTATGAAAGGATCATTTCTGAATTAAAATAATAAGGAAAATTGGAGTTAAGTAGAAAGCAGGCCACTGAAGTTTTATTGAAATTTTCTCCTGGGAGTCATTATTTGCATGAAGCATTCTGCTTCATTTTGGAGGCCCCAGCAAAATTGACTGGAGCAGGCCACACTGAAGGCTTCCAGGGGGAGGCGTCTGAGAGATGTTCCTCAGCCCCTGTAAGTCCTCAGTCTGGCCAGAAACTGCAGGGGAAGTTAATTATTCAACCTAAGAAACCACCAGTTCTGTTCTGCTTCAGTAAGTCTGGATCCAGGGGAGGATGTTGGGCTTCCAGACACGTCATTACTCCCACAGTAGGCCACCGGGTGAGACATCACTCAGGGCCTCAGAATAGGCTCAATGTTTGTGTGTCTGTGTGTGTAGCTGTCTGTCAGTCTGTCTGTAAAGTTTCTGCTCAGTTTCTGTTCTTGGCTATTCCTGTTCATTGTTATGGGCCAATCCTCCTCTTGTCCTACCACACACCTTGCCTGTTTTATAAAAAAAATTTCAGGAATTCAAAAAAGCAGCAGCTGGATATGGAGCCAAGATCAACCCAGGGACTCTCCAAACACTATGCGAGTTGGAGTGGCCCACCTTTGGTGTGGGCTGGCCATCTGAAGGGAGTACAGTCCTCCCAAAAGTCTGTGGCTAGATCTTCTAACCGGCACTCCCAAGAAACTAAAAATTTGTCGTGCAGGACATAGGTGCTCAGCCCAGCCAGAAACTCATCTTCATTTACTTGTTCCCATGAAAAACCCCAATCCTTCAGTCCTGCAAGATGCTCCTGATAAACCCCCCTACTTACCTACCACCCAACTTACCCTTCACCTGCTCCATCTGCTTTCTCTCTATCCACTCCCTCTTCTTCCCCTCTAACCCAGTCACCCACTAACAATCTCTACCCTCCACTCCCCACAACCATTGATACCTCTCTAACTGGCCCACCCATATGTGAAGGGGCACCCAGTATCAAGCTTTTGCAGCTTCCCATAACTTGCATGACCCAGTCCCCTTACAGCCCCTCTGCCTAGCAAGTCCAGGTCTGGGTGATGACAGTCTTCTGTTCATGGTATATGTCCCCTTTTCATCTACAGACCTGTGCAATTGAAATAATCAAAACCCACTTTTCTCAGAAAAACCCCAAGGCTTGCTTTCTCTCCTAGAAACTATCTTCTTCATCCATAACCCCACCTGGGATGACTGTCTGCAATTTTTACAGGTTCTATTCACCTCAGAGTAGAGAGATGGTATCCGGAGGGAGGCTTTGAAAACCATCTTGGACCAAGATGGGCAACCTACTACTGACCATGGCCAAATAGAACATGTGTTCCGCTCAACCAGACCAGACTGGAATTACAATCAGGATCAAGGTAAGGGGGCTCTTGTATGGTTTCACCAGGCTCTTTTTTGTGGCCTTCGAGCTGCCATCAGAAAGCCAATGAATCTTTCTAAGGTGAGGGAAACTACCCAAGGTCCTAATGAGTCACCCTCTGCCTCTTTAGAACATCTAATGGAGGCCTATAGAAATTACACCCCACCATCCCTTACACTTACATACTTCTGAGCCAGCTCCCTCCAGAGCATACCACCTACTCTGTCCAGGATCTAAAAGACACATTCTTTTCCATATCATTGGCACCAGTTTTCCAATCCTTCTTTGCTTTTGAGGACACTTGGCCAGGGGAAAATGTGCAAATAACCTGGACCAGATTTCCACAAGAATTCAAAAATGCCTCCACTTTGTTTAGGGAGGCTCTGGGGTGGAACTTGTCCCTCTTCAGGGATCAGCATCTCGGTGTTACCCTACTTCAGTATGTAGATGATCTCCTTCTAGCCACACCAGACTCGGACTCTTGCAAAGAGGCCACCCTCAGCCTACTCAAAGCATTGGTGGAAATGGGGTATTGTGTATCCACCAAAAAGGCTCAGCTCTACTCCCATTTCCTAACATATCTGGGATACATCTAAAAAAGGGGAGGTGGGAATGGTGACTTTCATGCAACAGGATACAAGCTGTATTGTGCATCCCAGTACCAATCTTAAAATGACACGTACACGAATTTCTTGGTACAGTGGGATATTGCAGGTTGTCGTTCTCCAGATTCACAGAAATTGCTAAGCCCCTCTGCGCTGCCATGGTGGGCAAGGGAAATGACTTGTTGTGGACCAAAAAGCAGCAAAAAGTCTTTGAAGGTCTGAAAACAGCTCTGGGGAGTGCCCCCACATTCGGGCTGCCTGATCTGTCCAAACATTGTCATCTATTCATTGATGAAAGTTGAGGTTAGCAAAGGAGTCTTAACCCAGTCCATTTGGCCTTCTTGCTGACCAGTTGTGTTCCTCTAAAAAAAGCTGGACTATGTATCTCTTGGATGGCCAAACTGCCTAAGTGCCATTGCAGCCACTGTCCTTTTAGTCAAGGAAGCCTCTACGTTAACCTTTGGCCAAAACCTAATGGTACCATCCCCAAATTCGGTGGAATCCCTCCTCTGCAGTCCCCCAGACCTCTGTATATCTAATGCCAGAATCACACAATATCAGGTTATATTGTTGAACCTACAAACTGTGGTATTCTAAAAAATGGAGGCACTAAATATGGCCACCCTGCTCACTGACTCTAGTGCTGCCCCGGTGGCCCACAACTGTTTACACTTACTGGAAACCCTGATGGGGCTACCTCCAGATTTCACCAATGTGCCTTTGCCGTAGGCTTCCCATAACCCCTACAAAGATAGCAACAGCTTTGTTAAAGTTGGAGTGTGTTATGCAGGAGCAACATTAGTAGAGCCACCCAAAAGCATCTGGGCTCAATACTTAAGCCATGGCACCTCCACCCAATGGGCTGAACTAAGATCCCTTACCCATGTGCTAAGATGGGCAAAAGGCGGAACTGTCAATATTTATACTGACAGTCCTTATGCTGTTTTTTTTTGTTTGTTTGATTGTTTTTTTTATTTATTTATTTTTATTTTTTTTTATTATTATGAGTAAAAATCAAAATTCTCACAATACATACAAACATTTGCAAAATGATATATAAATATATATGCATATATGTGTATTTGCTTACAAAAATGTTGTTTATATATATATATATATTTTATGAGGTGCTTAGATTACCCGAAATATTACACGGAACCCGTTGGGATTCCCACGTTGCCCACCTCCCACACCTCTCATCACATCCCACACAAACATCTCCCACAGTGTGGCCCACCACCCTCAATGAACTTACACATCCTGGAGCCTTGCCACCAACGATAGACCACAGTTCACACTGTAGACCACACTCTCTCCCACTCAGTTCTGAGTGGTGTGTGCTGATTTAAAATGGCCTACATCCATTGCCACAACAGTACTCAGGACAACCTCCAACTCCCAAAGAAGCCACTGTATTTCAACTGCTCGTCCCCTCTCTACCCCAAAAGTGTCAAGTGGCCACTGGCTCCACCTCATTGTTATAATTTCTTGCATTGCTAGTATCACCATTTTTGAACAAGAGAATACCATCAAGTCCACTCTAGTCCATAGTTCTTCCCCCAATCCTGAGGGGACTGGGATGGTGATGTCCACTCCACCTCCAAGTGAGAGAGGACTTATATCCCATGGATATGGTGAGTGGGATGATCCTGCCTGTAGATGCAGGCCCTCTCCATTCCCTGGGATGGCCATTGCCCATCGTTGTCTCCTCACCAGGTGACTTGGATGAGTCCATTGTGCTGTAGGGTAGGAGTTGCAGCTCCACCTAGATTTCATGAACACCTGGCACATAGGTAGGCGGGAGGCTCCAGTCTCTAGAAGTATACCTAAAAACTCCAGCATCTCATATAGGTTTGAATAGAATGGACTGGTGAACCATGTGCAGGGAGGACTTATTTGAGTCTAATTCTGTCACTCTCAGGAGCACAGATTCCAAAATAGAACCCACTGATAAGGCATCAGTTTCTGGGGCTATCCCTCCTTATATAGTACCAGGGTGTCTCCGGAGCTCTCAGGAACCCCACTGAGTGGGGTGATAGGCACTTAGATGTTCTATGAGCTCCTACTGAGGTGTGCGTAAGAGTTACCTCTGGGATGACCTCCCGACTCTCTTTGAAGTCTCTTAGCCACTTGAACTCATTTGTATTTACCATTTCCCCCTTTTATTCAAGGTCTTTTTCCAGTTGTGTTGCCAGTTGGCACTTGGGAAAAGTTTTCAATTAGCAATAATCGTGCCTTGGAAAAACCTCATTGGCTACGATACTGTCACTGTGCAAAGCTGCCAGTTGGCACTTAGTATTAATCCCTCATTGCCAGGGAGGCTCATCCCCGGGAGTCATGTCCCATGCTGGGGGGAAGGTAATGCAATCATATGCTGAGTTTGGCTTAGAGAGAGGCCACATTTGAGCAACAAGGAGGCTCTCAGGTGGCAACCCTTAGGCACCCCACAACTGCAGCCTAAGTCTCTTTTACAAGAGCAAAGACTTACAAGGGTAGTCATCAATTAAAAAACAAACAAACAAACAAAAAAAAAACATCAGTGGGTCATCCTATTTTGACAGGCACTGTCCCTACACTCAGAGGACAATTGTTGCTCCATTGGAGACTGTGCCAGAGCTCTCCAGGCTAGGAATTCAGATTCCCTCATTTATTGTGTGATTATCCACCCATCGTGACCATGCCCCATCCCTCGATCCTTTTAATGATTTTGTATATCTTTCATGTATATTCGGATGAACCAATCCCCACCACCCTCCCCCAATAATCCCCCACAGTACCCATTGTAACCCTTCTGTGATCCAAATCCTCCATGAACATTTAGTCCATAAAATAATAAAATACACTTACTAGGAAAAAGAAACAAGTGTGATAAGCGTACATGCAAGAGACAAACATAAGGAAACTCGGGAAAAAAAAAAGAGAGAGAAGGAAAAAAACAAATAATCAAACAAAGAACAAAACAAAATAAAATATAATTAGTGGATTGGAACATTCAAGAAATGGGCAAAAAAGCAAAGGAAATGCCTTTAAAAAATTTCTTTTTTTTCCTTTCTCTTTTCTTTTTTCCCTTTTTTCCTTCCTTTTATCACTGTGTTATCGGATGTCTGGTGTGCCATGACACCTTCCTCCTCTCAATCCCCATTGTCTCCCAATTTTTCATTTAATTTTCAAAGAAGTTTAGGTCACAGCAAAGTCACACACGGAGTGCCGGAGACTCCCAGATACCAAACCAACCCCCCTTCCCCACCCCATATTAACTCCGCCCCCGTTTTTTTTGGTTGTTAGCATTGTTATAACTGTTATGCAGATAGCAAAATATAGCAACTAAACATTGTCAGTGATTTACAGTATAGTTTACAATTTAGATGATACAGTTTAATAATTTTGATGATATTTACCATGTCCTGTGTCCATTACTGTAAGGTAATGAAAAACCTTCCCCATGACCACCAAACAACCCATTAGATCTTGACTGTTCCCTTCTCCCCAGGCCCCCAGGGCCCATGATACCCCCCTCTCCCAACCCATGGAATGTCAAGATTCACAGTTACATGCCCTGGGAATTTGAACCAGCCCTTCCTAATCCACCCACCCCCCAGTGCTGCACCACCAAACCCAGGAACACCACCACTCATCTGCCCCATCCCCCAACATGCAACCACACTCTATCCCTTTACCATAGATTATGTCCATATGGGTGATGGCTCAAAGCCTGCTCTTCTCTTACTCTCCTTTGTTAACCTATCTTTCAGACAATGGTTCTCAGAGACTGCTCACTTTCCTCACTTCAGATCAGTGAGGTCATATACTGTTCATCCTTCAGTGCCTGGCTTGCTTCACTCAACATAAGGTCTTCAGGATTCATCACCGTTATTCCATGTGTTAGCACTTTGTTCCTTCTTACAGCTGAGTAATATTCCATTGTACGTATGTACCACATTTTGCTTATCCATTCGTCTGTTGATGGGCACCGGGGCTGATTCCAACTTTTGGCAATGGTGAACAATGCCGCTATGAACATTGGTGTGCATATATCTGTTTGTATTTTTGTTTTCAGTTCTTCTGGGTATATACCCAGCAGTGGAATTGCTGGATCATATGGAAGATCTATTGCTAGTTTTCTGAGGAACCGCCAAACTGTCCTCCACAGTGGTTGGACCATACCGCATTCCCCCAGCAGTGGATGAGGGTTCCTATTCCTCCACATCCTCTCCAACATTTAGTGTCTCCTGTTTTATTAATAGCTTCCATTCTGATGGGTGTAAGTTGGTATCTCACTGTAGTTTTGATTTGCATTTCCCTGATAGCAAGTGATGTTGAGCATTTTTTCATGTGCTTTTTAGCCATTTGTATTTCTTCCTTGGAGAAGTGTCTTTTCAGGTCACTTGCCCAATTTTTATATGGGTTGTTTGTTCTTTTATTTTCGAGGTGAAGGATTTCTTTATATATGCAGGATATTAGGCTCCTATCAGATATATGGTTGCCGAATATTTTTTCCCATTGGGTAGGTTGCCTTTTTATTTCTTTTCTTTTTTTTTTTTTTAAGATTTTATTTATTTATTCATTTATCGCCCCCCTGCTGCTTGTGCTCACTGGGTCAGCAAACCACGCCGTGCTGGCGGGCCTGCCCCCACCAGGAGGCCCCGGGAAACGAACCCGGGGCCTCCCATATGTTAAACGGAAGCCCTACTGATTGAGCCACAGCCTTTTTATTTTCTTAATTACATCCTTAGAGGTGCAGAAGATTTTAATTTTGAGGAGATCCCATTTATCAATTTTTTCTCTTGCTGCTCGTGCTTTGGCTGTGAAGTTCATGAAACCATTTCCTATAACAAGTTCCTGTAGATGCTTCCCTACATTATCTTCCTAGGTTTTTATGGTTTTGGCTCTTATATTTAGATCTATGATCCATCTTGAGTTGATTTTTGTATAAGGTGTGAGATGGTATTTTTCTCTCATTCTTTTGGATATGGATATCCAGTTCTCCAAGCACCACTTGTTAAAGAGGTCACTCTCTCCCAACTAAGTGGGTTTCCTGGCCTTGTCAAATATCAGATGACTGTATATGCGAGGATCTATATCAGAACTCTCAATCCGGTTCCATTGGTCAGTAGGTCTATCCTTGTGCCAATACCACGCAGTTTTGATCACTGTAGCTTTGTAGTATGTTTTAAAGTCAGGTAATGTGATACCTCGAACTTCATTTTTGTTTTTCAATATATATTTGGCAATTCGGGTCCTCTTGCAGCTCCAAATATATTGTGTGGTTAGTTTTACCAGTTCCTTCCTTAAAAAATATACTGTTGACTTTTATTGGGATTGCATTATATCTGTAGATTAGTTTGGGTAGGATGGACATCTTGATGATGTTTAGTCTTCCCATCTATGAACAGGGAATATTTTTCCATTTATTTAAGTCTTCTTTGATTTCCTTTAACAGTGTTGTGTAGTTTTCTGTATATAAGTCCTTTACATCTTTAGTTAAATTTATTCCTAGGTATTTGATTCTTTTGTTTACTATTGTAAATGGTATTTTTTTCCTGATTTCCTCCTCAGTTTGCTGGTTTTGGTGTACAGAAATGCTACTGATTTTTGAGCATTATTTTATAGCCTACAACATTACTGAACTCCTTTATTAGTTCTAGAAGCCTTGTTTTCGATTTCTCAGGGCTTTCTATGTATAGGATCATGTCATCTGCAAATAATGAAATTTTTACTTTTTCTTTTCCAATCTGGATGCCTTTTATGTCCTTTTCTTGTCTCAGTGCTCGTGCAAGTACTTCTAAGACAATGTTAAATAGGAGTGGTGATAGTGGGCTTCCTTGTCTTGTTCCCGATCTCAGAGGGAAGGCTTTTAGGATTTCACCATTGAAAATGATGTTAGGTTTGAGTTTTTCATATATACCCTTTATCATTTTCAGAAAGTTTCCATCTATTCCTATCTTTTGTAGTGTTTTATGAGGAAAGAGTGCTGTATTTTGCCAAATGCTTTTTCGGCATCTATAGAGATGATCATGTGATTTTTTTCTTTCAGTTTGTTTATGTGGTTTATTACATTGATTGATTTTCTTATATTGAACCATCCTTGCATACCTGGGATGAAACCCACTTGGTCATGGTGTATAATCGTTTTGATATGTTGTTGAATGCGATTAGCAAGTATTTTGTTAAGGATTTTAGCATCTAGGTTCATTAGAGTTATTGGTCTGTAATTTTCCTTTTTTGTGGTATCTTTATTTGGTTTTGTTTTAGGGTAATTTTGGCACCATAGAATGAGTTAGGTAATATTACTTCTACTTCAATTTTTGGAAGAGCTTAAGTAGAATTGGTGTTACCTCTTTCCCGAATGTTTGGTAGAATTCAGCTGTGAAGCCATCTGGTCCTGGACGATTCTTAGTTGGGAGGTTTTTAATGACAGTGTCTAGCTCTTTACTTGTGATTGGGCTGTTGAGTTCATCTATTTCTTCTTTCATCAATGTCGGCTGTTTGTGGGTTTCTAGAAACTTGTCCATTTCCTCTAAATTGTCATTCTTGTTGGCATATAATTTTTCAAAGTATCCTCTTATGATACTCTTTATTTTTGTGGGGTCAGTAGTGATATCACCTTGCTCATTCCTTATTTTATGTATTTGCATCTGTTCTCTCTTTTTCTTTGTTAGTCTGGCTAAGGGTTTGTCAATTTTGTTGATATTCTCGAAGAACCAGCTTTTGGTATTGTTTATTGTTTCCAGTTCTTTCTTATTCTCTATTTCTTTTAGTTCTGCTCTAATCTTGCTTATTTCCTGCTTTCTACTTCCTTTAGGTTTAGTTTGTTGTTGTTTTTCCAATTCCTCTAAGTGTGCAGTTAGGTCTTCAATTTCAGCTCTTTCTTCTTTTTTAATATATGAATTTATGGCTATGAACTTCCCTCTCAGGACTGCTTTCACTACATCCCATAGGTTTTGATATGTTGTGTTCTTGTTTTCATTAGTTTCAAGGTACTTACTGATTACTTTTGAAATTTCCTCTTTAACACACTGTTTTTCTAAGAGTGTGTTGTTTAACTTCCATATCCTTGTGCCTAACCTGTTTCTCTGGCCCTTATTGATTTCCAACTTCATTCCGTTGTGGTCAGAGAAATTACTTTGTACAATCTCAATCTTTCTGAATTCATTGAGTGTTGTTTTGTGGCCTAGCATCTAGTCTATTTTGGAGTATGTTCCATGTGCAGTGGGGAAGAATGTAAATCCCGCTGTATTTGGGTGTAGTGTTCTGTATATGTCTATTAAGTCCAAATCTTTTAATGTATTGTTGAGTGCCTTAGTTTCTTTATTAATTCTCTGCCTAGATGTTCTGTCTAATGATGATAGTGGTGTGTTGATGTCCGCTGCTATAATTGTAGAAGAATTTATTTCTCCTCTTAGTTTTTCCAGAGTTTGTTGCACGTATTTTGAGGCACCTCGATTAGGTACGTAAATGTTGATGATTGTTCTCTCTTCTTGAGCGATTACTCCTTTTACTAATATGTAGTGTCTATCTTTGTCTCTTACAATATCTTTGCATTTAAAGTCTATTTTGTCTGATATTAGAATAGCTACTCCTGCCCATTTTTGGCTATTGTTAGCTTGTAAAATGGTTTTCCAGCCATTCACTTTCAGCCTCCTTGAATCCCTGGGTCGAAGGTGGGTTTCTTGTAGACAGCATATAGATGGATGATATTTTCTTATCCATTCTGCCAATCTGTGTCTTTTGATTGGTGAATTTAATCCATTAACATTCAGTGTTATTACTCGTAACGAATTTCTTACTTCAGTCATTTTTTCTTTGGGTTAATGTATATCATATGTTGTTTTGTTTCTCTTTTTGAGTTTTCAGTTGTTTTTAAACTCTCCTCCAACTCTCTCTCCCTTGTTTTTTCCTTTCAACTTGTAGAGATTCCTTTAGTATTTCTTGAAGTGCTGGTTTCTTCTTGACATACTCTATTAATTGCTGTTAATCTGTGAATATTTTGAAGTCTCCATCATTTTTGAGTGCCAACTTTGCTGGATAGAGAATTTTTGGCTGGAAGTTTTTTTTCTTTTAGTGTTTTGACTATGTCATACCACAGTCTTCTTGCCTCCATGGTTTCAGATGAGAAATGAGCACTTAATCTTATTGTGCTTCCCTTGTATGTGATGGTTCTCTTTTCTCTTGCTGCCTTGAGTATTTTCTCTTTGTCTTGAGTATTGGACAATTTGACAAGTATATGTCTTGGAGTTGGCCTGTTGGGATTTATACTATTTGGGGTGTGCTTTGCTTCCTGGATCTGCACATCCATCTCTCTCAATAGAGTTGGGAACTTTTCAGCCATAACTTCCTTCAAAACTCCTTCTGTTCCCTTTCCCTTCTCTTCTCCTTCTGGGATGCCCATAATGCGTATGTTTGTGCATCTTGCATTATCGGTTAATTCCCTGACACCATATTGGATTTTTCTATCTTTTTGCCTATCTTTTCTACAATCTCTTTGATTTCAACTGTATTGTCTTCCATATCACTAATTCTTTCCTCTGCCTGTTCAATTCTGCTGCCATGTGAGTCCAGTGTCTTTTTCATTTCTTGACTTGTGTCTTTGTTCGCCATCATTTCCATTACCTTTTTAGGTGTGTTAGCTATTTCTTCAGTATGTTCACCCAGTTTCTTCTTTATATCCTTAATCTCTTCCTTCAGTTCTTTAAGTTGGTCCATGATATTTGTTTGGATAGCTTTGATTAGTTGTTCGATGTTCTGCATTGCTTCCTGGTTTTTATTTTGTGCATTGGACTGGTCCATGTTTTCCAGTTTCTCAGAGTCATTTGTATTTTTCTGTTGCCCTCTGGTCATCATATTATCTTGATGGGTTTGTTCAGTTGATTAGCTTTTCTCTATGCTCTAGAATTCTATTTAGCTGTTGGTTCTTCGTGTGAGTTAAGTTTTCTCTTTGTCAGTTTTTCTTCTTATTTTATTTCCTTGCTTTTTTCTATGTTCCCTTGAAGGCAAAATGTTAGTGCCAGAGGAATCAAAAGATGTAAGGAAGGCAGAAGGATAATAGAAAAAATGATAAAAGTTAGAAGAGGGGCAAAATGAGACTTAATGAGATGAATATTTAAATTGAGTAGGCAGTGTAGAGTACTAGGAAAAGATATGGAGTTCCTACAATTGACTGGGAAAACAAATGGAGGAACATATATATATATATATATATATATATATATATATATATATATAT
>JAKSZT010054336.1:505294-535478 GCA_026826555.1 Tolypeutes matacus | reverse complement strand
TACTTACCTTTCAAACTTGTACTGCCTCCTGCATTCACAATGAGTTAGGTGAAACCAGAGTCTTAATGTTGATTTTAAGTGAAAACATGCATAGCACCAAACAAAACACAAATATTTCTTAGATTTGAAAAGTGAAGGAACTACTGCTTTGGCATAGCATTACATAAAAGCAGTGTTTTTACATTGATTTTGAGTGAAAGCAAGTGCATAGCAGGCAAACAAACAAGTATCTTAATTACGTTTCAGAGGTGAAGTACCTCCTGCATTCACAGCATGCTAGCTAAAACCAGTGTTTTGAAGATAATTGTAAGTGAAAACATATGCATAGCAGCAAATAAAACAGAAATCTAATTGAGATTTAAAAAGTAAAGAAACGATTGTATTGGCATAGTATGTGGAAAAAAACCGTGTGTTGGCACAGTGAGTGAAAGCAAGTGCATAGCAGCAAAAAAAAAAACAAAACAAAAAAAACGAGTATCTTACTTACATTTCAAACTTGAAGAACCACCTGCATTCATAGTGAATTAAGTGAAACCAGTATCTTGAATTTGATTTTGAGTGAAAACACGTGCAAAGCATCCAATTAAACAAATTTCTTCCTTGGTTTTCTAAACAGAAGAGTTGACTGCTTTTCCCCAGTGTTAGGGAAAAGCAGTGTTTTGAAGTTGATTGTAGGTGAAAACACGTGCATAGTAGCAAAAGAAAGAAACTTACTTAGATTTCCAAAGTGGGAACCTACAGCATTTACCTTGTAAAAGCAGGGTTTTGACTTTGTGAGTCAAAGCAAGTGTATAGCAACCAAACAAACAAGTATCTTATTTAACTTTCAAAGTTGAATTACCTACTGCATTCATAAAGTGTAAGATAAAACCAGTGTTTTAAAGATGATTTTTTTTGTGAAAACACATGCATTCCACCAAACAGAACACAAATCTTACTTAGATTTGTAAAGTGAAGAAACTACTGCATTGCAATATCATTAAGTAAAAGCAGTGTTTTTACAGTGATTGTGAGTGAAAGCAAGTGCATAGCAGGCAAACAAACAAGTATCTTACTTAGGTTTCCAATTGAAGTACCTCCTGCATTCACAGCATGTTAGGTAAAACAAGTGTTTAGAAGATAATTGTAAGGGAAAACAGTACATCGCAGCAAATAGAACATAAATATTATTGAGATTTGTAAAGTAAAGAAACCACTGCATTGGTGTATCATTTGGAAAAGGCAGTATGTTGGCACAAAGAGTGAAAGCAAATGCATAGCTGCCACACAAACAATTATCTTATTTACCTTTCAAATTTTAAGTACCTCCTGAATTCACAGTGAGTTGATTAAATCAGTGTCTTGAAGTTGATTTTAAGAGAAAACACTTGCAAAGCAGCCCATGAAAGAAGTTTCATTCTTGGGTTTCTAAGTGGAAGAATTGCCTGCAGTCACCCAGCATTAGGGAAAAGCAGACTTTTGGTGATTATTTTAAGTGAAAATAAAAAGAACTTACTTAGATTTCCAAAGTGAAGAAACTGCAGCATTGTCATAGTAAATGGAGGGTTTTGACATTGAGAGTGAAAGCAACTGCATAGCAGCCAAACAAACAACTATCTTATGTATGTTTCAAAGCTAAAGTACCTACTGCATTCACAGCAAAACTCAGCGTGTTAGGCAAAACAAGTGTTCTTAAGATAATTGTAAGTGAAAACATATGCATAGCAGGAAATAAACACAAATCTTATTGAGATAAGTAAAGTAAAGAAACTACTGCATTCTGTAGCATTAGGAAAAAGCAGTGTGTTGGCATACTGAGTGAAAGCAATTGCATAACAGCCAAACAGACAAGTATCTTACTTCCCTTTCAAACTTGAAGTACCTCCTGCATTCACAGAGTTAGGTGAAACCAGGTTCTTGAAGTTGTTTTTGAGTGAAAACGTGAAAAATCATCCAATGAAACAAGTTTCTTTACTGGTTTTCTAAACTGAAGAATTGACTGCATTCACCCAGCATTAGGGAAAGTAGTGCTTTGAAGTTGATTGTAAGTGAAACACGTGCATAGCAGCAAAAGAAGAAACTTACTTAGATATCCAAAGTGAGAAACTGCAGCATTCACCTTGTAAAAGCAGGGATTTGACACTGTACATGAAAGCAAGTGCATAGCAGCCAAACAAACAAGTATGGTATTTATCTTTCAAACATGAATTACCTCCTGCATTTATGGAGAGTTAGGTGAAACCAGAGTTTTCAATATGATTTTAAGTGAAAACACATGCATAGCAGTAAATGAAACACAAATCTCACTTAGATTTGAAAAGTGAAGTGACCATTGCACAGTTACAGCTTTAGGCAAAAGTAGTGATTTTACATTGATTGTGAGTGAAAGCAAGTGCATAGCAGCCAAGCAAACAAGTATCTTACATACATTTCAAACTTGAGGTACCTCGTGCATTCAAATTGTCTTAAGTAAAACCAGTGTATTGAACATGATTTTAAGTGAAAACACATGCATAGCACCAAACAAAACACATACATTTCTTAGATTTGAAAAGTGAAGAAACTACTGCCTTCACATAGCACTAAGTAAAAGCAGTGTTTTTACATTGGGAGTGAAAGCAATTGCATAGCAGTGAAACAAACAAGTATCTTACTTACATTGCAATGTTGTAGTACCTCCTGCATTCACAGTGTGTTAGGTAAAACCAGCGTTTTGAAGATAATTATAAGTAAAAACATATGCATAGTTGCAAATAAACCACAAATCTTATTTAGATGTGTAAAGTAAGAAAATACTGCTATGGTGCATGCATTGTCCCTGGAATCCTGTGGAAGCCTCTGCATGTCCATGGAGTCTGTTGATCCTTTGAGGCCCTTGGAGGGCATGCAGCCTGTGTGGGCCCATGGCGCCTGTGGAGCATGTAAAGACTGTGGAGGTTGTAGAGCCTTTGGAGTCAGAGGAACATGTGGTTCCTGTGTATACCCATGGAGACTCTGGAGCACATGGAGCCCATGGAAACTGTAGCCTCTGTGCAGCCCATGGAATTCTGTCAAGCCTATCAGGACCTTAGAGGCCATTCACACATGTGGAGCCTTTGCTGTTTGTGGAGACCATAGAATCCCTGGAGACTTTAGGCTCTGTAGGCCAGTGGCGACTGTGGGGAATTTGGAGCCTGTGGAGGCCCATTAAACCCTTGGAGCTTGTGGAAACCGTGGAACCTATGTAGATCTCTGGATCCCGTGGAGCCCATTGAGAATGTAAGTCTGTGGAGCATGTTAAAGACTGTGGAACTGGTTGAGGCCTTAGAGCCCATGAAATCTGTCATGACCTTGGAGTTCACAAAGCCCGTGGAGCCCTTGATGGTTGTATATCCCCAGGGAGATTGTGGAGCATGTACAGGCCTGTGGATCCTGTGGAGTTCGTCGAGCCCACAGGGCCTATGGAGTCTCTTGAGTTATGGAGCCCAAGGACACTACAGAGAAGGTGGAGCTGGTTAAGGACATGTAGCCCATTGACACCTGTTGAGTCCATGGAGCATATTGAGCCTGTGGAGCCTGTGGAGCCCATTCAGCCCTGTGGAGCCTGTACAGGCCTTAGAGCAAGTGAATACTGTGGAACCGATGGAGCTCATGGAGCCCATGGAGCCATAAAGGACTGTAGAGCCTTTGGAGCCCATGGAGCCCATGGAGCCCATGGAGTCCATGGAGCTCGTGGATACTCATTAAGCCAGTGGAACCTGTGTAAACTCTGAGGCCCATGGACCGTGGAGCTGGTCAAGTTTGTGGAAGCCAGGGAGACTGCGGATCCCATGGAGACTGGAAAACAAGGAGGCATGTGGAGCCTTTGCAGTCCTGTGAAGAACAGGAAGACTGTGAAGTCTGTGAAGATATAGAGGCCTGCAGAATCCATGGAGCTGATGGAGTCCATCTAGGCTGTGATACCCATGGAGGCCTGTGCAGCCTGTGCAGGCCTCAGGATCCATGGTACTTCTGGAGGCCTGGTGAGCCTGTGGATCCCATGGAGTCCTGTGGATCTTCTAAAGTCTTTTAGACCCCATGGAGCCTATGGCAACTGTGCAGGAATGCAGAACATGTGGACCCTGTGTATCCCCTGGAGCTCAGGGAGTACATGGAACCCATGGAGCATTTGGAACCTGCAGAACCTGTGCAGGCTCATAATTCCATTAGAGCCTGTTGAGGCCATGGAGGAATGTGGATCCCATGGAGCCCATGGAGTTTATGTAGGCCCATGAAGATGTGGAAGCTGTAGAATCTGAAGAAGCTGAGGATCATGTGCAGACGTGTAAGTCAGTTGAGCCCATTTTGGCCATGGAGACTGTGAGGCCTCTGAAGGCTCATGGAGCCTGTGGAGACTGTCAAGCCTCTAGAGACTGTGAATCCACATGGATGCCATGGACACTTTGGAGGTCATTGAGCCCATGGTGCATTCTTTGCTCCTGGAGACTTTTGGAGCCTCTGCAGGCCCATGCACCCTATTGAGCATTTGAAGCCCTTTGAGACCATGCAGCCTGTTCAGGCCCATGGAGCCTGTGGGGCATGAGGATCCTTTGGGGCCTGTAGAGCCTGTTGAGTCAATGGAGCCTGTGGAGATAGTGCATACCTATGGAGAGTGTGGAGCATATTGTACCCATGGAGCCTGTGGAGACTGTGGAGTCTTTGGAGCCTGTGCACACCCATGGAGCCTGTGGAGCACATTGAGACCATGGATCCTGTGGTACCCATGGAGACTGTAGAGGCATTTGGAGCCTGTGAAGTCCTGTGGTGTTGTTGAGGACATGGAGACCATGAAGACTGTCAAAACCATGGAGTTCACTAATTCCGAGGATTCCTTGAAGACTGTGAAGCCCCAGGGAGCTTGTGTAGCCTGTACAGGCCTGTGCAACCTGTGGGGCTCATCGAGCTCATGGGGCCCATGGATCCTGTTGAGGTATGGACTCCAAGGACACTACAGAGAATGGGGAACATGTTAAGGACATGTAGCTCTTTGACATCTGTGGAGGCCATAGAGCCTGTTGAGCTTGTGGAAACTGAGGTGCCCATTGAGGCCTGTGGTCTCTGTACAGTCCATAGATCCTGTGGATTATGTGGAGCAAATGGAGATTTTGGAGCCCATGGAGTCATAAAGGACTGTAGAGCCCATGGAGCCCATGGAGCATATGGAGTTCATGGATGATGTGTAGTGAAGTGGAACCTTTGCAACCTGTGAAGCTCTTGGAGTCCATGGAACTCCTGGAGTTTGTGGAAGCCATGGATACCAAGAATGTCATGTAAATTGTGGAGCACAAGGAGGCCAGTACATCATGTGCAGTCTGGTGAAAGACAGGAAGTATGTGAAGGCTATGAGAATATAAAGGCCTGTGGAACACATCGAGTTAATGGAGCCCATGGAGGCTGTGATACACGTCGAGGCCTGTGGAGCCTGTGCAGGCTTGAGGACCCTGTTGAGACCATGTTACCTCTGCAGGCCTGGGGAGACTGGGAAGCCCAGGGAGGTGTGGAACCTGTATCATCCTATAGAACCCATGGAGCCTATCGTAACTGTGCAGGCCTGTGGAACATATGGATTCTGCAGAGCGACTGGAGATCATGGAGCCCATCAAACCCATGGAGCCTGTGGAGCCTGCAGAGGCTGTACATCTCATGGAGGCAATGGAGACTCTGCAAGCTCTTGGTGCTGGGAGAGCCTGTTGAGGCCAAGGAAGAATGTGGAGGCTGTGCAGATCATGGATTTTATGCAGGCCCATGAAGCCTGTGGAGGCTGTAGAGACTGAATTTGTTGAGGATAATGTGAAGGCCTGTGGGGTCTGTGGTGCCCATTTTGGACCATGGAGCTTGAGACGCCTGTGCAGGCTCATGTAGCATGTGGAGACTGGAGAGACAATGGAGAGTGTGAAGCCACATGTATGCCATGGAGGACTTTGAGGTCATAGTGCTTATGGAGCATGCATTGTCCCTGGAGGTCTGGGGAGCCTCTGCATGTTCATGGAGACTGTTGAGCCTTTGAAATCCTTGGAGGTCATGCAGGCTGTGTGGGCCAATGAAGCCTGTAGAGCACATGGAGCCTATAGACACTGTGGGGTCAGTTGGGCCTGTGTATACCCATGGAGCCTGTGGAGCAAGTTTAGCCTCTGGAGCCCATGGAGACTGTGGAGCCTGTAGAGGCCTATAAACTCCATTGAGCCTCTGGCAACTGTGCAGACCTGCGGACCATATGGAGCCAGTGGAGCTCATTGAGCTGACAGAGCCCATGAAACCCATGGAGCCTATGGAGTGTGCAGACGCTGTATATTTCTTGGAAACAATGGAGACTGTGCAGGCACATGGTGCTGGCAGGGCCTGTTGAGGCAATGGAAGAATATGGATACCGTGTAATCCATGGAGGATATAGAGGCCCAAGAAACCTGTGGAGGCTGTAGAGTCTGAAGAAGCGGAGGATCATGTGGATGACTGTGTAGTTAGTGGTGCCGATTTTGGGGTAGGGAGGCTGTGAGGGCTGCACAGGCTCATGGAGTCTGAGGAAACTGGGTAATTTCTGGAAACTGTGAAGCCACATGGACACCATGGAGATCTTGGAAGTCTTGGAGCTCATGGAGCATGCATGACCCCTGGAGGCCTATGGAGCCGCTGCACACCCATGGAGCCTGTTGAGCCTTTGAAGCATTTGGAGTCCATGCAGCCTTTGCAGACTCATGGTGCTGGTAGAGACTTTAGTGGCAATGGTGGAATGTGGATCCCATGGAGCACATTGGAAGTTATGTAGGTCCACGAAACCTGTGGAGGCTGTAGAGTATAAAGAAGATGAGGATCATGTGGATGTCCATGGAGACAGTGGGGCCCATTTTGTGCCAGGGAGGCTGTGAAGACTGCACAAGCTCATGGAGACTGAGGAATTTGGGGAGTTTCTGGAAACTGTGAAACCACATGGATGCCATGGAGGCCTTGGATGTCATGGAGCCCATGGAGCATGGATTGTCCCTGGAGCCTAGTGGAACCTCTGCACACCCATGGAGCCTGTTGTTCCTTGAAGCCCTTGGAGGCCATGCAGAATGTGTGGGCACATGGAGCCTGTGGAGCACGTGGAGGCTGTGGAGGCAGTAGAGTATTTGGAGTCAGAGGAACTTTTGGATCCTATGTGTACCAATGGAACCTGTGGAGCACGTGGAGTTTTTGGAGCCTGCGCATACCCATGAAGCCTGTGGAGCACGTTGAGACCATGGACCCCACAGACCCCAAGGAGACTCTACAGGCCTGTGGATACTGTGGAGCTCGTCGAGCCCATGGGACCCATGGAACCTGTTGAGGTATGGACTCCAAGGACACTACAGAGAATGGAGAACATGTTAAGGACATATAGCCCATTGACATCTGTGGAGCCCATGGAGCCTGTTGAGCCAGTGGAGACTGCGGCACCCCTTGAGGCCTGTGAACCCTGTACAGGCCATAGATCCTGTGGATTATGTGGAGCCAATGTCGGTTGTGGAGCCCATGGAGTCGTAAAGGACTGTAGAGCCCCTGGAGCCTGTGGAGACCAGGAAGACCATGGAGCCCGTGGATAATGTGTAGGCCAGTGGAACCTGTGCAACCTGTGAAGCCCATGGAATCCGTGGAGCTGGTAGAGTTTGTGGAAGCCATGGAGATCGGGTAGACCATGGAGATTCTGGAGCCCAAGGAGGTCTGTGGAGACTGTGTAGGCCCAGGAAGTTCAAGGAGACTGTGAATTCTGCAAGTTTATAGAGTCCTGTGGAACCCATGGAGCTGATTGAGCCTATGGAGGCTTTGAAACCCATGGAGACCTGTGGAACCTGTGCATGCCTGAGGACCCTGTGGAGCCCATGCTACCTCTGCAGGCCTGGGGAACCTGTATAGCCCAGGGAGGCCTGTGGAGCCTGTACAGGTCTATAGACCCCATAGAGCCTAAGGCAATTGTGCATGCCTTCAGATTTTGTGGATCCTGTAGAGCCACTGGAGATCATGGAGCCCATGGAACAGATGGAGCCTGTGGAGCCAGCAGAGTATTTATCTCATGGAGGCCTAGGAGCCAGTGCAAACTCAAGGTTTTGGCAGAGCCTGTTGAGGCCTTGGAGGCATGTGGATCCATTTCGGCCCATAGAGGTTATGTGGGGCCATGAAGCCTGTGGAGGCTGTAGAGTCTGAGGAAGCTGAGGATCATATGGAGGCCTGTGGAGTCTGAGGAGTCCATTTTTCGCCATGGTGGCTGTGAGGTCCATGCTGGCTCATGGAGCCTGTGGAGACTGGGGAGCCTGTGGAGACTCTTAAGCCACATGGATGCCATGGAGTCCTTGGAGGTCATGGAGTTCATGGAGCATGCATTGCCCCTGGAGTCCTGTGGATTCTCTGCATGCTCAAGGAGACTGTCAATCCTTTGGAGTCATTGAGACCATGCAGCCTGTGCAGGTCCGTGGAGCCTGTGGAACACGTGGAGAATGTGGAGGCTGTAGATCCTTGGGAGTTAGAGGAACTTGTGGATACTTTGTGAACTCATGGACCCTGTGGAGCACGTGGAGCTCATGGAGCCTCTGGAGTCTGTCAGCCCTTGGTATCCTCTGAAGCATATCAGGCCCTGGAGACTATTCACACATGTGGAGATTTTGCTGCCTGTGGAGCCCATAGAATCCATGAAAACTGGAAGCTCTGTAGGCAAGTGGAGCCTGTGGGGCATTTGGAGCCTCTGGAGGCCCATGAAGCCCTTGGAGCCTGTGGATCCCATGCAACCTATGCAGACCTGTGGAGCCCATGGAGCCCTTGGAGACTGTAGAGGCCTGTGGATCATGTGAAAGCCTGTGAACCTGGCTGAGGCCTTGGAGCCCATGAAGTCTGTCAAGACCATGGAGTTCACAAAGCCCGTGGAGCCCTTGATGCTTTTGCAGCCCCAGGGTGCTTGTGGAGCCTGTACAGGCTTGTGGATCCTTTGGAGCTCATTGAGCCCATGGGGCCCATGGAGCCTGTTGAGATATGGAGCCCAAAGACACTACAGAGAATGTGGATCCTGTTAAGTACATGTAGCCCATTGACACCTGTGGAGTCCATGGAGAATATTGACCCTTTGGAGACTGCAGAGTTCATTGAGGCCTGTGGAGCCTCTACAGGCATTAGAATTGGTGGATTCTGTGCAGTCGACAGAGCTGGTAGAGCCCCTGGAAACTTAAAGGACTGTAGAGCCCCTGGAGATCGTGAAGCCCATGGAGGCCATGGAGCTCATGGATGCTGCATAAGACAGTGGAACCTGTGCAACCTGTGAAGCCCATCACCACATGGAGATGGTGGAGATTGTGGAAGACAGGGAGATTGAAGAGCCCATGGAGGATATGTAGGCCCATGAATCCTATGGAGTATGTAGAGTCAGGAAAAGCTTAGGATCATGTGGAGGGCTGTGCCATTTGAGGAGCCCATTTTCGGTCATGGAGCCTATGAGGACTGTGCTGGCTCATGGATTCTGTGGAGAATAGGGAGGCTGTGGAGACTCTGAAGCCACATGGATGCCATGGAGGCGTTGGAGGTAATGGAGTCCATGTAGCATCCATTACCCCTGGGGGCCTGTCGAGCCCCTGCATGCCCATGGAGCCTGTTGAGCCTTTGAAGCACTTGGATACCATGATGCCTCTGTAGGCTAATTGTGCAGGCAGAGCGTGTTGAGGCCATGGAGGAATATGGATCCCGTGGAGCCCATGTAGATTATATAGGCCCTTGAAGCCTGTGGAGGCTCTAGAGTGTGAAGAAGCTGAAAATCATGTGGTGGCCTGTGGAGTCTGTGGAGCACATTTTGGACCATGGAACCAGTGAGGCCAGTACAGGCTCATGGAGCCTGTGGAGACTGGGGAGCCTCTGGAGTCTGTGGAGCCACATGAATGCCAAGGAGTCCTTGGAGGTAAGCGAGCCAATGGAGCATGCATAGCCCCTGGATTCCTATGGGATCTCAGTACGCACATGGAGCCTGTTCAGTTTTTGAAAGGCTTGGAAAGCATGAACCCGGGACAGCCCATGGAGCCTTTTGAGCCTGTAGAGTCTATGTTGTCCATTGATACCTGCGTAGACTGTACAGGCATTAGAGACTGTGGATTCAGGGGAGCCACTGGAGCTGGTGGAGCCCTTGGAGTTGTAAAGGATTGTAGAGCCAATGGAGTCCATGGAGCCCTTGGAACCCATAGTTCTCGTGGATGCTGAGTAGGCCAGTGATCCTGTACAACCTGTTAAGCCCATGGATTATGTGCAGCCTGTGAAGTCTTTGGAAGCCATGGAGAGTGAGGAGCCCTTGGAGACTGTGGAGCCCAAGGAGGCCTGTGGAGTCTGTACAGGCCTATAGACCCCATGGAGCCTATGGAAACTGTGTACTCCTGTGGAACCTGTGGAGCCTGTGGAGCCACTGGAGCTCATGGAGCCCATGGAATCCATGGAACTGTGGAGCCTGCAGAGTCTGTATATATCATGGAGGCCATGGAGATTTTGAATGCTCATCGTGCTTGAAGAGCCTTTTGAGGCCATGGAGGAATCTGGATCCCATGCAGCCCATGGATATTATTTAGGCCCACGAAGCCTCTGGAGACTCTAGAGTCTGTAGAAGCTGAGGATCATGTGGAAGCCTATGGAGTGTGTGGAGCCCATTTTGGGCCATGGAGCCTGTTTGGCCTGTTCAGGCTCAAGGAGACTCTGGAGACTGGGGACACTCTGGAGATTGTGAAGCCACTAGGATGTGATGGAGGCCTCGGAGGTCATGTGGCCTATGCAGCATGCATTGCATCTGGAGTCCTGTGGAGCCTTGTGGAGGCCTCTGCATGCCTATGTAGTCTGCTTAGCTTTTAAAGCCCTTGGAGACTATGCAGGCTGTGCATGCCCATGGAACCATTTGAACATGTGGAGCCTGTGCACCCTATAGAATCTCTGGAGTCCGTGGAGCCTGTGGAGCCTGTGCATACCCATTGAGCCTGTGGAGCACGTTGAACCCACGGAGGCTGTAGAGACTGTGTAGACTTTATAGCCTGTGCATATCCATGGAGCCTGTGGAGCAGGTTGTGCCCATGGAGCCAGTGGAGCCCATGGAGACTGTAGTGGCCTGTGGAGTCTGTGAAGGCCTGTGGAGGTGTTGAGGAAATGAAAACCATGAAGTCATTCAAAACCATGGAGTTCACAAAGCCTGTGTGGCCATTGAAGCCTGTGCAGGCCCCTGGCGATTGTGGAGGTTTTACAGCCCTGGGGATCCTGTGGAGCTCGTCGAGCCCATGAGGTACTTGGAGCCTGTTGAGGTAAGGAGCCCAAGGATAATACAGAGAATGTGGAGTCTGTTAAAAACATATATCCCATTGACACTTGTGGAGCCCATGGAGAGTCTTGAGACTGTGGAGATTGTGGCACCCATTGAAGCCTGTGGAGGCTGTACAGGCCTTAGAGCCTGTGGATTCTTTGGAGTCAATGGAGCTGGCAGTACCCATGGAGTCATAAAGAATTGTAGAGCCCATGGAGGCCATGTAGCTCATGGAGCCCATGGAGCTCGTGAATGCTGAGTAGTCCATTGGACCTGTGAAACCTGTGTAGCCATGGAGTCCGTGGAGTTGTGGAGTTTGTGGAAGCCATGGAGAATGAGGAACCCATGGAAACCTCTGTGTTCCTGTTCATGCCTATAGACCCCATGGGGCCTATGGCAAATGTGCAGGCCTGCAGGACATATGGAAACTATGGAGCCACTGGAGCTCATATAGCCCATGGAAACCATGGTTCTGTGGAGTCTGCAGAGTCTTTATATATCATTGAGGCCATGGAGACTTTGCAGGCTCATAGTGCTGGCAGAGCCTGTTGAGGCCATGCAGGAATGTGGATACTGTGGAGCCCATGGAGGTTATGTAGGCCCATGAAGCCTGTGGAGGCTGTAGGGCCTGAAGAAGCTGAGGATCATATGGATGCCTGTGGAGTCTGTGGACCCCATTTTGAACCAAGGAGCCGCTGAGGCTGGTGCATGCTCATGGAGCCTGTGGATACTGGGGAGACTCTGGAGACTGTGAAACCACATGGATGCCATGGAGGCCTTGGAGGTCATGGAGCCAATGAAGCATGCATTGCCCCTGGAGCCTGTTGGGCCTCTGTATGCCCATGGAGCCTGTTCAGTTTTTGAAATGCTCAGAGACCATGCACCCTGTACTGCACATGGAGCCTGTTGAGCCTGTGGAGTCTATAGCACCCATTGAGGCCTGTGAAGATGGTACAGGCATTAGGGTCTGTGGGTTCTGTGGAGCCAATGGAGTTGGTGGAGCCCTTGGAGTTGTAAAGGGTTGTAGAACCAATGGAGTCCATGGAGCCCATGGAGCCCATGGGGCTGGTCGATGCTGAGTAGACCAGTGGAAACTGTACAACCCGTGAAGCCCATGGAGTCTGTGGAGCTGGTGGAGTTTGTGGAAGCCATTGAGACTGAATGGCCCGTGGAGACTCTGGAGCCCAAGGAGGCCTGTGCAGTCCTGTGAAGGACAGGGAGACTGTGAACTCTGTGAGAATATACAGTTCTGTGGAGCCCATGGAGCTGATGGAGACCATGGAGATTTGAAAATCTTTTAGGACTATGGAGCCTTGCAGGACTGAGAACCCAGTAGAGACCATGGTACCTCTGTAGGCCTGGGGATCATGTAGAGTCCTATAGACGCCATGGTGCCTATAGCAACTGTGCAGGCCTGTGAAACATGTGGAGCCCCTGGAGACCCTGGAGCTCATGGATCCCATGGAATCCATGGAACTGTGGAGCCTGCAGAATGTGTATATATTATGGAGGCCATGGATACTCTAAAGACTCATGGTACTTGAAGAGACTTTTGAAGCCATGGAGCCCATGCTAACAGCCCTCTAACTGGACATCTATAGAGAGCAGCGTGGTCTTCACACAGTCACATCCATGCTTTGTCTTATGACAAACAGCAATATTCCTTCTCTAGGCTCAACCCACATTCCTCCTTTCTCAGAATTATCTGCATCGGCAGATTCTTTTGGATGCACATTACTGTTTGTAAATACCTGCATTCTCTAGTTTCATCCATCACCAAACTTATCACATATGAGAAAAATATTGGTGCACAACTGAAGAATAAAGATAAATTTTCAAACTTCTTAAAATACATGAGATTAGAAGTATGTCATCTAATTATGAAAGGATCATTTCTGATTTATACTAATAAGGAAAATTGGAGTTAGGTAGAAAGCAGACTACTGTAGTTCAGTGGCTGTTGAACTTGAATCCACATCACAATCAGGTGAAGAAACTGAAAAAATAAAAATTGTTGGGGTTCCTTATTAGAAAATGCTACAATATTGGGCGGCATTATTTTTAAAATGGTAATTTTTTAAATGCTTACCAGGAATGTAATGGATTGAAGAACCAGTGAAAATAACCAGTATAATTTAAAGCCCATCTTTACATGAACTAAGAAAAATCTTAAGGTCTGGTGCATAAATTAGTGGCAACAAATTGAACACAGATGAGTGTGGAAGAAGATGTGGGAGGAGCTGATCTCAGAACAAATTACAAGGGCACATTTCCAAGAGGAGAAAGACATAATGAATTGCACAGTCACAGCCACTTCTTTAAAAGATTGGCAACAAGTTGCACAGAGCAGAGGTGGTGATTCTTTGGAGATTCACATTCATCACATTCACAGAATTTCTCTCCAATATGAATGTTGTAATGCTTAATGAGACACTGCCTCTGGCTGAAGGCTATTCCACATTCCTTACATATGTAGGGTTTCTTTCCACTATGAATTTTCTCATGGTCAGTGAGATTTGGTTTGCTACTGAAGGCTTTCCTACATTCCTTACATATATAGGGTTTCTCTCCAGTTTGTCTCATCTGGTGTGTAATGAGACTTGATTTCTGAATGAATGAAAGCTTTCACATGTCCGTCACATTCATAGGGTTTCTCAACAGCATGTATTCTCAGATGGTTAACGAGGTTTCTCTTCTTGCCTGAAGCTTTTCCACATTCTTTGCATATATAGTGTTTTTCTCCTGAATGAATGTTCTGATGTTTAATGAACTATTGCTTTTGGCTGAAGTCTTTTCTACATTCTTTACATTCATTTTGTTTCTGTCCACTATGAGTTTTTTCATGTTCTGTGAGATATGATTTGTACCTGAGGGCTTATTCACATGTCTTACGTGCATAGGGTTTCTTTGCAGTAGGAAATATCTTGTATCTGAGATTTGACATTTGAATTAAAGCTTTCCCCACATATATATGATTTTTCTTTAGTAAGAACGTTCTGATAAATAAAGAGGTTTTCTGTGAACTTGAAAACTTTCCCACATATATTACATTTCTATACTTTTTCCACTTTATGGCTTTTAAAATGAGTAGTAAAAAATGACTGTAAATAACAGACTACAATCAGGACACTCATATGGATTCTCTCTACTATGAATTTCTCATATTCCTTGAGGCTTTGTCTCAGATGAAAGCATTCCCATGTTCATTACAATACAAACTAATATACGAATATTTCATGCTCAGTGAGATTTAATGCCTGAATGAAGGATTTCCAATAATCTTTACATACACAGGGTTTTACTCCTTCATGTTTTTTGATGTGACTCTAGCTTTCCCAAATTCATGAAATCCCAAATGGTTTCTCCAAAGATTAATCTTCAGGTACCTTCTGAGTTTGAATTTCCAAGAAAACTTCACACTCTTTACACTTAAACAGGAGGACTACCATGTGGGGCAAACTGGCAAAACTCATTATCTTCATTCGTTTTTCCTTACATAAATTCCCTAATCCTTAGGTAAGCATGATGTCAATTCCTTCATAGTGAAGTTACATTCTTAGAAGTGTTATTTTGAGTAAACAATGCCTGCCGTCAGAGAACATGTTTTCCCAACTTGCTTCCATTTTCTGCCTTCATCTTAAGTGTATACTGTTGAGGCCAGTGAGATAGCTTTACCCACAAACTTTTTGTCATGTGGTTCTTTCTGCTTCTTAATGTCCTATGCCTCTTTATAGTTTGTGGGGTACAGCAAAAGCAGTACTTAGAGGGAAGTTTAGAGCATTGAATGCATTCATTAGTAAAGAGGAATGATCCAATATCAATCATTTAAGTGTCCAATTTGGGAAGCACAACAATATCTCCTTTTCATTTGTTCTATCATTCATGGTTCTTCTTGCTTCAAATGAACATTACATCCAGTTTGGTGACGTAATAAATAAGAAATGGGAAAGTGATACAGCACTTGATTTATGATGGGGAGAAAACAACACCCCATAAATTAACCCTGGAAACTTCAGGCTTCTAAAGGATAAGAAAGGTGCAACTTCCAAAGATGCACGAGTAAGGTGGCCCCTGAACAAAGGCCAAAATAGCAACCAAGAAAATCCTCAAATCATTGTTTGGGACTAACTATTTTTGTTCATTTTTTTCCTTCTACCTATTTGGATGAGATGCATGATTTAATATTCTTTAAAGTTTACTGGGGAAATTATAACACCTTTGCTTGCTTTCCAAATCTGCACTTATTATTTGTTATTGACTTGCCAAATGATGTATTTTAAAACATTTTATATCCTGTATTAGTCAGACAAAGTGGTGCTGATGCAAAGTACCAGAAATCTCTTGTCTTTATAAAGGGTATTTATTTGGGGTAGAAGCTTACATTTACCAGGCCATAAAGGATAAGTTTCTTCATTCACCAAATTCTGTTAGGCTGTCTTGGAGCAAGACAGCTGCCGACATTTGCCAGGGTTCACTATTCTTGGGTTCCTCTCTTCCCAGGGCTGTGTTTCTCGCTGGTCTCAGCTCCTCTGTTTCCTCCATAGGTCAGCTGTATACTATGAGGCTCTGTAAGCTTTGTCTCTCTCCACAAGGCCAGCTGTGAACTGTCAGGTGAATGGTTTATCTCTATTCCCTGGGACCTTCTGTCCTTGCTCATCAGAACTCCAACATCAAAATCTACTCCATCTCTGTCCTTTGCCAAGTCTTTTAATGTTTGAGACACCACCGTCCAAGGGGATGGGCTCAATGCCCTACTAACTGTGGCCAAGTCAATGCCCCTATCATAATTTAATCATACCCATATTAACAGACCAGTTTACAAGCATAATCCAATATCTATTTTGGAATTCATAATGATACAAAACTTCTACATATCCATTTACTCATCTTATGGTATATATTATTTTATGGTGTATTTTAAGTCTTTATTGATGTCCTTGGGCATAAATATCATTATTACTTTATCCATTCAATAGTCATTTAGATATATGAATTTAATAAACAGTTATTGTTCTTAAATCCATCCTGAACCTTGAACCTTCTTAGATTATTTTCTTTCTGCCTAAATAATACTCTTTTCCATTTCTTTTAAAATGAGTTGATGCTAGCAAACTTAATTAGTTTTTATTGATCTGTAAAAGTATTTATTTCACTTCTCCCTGAAGGATTGAGATGAATTAAGTCTCAGGCCCACTACGATCTCCACTGCATTTGAGAGCACCCTTACAGTTGAATTTCTCCATTCTGTTGTAAATGTAATCAGTTCTTTGGAGAAGAAATTAGGGGCTTTCAGTTTTACAGCCTGATTCCTGCCACACCACCCCCAGGCCAAATCTTGGCGCTCTGACTCTGGGGATGGGAATAATGCCACACATCTCTGAGTTAGACACCTGATTTTGGAGCTAATGTTTGTTGGAGAAAGCACAGTATATTGAGTTCTTCTTTGTACCATTCTAGGGACTAGTGCAAAGGCGATCAGCACCCCATTTTTCTCAATGATGACCACACCCAAAGAACAGTCACTGCTTCATGACTTCCCATTTTTCCTGGACTTAGGAGACCTCCCTGATACTGTGCCCTCAGTTAATGCCCTCATTTGAGTCTTGTGTGCACCCCAAAAAACTAGGTTCTTACTAACCCATTGCTATATGTGTAAACCTTTTTTATGTAGGACTTTTTGGTTAGATTCAGATAAGGGACCTGTCAAATAGGTCATTTTTTGTTAGATTGCTTTAATTTAGTTAATGGCCTCTGATTAGATTTCAGGCACAAGGATGGACCCAAATAATTGTACTGAAGTCCTACATGCATGGAACACACAGAGAAAGAGGGCTGCCATGTTTACCCAGCCATGTGAGAGAGGGCTCCAGGATCTTCTACAGCTGTGGAGAGACAGAGAAACCCTGAGAATCTGTGGGAGAAGCCAGAGGCTGGAGTAGCTTGAATCTGAAGACATCCAGGCCAGAGGAGAAGGGAGAGGTGTGGAAACTGCACTGTGCATTTTGGCCCCAAAGTACAGGACAGATTGAAAGAATGAATCGCACCTTGAAAGAAACCCTGATTAATTTGACTCTGGAGTCTGGTGAAAACTGGGTGAGTCTCCTTCCTTTTGCCCTCCTTAAAGCCAGATGTACCCCCTATGTGCCCAGCATGAAGCCCTACAAAATATTATTTAGCAGACCCCCACCCCTGTTGCACAAGTTGGGGTTAGAAAAAATATCTGAATATGACAACCAATATCTTTTCTCTATTCTAAAGGTGCTGGACAAGATTAGAAAAATGGTCAATCAGATGGTCCAAGAAGCCCATCTCCCTTGTTCAAGTACTAACCCTCCTTTATTCCAGGCACAGCCCAGAGATGTGGTCTGGGTTCAAAAGCTCCAGGCTGGAACACTGGAGCCATGGTGAACCAGCCCATATGTGGTGATCCTCACAACACCCACAGCAGTAACAGTCATGGGAAAAAGGCACTGAATACAGGCATCCCAGCTAAAAGCCATCATGTCTGGAATGGAAAACTCAAAAGCAAGAAATTAAACAGTTGGCAGAACAGAAAACCCGTTAAAAATCAAGATTTGCCAGGTAAGTTAAGACTAAGGGTGGGGAAGAAAGGGGAATATAACAATGCCCTGTCAATTAAGTTTGCTGTCTCTCCTGGTTACTAGTGTTTGGGCTAGTAGTGGCTTTTGGTTAACCCCCTATTACTGGAGCATAACCGAAGCCAAAGACAGAAAGGTTCTAAATGCTACTCAAATTACCAAAAATAAAAATAAAAAATAAAAATAAAATAAAATCCTAACCTATTGATTTATGTTCCCTGCTCGGAAAATAATATCATGTAAAGCCAAACAGCTCACTTCCCTTTACAAACTCTTTTACAAGTTGAGGATGTTGAAACCAGAAATTTAAAAAAAGGACTAGCTCAGGTTCATTTTTATGTCTGCCCTGCAGACAGGTCCCTAGAATGTAATACTCAAGGACAGTACCACTGTTCCCATTGGTGTTGCAAATTCTTAGCCCCATGTACTTCCAAAGATCCTGCCATCAGCCTCTATAGGAAAGCAAGTCCCCAGACCCCAACTATAGGGTCCAGCAACCCCATCCACATCCTTATCACTAATGGGTCTGATGATGCCTGTGAAAGAGGTAAAATATGGGGCCTCAGGCTATATGTAACTGGTCGAGACCCCAGAACTGAGTTCACTATCCAGCGAGATATTCTTAAACCTCCTCCACCTAATCTGGTCCACCCCAACTGGGATATTGTCCTTAATGCACAACCATAAACTCCACCCAAAAATAAATCATACAACCAAACTTCCCCAACCAAACCCCCCACAAAGCCCCCTTGTTGTTCATGTTGTCCTCTGTCTTCACCTTCCTAAACAATAGCCAACCAAATGCCACCAAAAATTGTTGGCTCTGCCAAAACCCCCAACCTCCTTATTACATTGGGATAGGGGTATATGAGAGCATTATTCCCAATGCATCACTGTATGTTGAAAAAATATCAGTTAACGAAAGCCCAAAGATGAGTAAGTGGGGTCATAAGCCAATTTTAACTCTGGGGGCTTTCCAGGAATACTTTAAAACCTTATCTACTCAGATTGACACAGATCTACAATAATTTAAAAAGTCACTTAGCCACCTCAAAACATCCTTCTCCTCTCTGGCCGAAGTTGTTTTACAAAATAGTCATAGACTAAATCTATTATTCTTAAAACAAGGAAGACTGTGTTTAGCCCTAGGAAAAACCTGCTGTTTCTATGCTAACCACTCAGAAGTAATAAAAAGAGAGTCTCTCATTAGTTAAAAACAGGTTAAGGGAATAATGAAAACTTAAAACCAAAAGTGCTAATTGGTATGAAAGCCTTTTCTCGGAGGAGGAGTCAAGATGGCGTTAGTGTAGGAGGGCACACACTGCAAGCTCCCAGAGCAAGGCGGATTGGGGACGGGGTCCTGCCCGGGGGTCTGTGCTGTGTACCCGTGGAGTGAGAAGCTTGGGACATCTATCTGCGTGGATCAACGGTGTGGACAGAACGGTGGAGATTCGTGAGTTTTAAGCTGCTGGAGGGGGTCGGCACAGAAGGCTGAGCCCCGCGGTTAGGGAGAAAATATAAAATAAAATAAAACGGCCACTCAGAGCCGCGAGCAGGTGAGAAAGTTTTATTTTCTGGGGATCTGGCTGCCTGGCACCCCTTGGATCTTGCATGAACTGAACAAATGAGCTAATTGGCACCCGGTGAACCAGAGCGGGGATTCTGGTCCGGGGGGACGGAGCTGATTCCCGTAGCTACCCAGGGATAAGACCCGGGCCGCTGAGGAGCCAGGAAGAAGGGACACTTCCCAAAAGAAGGAGGGTTCTGTTGGAGGACAGGGAAGGGTATTTTTTATTTTTAGACATTTATCTGGCTGCCTGCACCGCCCCATAGCTTTGGGGAGCAGATAAGCCGATCTGAAGCAGCATCAGGCTGAGAGCAGATGCATACCTGCACTCAAACTGATTTACTTAGCAACCCGGTGACGCTCGAGCTCGGCTCCAGAAGGGGTGGAATCGGCCATCTTTAGCACTCCGCACTGACTAACATCAGAACTACAGCTACCCTGGGGAGTCCAGGAAGTGGAACGTGCTTGATTAATTTCCAAGGGCCCAGCTAGGGTCCTTCCTTAAGGGGGTTGGTCTAGAGGAGGAATTATTTTGGGTTCTGTATTTCGTTAAAAAATAAAAATTAAAATTAAAAAAAAAGTGAGAAAGTCACTTCAATAAATGAAAAATAAATTCTTTTTAATTTAGTTTAATAGCTAAAAGCTGCTTCAGGAGCTGCATATAGAACCCTGTGGGGAAATTGATTGATAAACACAAGTAGGCAGGAAGCATCCACGTAGACCCTAGGGAAATCATTGAACCCCTTAGCTCTGTTTGACTGCTTGCCTGTGTGGATCTTTGGTTTCTCTGTTTCTTTCCAGTCCCTTGCTTTTCTTCCCTCATTCCTACCCCCTTTCTTTTTTCTTCCATTTTTAAAAAATTAGGTGCTGCTACCTTGTCGCTTCTTTGCTGTGCTTCTTTTTCAATAATTTCCCACTCTCTGTATATATTGGTTTTGTATTACAAACTATCGCTTATCCTTCCTGCATCTTTCTGCCTTCTGTTTTCTGTGGTGGCTCTTAGATACAACATTTTTTCATAGGCCCACAGCTCAAGGGTGTCAATTTCTATTCCATCTATTTTGTTTTCTTCTTCTTTTTTTTATTAGTATTAACTTTTCCTCTCAGACCTTTCTTTACTATTTCTCTCCTTCCTCATAATTCTAGCCTTCTAAATCACTATATATATATATATTCCTCCATTTGTTTTCCCAGTCCATTGTAGGAACTCCATTTTTCCCCCTGGTACTATACACTGCCTACACAAGTTAAATATTCATCTCATTAAGTCTCATTTTGACCCTCTTCTGACTTTTATCAATATTACTATTATCCTTCAGCCTTCCTTACATCTTTTGATTCCTCTGGCCCTAACCTTTTGCCTTCAAGGGAATATAGAAAGAAGCAAGGAAATAAAACAAGATGAAAAACTGCCAAAGAGAAAACTTAACTCACACGCAGAACCAACAGCTAAATAAAACTCTAGAGCATAAAGAAAAGCTAATCAACTGAACAAACCCATCAAGATAATATAATGACCAGAGGGAAACAGAAAAATACAAATGACTCTGAGAAACTGGAAAACATTGACCGTCCAATGCACAAAATTAAAACCAGGAAGCAATGCAGAACATTGACAAATAATGAAAGCTATGCAAACAAATATCATGGACCAACTTAAAGAACTGAAGGAATAGATTAAGGATATAAAGAAGACACTAGGAGAACATACTGAAGAAATAGCAAACATGCCTAAAAGGGTAATGGATATGAAGGTGAACAATGGCACAAGCCAAGAAATGGAAAAGACGGTGGACTCACATAACAGCAGATTTGAACAGGCAGAGGAAAGAATTAGTGATATGGAAGACAATACAGCTAAAATTAAAGAGACTGTAGAACAGAAAGACAAAAAGATAGAAAAAATACAGCATGGAATTAGGGTATTAACTGATAATGCAAAACGCACAAACATACGCATTATGGGCATCCCAGAAGGAGAAGAGAAGGGAAAGGGATTAGAAGGAGTGTTGAAGGGAATAATGGCTGGAAACTTCCCAATGGTATTGAGAGAGATGGATGTGCAGATCCAGGAAGCACAGCACAACCAAAAACGTATAAATCCCAACAGGCCAACTCCAAGACATATACTTGTCAAAATGTCCAATGCTCAAGACAAAGAGAAAATATTCAAGTCAGCAAGAGAAAACAAAACCATCACATACAAGGGAAGCACAATAAGATTAAGTGCTGATTTCTCAGCTGAAACCATGGAGGCAAGAAGACAGTGGTATGACATAGTCAAAACAATAAAGAAAAAAACTTCCAGCTGCGAATTCTCTATCCAGCAAAATCGGCATTCAAAAATGATGGAGAGTTCAAAATATTCACAGATAAACAGAAATTAAGAGAGTATGTCAAGAAGAAACCAGCACTTCAAGAAATACTAAAGGAATCTCTACAAGTTGAAAGGAAAAAACAAGGGAGAGAGAGTTGGTGGAGAGTTTAAAAACAACTCAAAAGACAAAAAGAGAAACAAAAAACATGTGACATACAATAACCCAAAGAAAAAATGGTAGAAGTAAGAAATTCATTAAGAGTAATAACACTGAATGTTAATGGATTAAATTCACCAATCAAAAGACGCAGATTGGCAGAATGGATAAGAAAATATGATCCATCTATATGCTGTCTATAAGAAACCCACCTTCGACCCAGGGATTCAAAGAGGCTGAAAGTGAATGGCTGGAAAACCATTTTACAAGCTAATAATAGCCAGAAAAGGGCAGGAGTAGCTATTCTAATACCATACAAAATAGACTTTAAATGCAAAACTATTGTAAGAGCAAAGATGGACACTACATATTACTAAAAGGAGTAATCTCTCAAGAGAGAACAATCATCAACATTTACACACATAACCGGGGTGCCTCAAAATACGTGCAGCAAACTCTGGAAAAACTAAGAGGAGAAATAAATGCCTCTACAATTATAGCAGGGGAATTCAATAGAACACTATCATCATTAGACAGAACATTTAGACAGAGAATCAATAAAGAAACTAAGGTACTCAACAATACATTAGAAGATTTAGACTTAATAGACATATACAGAACACTACACCCAAATAGAGCGGGATTTACATTCTTCTCGAGCGCACATGGAACATACTCCAAAATTGACCACATGCTAGGCCACAGAACAACACTCAATGAATTCAGAATCATTGAGATTATACAAAGTAATTTCTCTGACCACGACGGAATGAAGTTGGAAATCACTAAGGGCCAGAGAAACAGGTTAGGCACAAGGATATGGAAGTTAAACAACACACTCTTAGACAAACAGTGGGTCAAAGAGGAAATCTCAAAAGAAATCAGTAACTACGATGAAACTAATGAAAACGACAACACAACATATCAAAACCTATGAGATGCAGCGAAAGCAGTCCTGAGAGGTAAATTCATAGCCATAAATTCACATATTAAAAAAGAGGAAAGAGCTTTAATTGAAGACTTAACTGCACACTTGGAGGAATTGGAAAAACAACAACAAACTAAACCTAAAGGAAGTAGAAAGAAGGAAATAACAAAGATTAGAGCAGAACTAAATGAAATAGAGTATAAGAAAGCACTGGAAACAATAAACAAAACCAAAAGTTGGTTCGTCGAGAATATCAATAAAATTGACAAACCCTTAACCAGACTAACAAAGGAAAAGAGAGAACAGATGCAAATACATAAAATAAGTAATGTGCAAGGTGATATCACTACTGAACCCACAGAAATAAAGAGTATCATAAGAGGATACTTTGAAAAATTATATGCCAACAAGAATGACAATTTAGAGGGAATGGACAAGTTTCTAGAAATCCACAAACAGCCGACATTGATGAAAGAAGAAATATATGAACTCAACAGTCCAATTACAAGTAAAGAGATAGACTCAAAAATCAAAAACCTCCCAACTAAGAACAGTCTAGGACCAGATGGCTTCACAGCTGAATTCTACCAAACATTCCGGAAAGAGCTAACACCAATTCTACTTAAGCTCTTCCAAAAAATAGAAGTAGAAGGAATATTGCTTAACTCATTCTATGATGCCAAAATTACCCTAATACCAAAACCAAATAAAGATACCACAAGAAAGGAAAATTACAGACCAATTTCTCTAATGAATCTAGATGCTAAAATCCTTAACAAAGTACTAGCTAATTGCATTCAACAACATATCAAAAGGATTATACACCATGATCAAGTGGTTTTCATCCCGGGTATGCAAGGATGGTTCAATATAACAAAATCAATCAACGTAATACACCACATAAACAGATTGAAAGAAAAAAATCACATGATCTTCTCTATAGATGCAGAAAAAGCGTTTGACAAAATACAGTACTCTTTCCTCATAAAAACACTACAAAAGATAGGAATAGATGGAAACTTTCTGAAAATGATAAAGGGTATATATGAAAAACCCAAAGCTAACTTCATTTTCAATGGTGAAATCCTAAAAGCCTTCCTCTGAGATCGGGAACAAGACAAGGATGCCCACTATCACCACTCCTATTTAACATTGTCTTAGAAGTACTTGCAGGAGCTCTGAGACAAGAAAAGGAAATAAAAGGAATCCAGATTGGAAAAGAAGAAGTAAAAATTTCATTATTTGCAGATGACATGATCCTATACATAGAAAGTCCTGAGAAATCTACAATAAGGCGTCTAGAACTTATAAAGGAGTTCAGTAATGTTGCAGGCTATAAGATCAATGCTCAAAAATCAGTAGCATTTCTGTACACCAATAACAACCAAACTGAGGAGGAAATCAGGAAAAAAATAGCATTTACAATAGTAAATAAAATAATCAAATACCTAGGAATAAATTTAACTAAAGATAAAAAGGACTTATATACAGGAAACTACACAGCACTGTTAAAGGAAATCAAAGAAGACTTAAATAAATGGAAAAATATTCCCTGTTCATGGATAGGAAGGGTAAACATCATCAAGATGTCTATCCTACCCAAACTAATCTACAGTTTTAATGCAATCCCAATAAAAGTCAACACTGTATTTTTTAAGGAACTGGAAAAACTAACCACAAAATATATTTGGAGAGGCAAGAGGCCCCAAATTGCCAAAGACATATTGAAAAAGAAAAATGAAGTTGGAGTTATCACAATACTTGACTTTAAAACATACTACAAAGCTACGGTGATCAAAACTGCGTGGTATTGCCACCAGGACAGACCTACTGCCCAATGGAACTGAATTCAGAGTTCTGATATAGATCCTTGCATATACAGTCATCTGATATTTGACAAGGCCACGAAGCCCACTCAGTTGGGAGAGAATGGCCTCTTTAACAAATGGTGCTTGGAGAACTGGATATCCATATCCAAAAGAATGAGAAAAGAATACCAACTAACACCTAATACAAAAATCACCTCAAGATGGATCAAAGATCTAAATATAAGAGCAAAAACCATAAACACATTGGAAGATAATGTAGGGAAGCATCTACAGGACCTTATAATAGGAAATGGTTTCATGAACTTAACAGCCAAAGCACGAGCAGCAAGAGAAAAAAATAGATAAATGGGACCTCATCAAAATAAAAAAACTTCTGCAACTCAAAGTATGTTATTAAGAAACTAAAAAGGCAGCCTACCCAATGGGTGAAAATATTTGGCAACCATATATCTGATAGGAGCCTAATATCCTGCATATATAAAGAAATCCTACACCTTGAAAATAAATGGAGAAACAACCCATTTAAAAAATGGGCAAGTGACCCGAAAAGACAATTCTCCAATGAAGAAATACAAATGGCTCAAAAGCACATGAAAAAATGCTCAACGTCCCTTGCTATCAGGGAAATGCAAATCAAAACTGCAATGAGATACCATCTTACACTCATCAGAAGAGCAGCTTTGAAAAAAAGAGGAGACACTAAATTTTGGAGAGGATGTGGAGGAATAGGAACCCTCATCCACTGCTGGTGGGACTGCGGTATGGTCCAACCACTGTGGAGGACAGTTTGGCAGTTCCTCAGAAAACTAACATAAGATCTTCCGTATGATCCAGCAATTCCACTGCTGGGTGTATACCCATACGAACTGAAAGCAAAGACACAAACAGATATATGCACACCAATGTTCATAGTGGCATTGTTCACCATTGCCAAAAGTTGGAATCAGCTCCAGTGCCCATCAACAGACGAATGGATAAGCAAAATGTGATACATACATACAATGGAATATTACTCAGCTGTAAGAAGGAACAAAGTGCTAACACATGGAATAACGTGGGTGAATCTTGAAGACCTTATGTTGAGTGAAGCAAGCCAGGCACTGAAGGATGAACAGTATATTACCCCACTGATCTGAAGTGAGGAAAGTGAGCAGTCTCTGAGAACCATTGTATGAAAGATAGGTTAACAAGGGAGAGTAAAAGAAGAGCAGGCTTTTAGCCATCACCCATATGGAGATAATCTATGGTAAAGGGATAGAGTGTGGTTGCGTGTTGGGGGATGGGGCAGATGGGTGGTGGTGTTCCTGGGTTTGGTGGTGCAGCACGGGTGGGTGGGTGGATTAGGAAGGGCAGGTTCAAATTCCCAGGGCATGTAACTCTGAATCTTGACATTCCATGGGTCGGGATAAGGCGGTATAATGGGCCCTGGGGGGCTGGGGGGAAGGGAATAGTCAAGATTTAATGGGGTGTTTACTGGTCATGGGGAAGGTTTTTCATTACCTTACAGTAATGGACACAGGAAATGGTAAATATCATCAAAATTATTAAACTATCATCTAAAATGTAAACTATATTGTAAATCATAGACAATGTTTAGTTGCTATATTTTGCTTTCTGTATAACAGTTATAACAATGCTAACATGCAAAAAAGGGGGGGTTAATACGGGGGGGAAGGGGGGGTTGTTTGGTATCTGGGAGTCTCCGGCACTCCATGTGTGACTTTGCTGTGACCTAAAACTTCTTTGAAAATTCAATGAAAAATTGGGAGTCATTGGGGATTGAGAGGGGGAAGAAGTCAAGACACACTGGAAATCCGATAACACAGTGATAAAAGGAAGGCAAAAAATGAATAGAGCAAGGGAAAAAAAAGAATATATATATATATATTATTTAAAGGTATATCCTTTGCTTTTTTGCCCATTTTTTTTGAATGTCCCAATCCGCTAATTATATTTTGTTTTTTTTGTTTTTTTTGTTCGTTTGATTCTTTTTCTTTTTTTTTTCCTTCTCTTTTTTTTCCCTGAGTTTCCTTATGTTTGTCTCTTGCATGTAAGCTTATCATAGTTGTTTCTTTTTCCTAGTAAATGTATTTGATTATTTTATGGACTACATGTTAATGGAGGATTTGGATCACAGAAGGGTTACAATGGGTACTGCAGTGGATTATTGGTGGGGGGTGTTTGGGATGGGGGATTCATAAGAATCAGTTCATCCGAATATACATGAAGATATACAAAATCAATCATTCTAAAGATCAAAAGATGGGGCATGGTCATGATGGGTGGACAACCACACAATAAATGAGGGAATCTGAATTCATAGCCTGGAGAGCTCTGCCACAGTCTCCAAGGGAGCAGCAATAGTCCTCTGAGCACAGGGACAGTGTCTGTCAAAAGAGGATAACCCACTGATGTGTTCTTATTATTGATGACTACTCTTGTGAGTCTTTGCTCTTGTAACTGAGACCCTGCCTGCAGATGTGGAGTGCCTAAGGGTTGCCACCTGAGAGCCTCCTTGTTGCTCAAATGTGGCCTCTCTCTAAGCCAAACTCAGCATATGATTGCATTACATTCCCCCCAACATGGGACATGACTCCCAGGGATGAGCCTCCCTGGCAACAAGGGATTAATACCAAGTGCCAACTGGCAACACAACTGGAAAAAAACCTTGAATAATAGGGGGAAAAGGTAAAGACTAATGAGTTCAAGTGTCTAAGAGACTTCAAAGAGTGTCAGGAGGTCATCCCAGAGGTAACTCTTACGCACACTTCAGTAGGAGCTCTTAGAACATCTAAGTGCCTATCACCCTACACAGAGGGGCTCCTGAGAGCTCTGGAGACACCCAGGTCCTATATAAGTGGGGATAGCCCCAGAGACTGAGTGGGCTCTACTTTGTATCTGTGCTCCTGAGAGTGACAGAATTGGACTCAAATAAGTCCTCCCTGCACAGGGTTCATCAGTCCCTTCTATTCAAACCTATATGTGATACAGAAGTTTTTAGGTATACTTCCAGAGACTGGAGCCTCTGGCCTACCTATGTGCCAGGTGTGTATGGAATCTCGGTGGAGCTGCAACTCCTACCTTACAGCTCAATGGACTCATCCAAGTCACCTGGCGAGGAGACAATGATGGGCAACGGCCATCCCAGGGAATGGAGAGGGCCTGCATCTGCAAGCAGGATCAATCCACCCACCATATCCATGGGATATAAGCCCTCTCTCACTTGGAGGTGGAGTGGATATCACCATTCCAGTGCCCTCAGGATTGTGGGGAGAACTATGGACTAGAGTGGACTTGATGGTTTTCTGTTGTACACATATGGTGATTCTAGCAATGGAAGAAATTATAACAATGAGGTGGAGCCAGTGGCCACTTGACACTTTTGGGGCAGGGAGGGGACGAGTAGTTGAAATACAGGGGCTTCTTTGGGATTTGGAGTTTGTCCTGAGTACCGTTGTGGCAATGGATGTAAGCCATTTTAAATCAGCACTCACCACTCAGAACTGTGTGGGAGAGAGTGTGGTCTACGATGTGAACTGTGGTCTAGGGTTGGTGGCAAGTCCCCAGGATGTGTAAGTCCATTGAGGGTGGTGGGCCACACTTGTGGGAGATGTTTGTGTGGGATGTGGTGGGAGGCATGGTGGGTGGGCAACATGGGAATCCCAGGGGGTTCAGTGTAGTATTTTCGGTAATCTAAGCACCTCTTAATATATATATAAAGAAGTGAAAACAGAGAGATGGAGAGGTGAGGAATTTTCTTGTCTATTGTTTGTCATTTTTTGTTTACTATTATTGTTGAAATAATGAAAATATTCTGATAATGTTTGAAATGATGAATGCACAAATATGAGATTATACCAAATACTATTATTGTACACATTGAATGAATTGTATGCTTTGTTAATATGTACCAATAAAATAGATTTGTTAAAAAAAAAAAAAAGAAAGAAAGCCTATTCTCATGGTCCCCATGGCTAACCAACTTAATCACCGCTATTGCAGGATCACTTGTCCTAGTCCTACTAGGATTTCTACTAGGCCCTATTTTCACTAACTGCCTCACTTCCTACATCTAAAAAACAATACAGGCAATACAGGTAATGATATTATGCACTCATTACAAGCCCTTGGCCACTGATGCAGAGTCAATGCTTTGACAAATTCCCTACTACAGTAGTAGGGAATTAGAAGGAGTTAAAACAGTACCAGGAAATTCCCAGTAGCAAAATCCTCTAAAAATTGCAGATTGAAACGAGGTGCCCATCCAGGTCTGAAAAGTATCAGTACATCATGCCCCAAAGATCACACACTCCCCCTCCCTGCTGAAACACTAACAGCAAACACCAGCTTTTGGAACATTGCTTGCTTGCTTTGCTATAGAAATATGTATGATTAAAACAATCCTGTTTTCAGTTACATATGTATAATGTAATATAATAATATAATGTTTTCTGTTTTCATAGGTATAATGATTGAAACAATCCTGCTTTTGTGACACATGAAAAAGAATTGGATACACGGAAAGAAGTTCTATAAAAACTGCAGTCACGGGACATTAGGTGCAACTCTCACTAGGGAGTGTGCCCCGGCCAGTAATAAAGGTTTTGTTGAAATTTTCTCCTGCGAGTCATAATTTGTGTGAATCATTCCGCTTCAATATGTCCTTTTTATTTGTTCTATCATTCATGGCTGTTCTTGCTTCAAATGAGCATCACATCCAGTTTGGTGACTTCATAACTAGGAAATGGGGAAGTGATACAGCAACTTGATCTAGGATGGGAACAAAACAACACCCCAGAAATCAACCCTTGAACCTTCAGGCTTCTGAAGGATAAGAAACATGCAGCTTCCAAATATTCACGTGTAAGGTGACCCCAGAAAAAGGCCAAAATGGCAATCCAGGAAATGCTGAATACTTTCTTTTGGACTGACTATTTTTGTTGAATTTTCTTTGCTATTTGCTTTGATGAGATGCAGTATTTAATATTCTATAAGGTTTACTGGGGAAATTATAACACTTTTGTTTGCCTTTTCAAATCTGCACTTATTATTTGTTATTGACTTGCCAAATAATGTATCTTAAAATATTTTATTTTATTTTATTTTATTTATTTATTTTTTAAATATTTTATTTATTTATTCATTTATCCCCCCCTTGCTGCCTGTGCTCGCCAGGTCAGCTAACCACCCGGTGCTGGCAGGCTTGCCTTCACCAGGACGCCCCGGGAACCGAACCCGGGGCCTCCCATATTGTAAATGGGAGCCCTACTGATTGAGCCACAGCCGCTTCCCTTAAAATATTTTATATCCTGTATTAGGAAGCCAAAGGGGTGCTGATGCAAAATACCACAAATCACTTGGTCTTTTTAAAGGGTATTTATTTGGGGTAGAAGCTTACATTTACCAGGCCATAAAGCATAAGTTTCTTCCTTCACCAAAGTCTGTTACCCTGACTTGGAGCAAGACAGCTGCCGACACTTCCCAGCATTCTGGTTTTTTGGGTTCCTCTCTTCCCAGGGCTGTGTTTCTC
>JAKSZT010054336.1:494597-505194 GCA_026826555.1 Tolypeutes matacus | reverse complement strand
TAAACATCATCAAGATGTCTATCCTACCCAAACTAATCTACAGATTTAATGCAATCCCAATAAAAGTCAACACTATATTTTTTAAGGAACTGGAAAAACTAACCACAAAATATATTTGGAGAAGCAAGAGCCCCGAATTGCCAAAGATATATTGAAAAAGAAAAATGAAGTTGGAGGTATCACACTACCAGACTTTAAAACATACTACAAAGCTACAGTGATCAAAACTGCGTGGTATTGGCACAAGGATAGACCTACTGACCAATGGAACCGAATTGAGAGTTCTGATATAGATCATCGCATATACAGTCATCTGATATTTGACAAGGCCACAAAGCCCACTCAGTTGGGAGAGAATGGCCTCTTTAACAAGTGGTGCTTGGAGAACTGGATATCCATATCCAAAAGAATGAGAGAAGAACACCATCACACACCTTATACGAAAATCAACTCAAGATGGATCAAAGATCTAAATATAAGAGCCAAACCATAAAGACCTTGGAAGATAATGTAGGGACGCATCTACAGGACTTTGTAATAGGAAATGGCTTCATGAACTTCACAGCCAAAGCACGAGCAGCAAGAGAAAAAATAGATAAATAGGATCTCCACAAAATTAAAAACTTCTGCACCTCAAAGGATGTTAAGAAAGTAATAAGGCAGCCTACCCAATGGGAAAAAATATTCAGCAACCATATATCTGATAGGAGCCTAATATCCTGCATATATAAAAAATCCTACACCTTGAAAATAAAAGGACAAACAACCCATATAAAAAATGGGCAAGTGACCTGAAAAGACACTTCTCCAAGGAAGAAATACAAATGGCTAAAAAGCACATGAAAAAATACTCAACATAGCTTGCTATCAGGGAAATGCAAATCAAAACTACAATGGGATACCATCTTACACCCATCAGAATGGCAGCTATTAAAAAAACAGGAGACACTAAATGTTGGAGAGGATGTGGAGGAATAGGAACCCTCATCCACTGCTGGTGGGACTGCGGTATGGTCCAGCCACTGTGGAGGACAGTTTGGCAGTTCCTCAGAAAACTAGCAATAGATCTTCCGTATGATCCAGCAATTCCACTGCTGGGTATATATGCACACCAAAGTCCATAGCGGCATTGTTCACCATTGCCAAAAGTTGGAATCAGCCCCGGTGCCCATCAACAGACGAATGGATAAGCAAAATGTGGTACATACATACAATGGAATATTACTCAGCTGTAAGAAGGAACAAAGTGCTAACACATGGAATACCATGGATGAATCTTGAAGACCTTATGTTGAGTGAAACAAGCCAGGCACTGAAGGATGAACAGTATATGACCTCACTGATATGAACTGAGGAAAGTGAGCAGTCTCTGAGAACCATTGTCTGAAAGATAGGTTAACAAAGGAGAATAAGAGAAGAGCAGGCTTTGAGCCATCACCCATATGGACATAATCTATGGTAAAGGTATAGAGTGTGGTTGCATGTTGGGGGATGGGGCAGATGAGTGGTGGTGTTCCTGAGTTTGGTGGTGCAGGACTGGCGGGTGGGTGGATTAGGAAGGGCAGGTTCAAATCCCCAGAGCATGTAACTGTGAATCTTGACATTCCATGGGTAGGGAGAGGGTGGCATCATGGGCCCTGGGGGGCTGGGGGGAAGGGAACAGTCAAGATCTAATGGGGTGTTTGGTGGTCATGGGGAAGGTTTTTCATTACCTTACAGTAATGGACATAAGACATGGTAAATATCATCAAAATTATTAAACTGTATCATCTAAATTGTAAACTATACTGTAAATCATTGACAATGTTTAGTTGTTATATTTTGCTATGTGTATAACAGTTATAACAATGCTAACATTCAAAAAAAGGGGGGGGGTTAATATGGGGTGGGGAAGGGGGGGTGGTTTGGTATCTGGGAGTCTCCGGCACTCCGTGTGTGACTTTGCTGTGACCTAAAACTTCTTTGAAAATCAAATGAAAAATTGGGAGACAATGGGGATTGAGAGGGGGAAGGTGTCACGGCACACCAGACATCCAATAACACAGTGTTAAAAGGAAGGAAAGAAAAAAAAAGAGAAAGGAAAAAAAAAATGAATATATACATATATATATATATATTATTTTTAAAGGCATTTCCTTTGCCTTTTTGCCCATTTTTTTAATGTCCCAATCTGCTAATTATATTTTATATTGTTTTGTTTTTTGTTTGATTATTTGGTTTTTTTTCCTTCTCTTTTCTTTTTTTTTTTTTTCCCCTGAGTTTCCTTATGTTTGTCTCTTGCATGTAAGCTTATCATACTTCTTTCTTTTTCCTAGTAAGTGTATTTGATTATTTTACGGACTACATGTTCATGGAGGATTTGGATCACAGAAGGGTTACAATGGGTACTGCAGGGGATTATTGGTGGGGGGTGTCTGGGAGGGGGGTTTCATGGGAATTAGTTCATCCGAATATACATGAAAGATATACAAAATTGTTCAAAAGATCAAAAGATGGGGCATGGTCATGAAGGGTGGACAATCACACAATAAATGAGGGAATCTGAATTCCTAGCCTGGAGAGCTCTGCCAAAGTCTCCAAGGGAGCAGCAATAGTCCTCTGAGCACAGGGACAGTGTCTGTCAAAAGAGGATAACCCACTGATACTGATGTGTTCTTTTTATTGATGACTACCCTTGTGAGTCTTTGCTCTTGTAACTGAGACTTAGCCTGCAGTTGTGGGGTGCCTAAGGGTTGCCACCTGGGAGCCTCCTTGTTGCTCAAATGTGGCCTCTCTCTAAGCCAAACTCAGCATATGATTGCATTACCTTCCCCCCAACGTGGGACATGACTCCCGGGGATGAGCCTCCCTGGCAACAAGGGATTAATACCAAGTGCCAACTGGCAACACAACTGGAAAAACACCTTGAATTAAAGGGGGAAAAGGTAAAGACAAATGAGTTCAGTGGCTAAGAGACTTCAAAGAGAGTCAGGAGGTCATCCCAGAGGTAACTCTTACGCACACCGCAGTAGGAGCTCATAGAACATCTAAGTGCTATCACCCCACACAGAGGGGCTCCTGAGAGCTCTGGAGACACCCAGGTCCTATATAAGTGGGGATAGACCCAGAGACTGATGCCTTATCAGTGGGCTCTATTTTGGAATCTGTGCTCCTGAGAGTGACAGAATTGGACTCAAATAAGTCTGCCCTGCACATGGTTCATCAGTCCCTTCTATTCAAACCTATATGTAATGCTGAAGTTTTTAGGTATACTTCCAGAGACTGGAGCCTCTGATCTACCTATGTGCCAGGTGTGCATGGAATCTCGGTGGAGCTGCAACTCCTACCCTACAGCTCAATGGACTCATCCAAGTCACCTGGTGAGGAGACAATGATGGGCAATGGCCATCCCAGGGAATGGAGAGGGCCTGCATCTGCAGGCAGGATCCTCCCACCCACCATATCCATGGGATATAAGCCCTCTCTCACTTGGAGTTGGAGTGGACATCACCATCCCAGTCCCCTCAGGATTGGGGGAAGAACTATGGACTAGAGTGGACTTGATGGTATTCTCTTGTTCACATATGGTGATACTAGCAATGCAAGAAATTATAACAATGAGGTGGAGCCAGTGGCCACTTGACACTTTGGGGTAGGGAGGGGATGAGCAGTTGAAATACAGGGGCTTCTTTGGGAGTTGGAGGTTGTCCTGAGTACTGTTGTGGCAACGGATGTAGGCCATTTTAAATCAGCACACACCACTCAGAACTGAGTGGGAGTGAGTGTGGTCTACAGTGTGAACTGTGGTCTAAGGTTGGTGGCAAGGCTCCAGGATGTGTAAGTTCATTGAGGGTGGTGGGCCACACTGTGGGAGATGTTTGTGTGGGATGTGGTGGGAGGTGTGGGAGGTGGGCAACATGGGAATCCCAGTGGGTTCCGTGTAATATTTTGGGTATCTAAGCACCTCTTAAAATATATTTATATATATACATAAATAATATTTCTGTAAGCAAATACACATATATGCATATATATTTATATATCATTTTGCAAATGTTTGTATGTATTGTGAGAATTTTGATTTTTACCCATAATAATAAAAAAATTTAAAAAAAAATAAAAAGAATGTGGCCAAATAATTTCTCAAGAGGAATAGGAATACCTGGCCTTACTCAGCAGAACTTATATAAGGGTGTGATGTTAGAGAATTACAGGAACTTGGTCTGCCTAAGTAAAGAAAACTTCCCTCTATAATCCTTTATCCACCCTCAATGGTATATTTCCTCTTTGTGTGGTACCTTTGAAGCCTGTGCTTTGTATGACTGGGTATCAAATCCCACCCCCCCTTTTTTTTTAGGTCCTAGGAATTGAACCTGGGTCCTCGTATGTGGGAAGCTGGCAGTCAATCACTGAGCCACATCAGCTTCCCTGAGTTGGTTTTCTCATCCATTTTGCTTGTTGTTTCTTTTTGTTTTTCAGGAGGCACCAGGAACTGAACTGGGATCTCCCATGTGTGAGGTGGGAGCTCAACCATTTAAGCCACTTCTTCTCCCCAAATCCCTTCTTAAAGGACATGATTGCAGTTTTGTTCATTTAAACATGAAAAACTTCAGGATGTTTCATCTGGATTTTAACTTTCTCTTTTCTTACTTCTCTCTGGCACATCCAAATGTATAAAAAAATTCAAGATCCACATTTTAACATCTAATTGTACCCCTGTGATTTTCTTTTATTAGTTCTTGGAATGTGGTCCAGGACGTGCACATTTAAAATGCACCCCATACTTTCTTAATGGGCTATAAGGGAGCACCCTGTTGGGAAATATTTTCTTATATTCTTAGCCATGTCTTGAATGAGCACAGGATTGGCCCTGAATCTGGAGAATCCACAGCACAGCCATATTCCTTTCTCTAACAAACGGAAGGTCTCACACCATCAAAACCAGACTTGATCATACTTTAATAACAAGCGAAAGAGCCCTGGAATGTGAACAAATAAAAGACAATAGCCACAAACCGGTTAGGAGGGAATTAATGGAACTGTTGAACACAAGTGAGATTGGAGGCTAATAGAGGAAACCAGGACTTAAGCCATTGTTTGTGAAACTCCTTTTAAATGGGAAATGATTTTTTTTTTTTACTTTATTAGAGAAGTTGTAGGTTTACAGAACACTGCAGGTGAACTCTGGATATTTGCAGGTCTGTTTTTGAAACTACAATGTTAGGAATGTTATTTTGGCACATATGGCAGGAGAGGGTTACTGGTGTAGGGCATTGCGTGTGGGGGGATATACAGGATAGGGTGTACCTGGGCATGCTTCTATGAAATATGTAAGTGTTCATCTTGTCATAGTGTATTATCTCAGTGGGTGGGGACCCACACACTAAATAAGAAAATATTAAACTCCCGTCCTGGGGTTGGGGAGCGTTCTGCTATGTTCTCAGTTAGAGGGGCAAGAATCTCTCAAGAACATAGGCAATGCCTAATAAAAGAAAACAGACCAATATGTCAAGCCTTCAATATTATTACAAGTAACTATGAATCTTATGCTTCAAAAATTGAAACTTAGTGGTTACCATAGGTTCCGAGGGGAGAGGGAAGAAGAGAATAGATGGAACATAGGGCATTTTTAGGATATTAAAATTGTTCTGCATGATCTTGCAATAATAGATACAGGTCATCTATTGATTTTAATCACAAGGCTGGTAGTAATAAAATGTACCCAAAGAGATCTCCTGTATTCCAAGCATACTCTTCCTTACCTCCAATGTATAGTAGCAGTCTAATTTCTCCTCAGTAGTCAGGGTCAATCACCCCAACCAGTATAGTAACTTCCTTCTTTGCCTGTTGATTCAGAGGCATGAGAAGCCCAAACTGGCCAGGTAGCAGTCTTAACTTCCAGTTAAACAGAATCATTGTTGTGTTTCCTGAAGGAAGCACTCCTCATTTTGGAACTAAGACTGCTAGACCAGCAGAGCATAAGATCACAGTGACAAGAAAAAAAAAAAAATTGCTAGTGGATCACTTGCTATAACAGTGAGAGATGCCACCCCCATTTCCACTGCGAGATTGCTGGATCCATTAATACTAGTTTTGGGAGTACAAGTGTCATATATTGGATGTTGACTTAGAGCAGATACAGCCTCCTAGAGAACATTGTCCCAAGGATGATGTGGAACACAGACCTTTCTTGTTTTTGTGGGTGAATGATTTAGACTCAATAAGCTTTAAATTGATGTTAGACAAGCAACAATAAAGTAAGTGTTTTAATGTTATTCAAATTATCATTCATTAAAATTTTCTCCTACACCTATTAACTGATAATATATTTTCTGTGAAATTTTACTGCATGGCCCATATGTCACTGAGACAAAATATCCATTCTTCCTGGGGTGAATAGTGATAGTTACATACTCCAAAGTGTTGTAGAAGGATGTTTTGTTAGCAGTGTATCTTTTTTTTTTTTTAGGAGTACATGGGAAGCAGGCACTCAACCATGTGAACTACATCCACTCCCCAGTATAACGTTTTTAAATATATATATTTACATTTGTGTCTTTTAGCTACATTTTCTTGGTGTAAGGCCCAGGAATCATTATCAAAGCATGAAATAAAAGAATCATTCCAAAAAGTGATCTTGGAAAGAAATGCAAGAAGTGTACTAATGCTACAGGAAATACGGGGAATATGAGTTTGAAAGACATAAAGAAATATGATGAAGTAACTAATAGGAAACTACCAATAATGGAAACCTCACTGTGAAAAGACACCAAGGACATAAAAAATCTTGGAAACAACAGACTTGAAGTTTGTTCCTTTTACAGAACACAGTGTTCTTGTAAGAAAATGTGCATATCAATGTTTGAGTCATGTACATTAAATTTTTTTGAAAAATTGGAAAAGTAACAGTGCATGCTGGAAAAATAACTTTAAAGATTTTGAATATATGATTGTATTATTACTTCAGTCACCTCTTGCTAATAAACTGTGATAATAACCCCTATCTACCCTGAAAACTAACCCTAATCATAAATGCATGTGTAACTCTAACCCTAACCCTACTACTAATGCTAAGCATAAAACCTAATCTTAATCCTACCTTTAATCAAATCTACACCTAAATGTAAGGACAATTGTAACTCTAACCCTAATTGTAACACTAGCCTTAGCCCTTATTCTAACCATAACCCTTATATTAACCCTAACCTTAAACTGATCTATAACCATAAACCTTACCCTAACACTAAGTTTTAACCTTACTGTAACCCAAACTGTTATAGTTTGAGACTGTATGTACTCCAGAAAGTACCATTTTTGAAACTGGTCCATTCCTGTGGGTGTGTTTGATTAGATTACTTCAGTAAGGCTTGACCCAGGGTGAATCTTATTCTTCTTACTGGAGTCTTTTATAAATGAGATGAAAAAGTCACAGAGAGAAACCCCCGAAAGGATGAGAGAAAGGGTCCCAGAAGCCAGAAGCTGAAAACAAGGGCGCTTAGAGAAGGCAGAGACCTACAGGTGCTGCCATTGTGCCCTTCCATGTGACAGAGAAGTCCAGGATCTCCTGCAGCCATGTCTTCAAGGAAAGAGAGCTTCACCTGATGCCTTGATTTGGACATTTTTCTCAGCCTCAAAACTGTAAGCTTATAAATTAGTAAATCTCCATTGTAAAAGTCAATCCATTTCTGGTATATTGCATTCTGGCAGCTTTTAGCAAACTGAAAACTCTAACCCTAATCATAACCTTAAGCTGAACCTTACTCTAACATGACCCTAAACCTACCTATAATCATGACCATAAATATAACTCTAATCCTAACACTAACCCTAACTCTAAGCATAACCATAATCCTAACTGTAAGAGTAACTATGTCCTTAACCTTACCTGACCCCATTGCTAACCCTAATCATGACCACAACTGTAACTCTAACACAGTTCCTAACCCAAACCCTTCCAAAATCCTAAATGTTTCTCTAAGCCTAGTCATAATCTTAATCCTAACATTACCCCTAATCCTAATCTTAACTCTAAAACATCAAACCCTATAGCTAACCATAACCATAACCTTAATCATAGTGTTACCCATTTACCATTATCATAACCCTTACCTTAACTCTAAACATAACCATAATAGAAATTGAACCATACCCCTAACCCTAACTCCAACCATAACCAGGTCTTAAATTTACCATAACCATTAAACTAACACTAAGCCTTACCCATAGTGCTATCATGACCTGAAAACTAAACCTAACACTAAAACTATGTCAAAGCCTGAACCCTAATACTAGACCAACCTTATCCATGAACCCTAACACTAACTCTAAATCAAACCCTGAAGTTATAAATCCATAACCTTAACTCTAATTCTAAAATCTAACCTAATCCTAACCAGAACCAAACCCTAACCATAACACTAACCTTAACCCAACCATCAACCTAATTCAAACCTACCTAACCATAAGCTAAACCCTAAACCTAACCCTAACTTTAATCTTTATCTTCAATGTAAACCTCAACATAACACTTACCCAATCTTATGCTAGCCATAACTATAATCCAAACCCTAATCCTATCTCTATCTCTAATATTAATCTAGAATGTAACCCTTATGCTAATTCAAACATTAATCCTCTCATACTAAAACAAACCCTAATCATAAACCTAACCTTAAACCTAAACCTAACCCTAAACCTAAACCTAACCCCAAATCTAGTCCAAAGCATAAACTAATACTACCCATAATCTTAAACCTAACCCTAAATTTAACCCAAAATTTAATATAAACCTTAAACATAATATTAAACTTCATCTTAACCCTAACCCTAAACCTAATCAAAACCTTACCCTAACACTAACTATAAACCTAAAACCAAACTCAATCCTCTTCCTAACCTTTATCCTATCTCTAATCATCAGCCTGATCCTAACATTAACTCACACCTTAAAACTAATTGTAATTCTCACCCTATCTCAATCCTAAACCTAACCATAGCCCTTACCAAAATCCCACTCTGAAATATAAACTCTCCCTTATCCTAAACCATCCCTGACTTTGTAGCTCATCCTATCCCTAACATTAACCCTAAATGTAATCTAAACCTAACTCTAACCCCAGCTCCAAGACTAACTCTAACTTTAACCCTAACTCTAAACATATTTTTTACTCCAAACCTAACCCTACACTAATCATTCCTATAAAATATACAGTATTCCTAACCTTAACATAAACCCTAACCCTACCCTAACACTAACTCCTAACCCTAACCATAATATATCCCAACCATAACTCTAGCCCAATCCAAGCCTTAACACTAACCCTAACCCATACCTAAACCCAATTCAAACCCTAAACCTAACCCAACCATAAGAAAAACTTAGGTGGAGAGGGAAGTTTGATCATATTGGCACAGCTACAGTCTGCTCCAGACAAACAAGCAAGCAAGCATGACCATTCTTTATTTGCAGGGTTGTTCATACACTACTGTTATCATTCAAATGTTACACAGAAAGAACACAATTAGATACAAGGCATACTGAGCCAGGAGACAAAGGGGGCTCTATGAGCTAATAACTGATCGAGCAGTTGGGCCACTGCCCAACTTTAACCCTTACAGTATCTTTAACCCTCACAGGCTGCTGCCCAAGTCTTAACCCTTGCACTGACCATAACACAAATCCTAAAACAAACCTTAATTCTAGCTGTAAATCTCACTTGAAATCTAAACTCAACTGTAAAATCAATCCCAATAAATACTTTAATTCTAACTCTAATTTTAATTGTAATAGTAGGTTAAACTTAAATTTAACCCTAAACCCTAACTGTAAACTTAACCCAGTTAATACCATAACCCAAAAGTTAAACCTAACAATAACACTAACACTAACCATAACCATAACCCCTAAACCTAATGCTTACTGTAACCCTAAGAAAAACATCTAACCATCAACATCACCCTAACCTAAACCTTAACAATAGTCCTATCTGTAAATGTAACCTTATCCAAAACACTAATCCCAACTGTCATGCTAAAACAATCCTAATCCTAACCTTAACCCTATAACAAACCATAAACCTCACACTAATCTTAACATTATTTCTATCCCTAACACTAACCCTCACCTTAAAGCTAATAATAGCCTAATTCTAACACTACCCTAACCCTATAACAAATCTGATACTAACTGAAAAACCAATACTAACTATAATACTAACCCTAATTGTAATTTTAACTGTATTACTAACCCTAACCCAGACCTAAACTTAGCCTTAATCTTAACCATAACCATACCCCTATACCTAACCCCAACCCTTAAACATAACCCTAAACCTTATTCTAATAATATGCTTAACACTACTCCTAAAACTAATTCTAAACTTTAACATAACCATAACCCAACACTAACTGTACACCTCACCTAAGCCTAACACTATCCCAGTCTACATTGCTATTCCTGCCTTGATCTAAATTCTATTTTTGTTTTCAGTTCTTCTGGGTATATACCCAGTAGTGGAATTGCTGGATCATACGGAAGATCTATTGCAAGTTTTCTGAGGAACCGCCAAACCGTCCTCCACAGTGGCTGGACCATACCGCAGTCCCACCAGCAGTGGAT
>JAKSZT010054336.1:480520-494497 GCA_026826555.1 Tolypeutes matacus | reverse complement strand
TTTTCTTTCTGCCAGAAGAATATTCTTTTACATTTCTTTTAAAGTGAACTGTTGTTAGCAAACGTTATTACTTTTTACTCATCTCTAAAAGTATTTAGGGAAGCGGCTGTGGCTCAATCAGTAGGGCTCCCGTTTACCATATGGGAGGCCCCGGGTTCGGTTCCCGGGGCCTCCTGGTGAGGGCAGGCCCGCCCGCACGGCGTGGTTGGCTGACCCAGCGAGCACAAGAAGCAAGGGGGGGATAAATGAATAAATAAATAAAATCTTTAAAAAAAAAAAAAATAAAATAAAAGTATTTATTTCACTTCTTCCTGAAGGATTGAGATGAATTAAATCTCAGGCCCTCTATGATCTCCACTTCTTTGGGAAATACTCCATTCTGTTGTAAATGTAATCAATTCTTTGGAGAAGAAATTAGGGGCTCTCAGTTTTACTGCCTACTTCCTGCCCCCGATCCCCCAGGCAAAATCTGTGTGCCCTAGCTCTGAGGATGGGAATAATGGTACACATGTCTGAGTTACACACCTGATTTTGGAGCTAAGATTTGGTGGAGAAAGTACAGTATATTGAGTTCTTCTTGGGACCATTCTAGGGAACAATGCTATGGTGCTCAGTACTCCATTTTGCTCAATGATGGCCACAGCCAAAGTACAGCCACTGTTTCATGAGTTCCCATTTCTCACTGAATTAGGAGACCCCTCCTGATCCTTGTTACCTGGGTTACTGAATTCGTTTGACCCTTGTGTGGACCCCAAAGATGTATGTTCTTACAAACCCATTTCTGTGAGTGTAATACTTTAGTATGTAGGACATTTTTGTTAGATTCAGGAAAGGGACCTTTTGATTAGGTCACATTTTGTTAGATTGCTTTAGTTTAGTGAGGGGTCTGATTAGATTTCAGGCACCAGGATGGAACCCAATCATTGTGCTGAAGTCCTACATACATGGAACACACAGGGAAAGAGTGCTGCCATGTTTACCCTGCCATGTGGGAGAGGGCTCCAGGATATTGTATCACTGTGAAGAGACACACAAACCCTGAGAGGCTGGGGGAGAGGCCAGAGGTGGTGTCATGGAACAGCTTGAATTTGAAGACATCTAGGCCAGAGGAGAAGGGAGAGGTGTGAGCGATTCTGTCTGATGGACCAGTGCTGAGCTCAGGGTGAAAGTGAGTTTGGAGAAGGCAAAGAGAGAAAGGTAGACCCAACAGGAGTACAGCATCAGCTGACCCTTGTTAGGCCAGCATTTTTGATGATCCCTTGATTTGGACATTTTCACAGCCTTAGAACTGCAAACTTTAACCCAAATAAATTCCAAAAAAGCCAACCAATTTCTGGTATTTTACATTGGCAGTGCTTGACAAACTGAAACAGCTAGAGACACAGGTTTGAAGAACTTCCCTGCTCACAAATGGCAGTGTGATGCTGCTGCCCATTGAATTCATCTGTAGACTGTGGTTGTCTCCAGACTAGGTGGTAGTGAGTACTGGTAAGATCGAGGGCAAAGTGCTCTTGGCCAGCAAGGCCAGCAAGACAGGGAGTCAAACGGGGGCCACATGGCTTGGGGAGTAGTCTAAAGTCACAGATGCCCAAGTATAATGTACCTGCCTCAGGCAGAGGTTGGCCCGGTTAATGGGGCAGATAAAAGCATGGGACTTGTGGTCAGGTACAGCAGAGGAGTCAGGTCACAGAGCAGAGACTTCCTGCTCGTGCTCCTTTTGTCCTTCCCTCCTTCTCTTGGCCTACATCATTGACCCTCTGAGGAGGCTGCTCTTAGAATATCCCTCCTGGTTCTCAGGCACAGACTCACGTTTCCTGCTTCCAGTTCTACATTCACCTTCTCCAATCTTGGGGTAGCTAAAGTAAGAGCAATGCCAAGATGAAACTTCTTGGTGTCAGGAAGGAAATGTCAAAATTCATATTACAGCATTGGCTAGAAAAATAACATCACTGGAATGAGCAACATTAGGCCAGTGACCCTAATAAATAGTATTAGAATCCCAGAAAGTAATGGGACCTAGGGCTGACAAGGATAGAAAAGAGGTTGTGAGAGAGTGCAATGTTTGCAGAAACCCTCAGAGGGTGCATATGCCAGATATTTCCCAGACTAATTAAATATTAAATTTTGAACACATTTTTAACAGTGTTGAAAATGATGCAGACCTCTTCAATCCCAGAAGAGAATGGAGGAGTGGGATGTGAAGAAGCTGATGAACAACTGAAGAAGCTGGAATGTAACCCGTGTTCACTGCAGTTCCACCAAGCCAAAGAGGGAATGTCCTGTTTGGGAATCACACTCTCAGAGCCCCAATGAAAACCATCATCATAGGTTCTGGATCCACAAAGGAGTAAAGGGAGAAAGCCCTGCTCAGCACTTATAGCCTCAGTTAGTGATGTGAGTCACTCTAGCTGGTCTTCACTGGGGAATAAGCAGCAGGAAGTCCATCTTCTCCTGTGCTGCAGTAGCCCTCTAACCAGACACATGTAGAGAGCAGTGTGGCCTTCAAATGGTCACGTCCATGCTCCCCATGCTCCATGCTCTTTCTTGCTGAGGGAGGCCTCCACCCATCCATGCAGCTATGGAGGGGACTGAGGGGAGTGAGCACTTTTCCTTTATCAGTGACTGTATTTGCAAAGGTGAGGGGAAGTGTCCCCCCACAATGTTGCAGATACAAATCAATATCTTCAAATCAACCACTTTGTATGATTTCATTGTGTACTATTTTCATAATTTCTTTTAAATTATAACCAAATTATCCATCCCAAAGTATATAAAAATAATTTATGTTGGTTATGGCAAACAGCCAAATTCCTTCTCTGACCTCAACCCCCATACCTCCTTCCTCAGAATTATCTGCATTGGCAGATTCTTTTGGGTACACATTTCTGTTTGTAATTACATGCATTCTCTTGTTTCATCCAGTCCACACCCTATCACATATGAGAAAAATATTAGAGTACAACTTAAGAATATGAATAAATTTTCAAACTTCTTAAAATACTTGAGATTAGAAGTATATCATCTAATTATGAAAGGATCATATCTGATTTAAAATACTAAGGAAAATTGGAGTGAAGTAGAAAGCAGGCTGTTGTAACTCAATGTGGAGGTAGACAGTGCCTGGAATGATCCAAAGAAAGTTGGGGACCAGAGGAACTCACTCCATGTGGAATGCAGGCAAGTTTATTTAGGCTGAAGCTGCTTTTTATACAACAAAGTTGATAACAAAATTAGGATATCCTTCACTAGTTCCTCAGCTTGGTATGTGAGAGTGCAGCCTGTTTCTGTGTTCCCAGAAAATCTTTCTTGGGAATTCAGACAATAACATCTTCATGTTATTCCACCTGCCTCCTCCTACTGATGTTTGCAGTATGCAGTGTCCTTGGAGACATTTACTAATGTTTCTCTGCCAGCAAGCATGCTTTTAAAATGCTTAACCCTTTATGCTCTGGCTCTCAGCATCTTTTCTGACAATTTTCCCTGTTTTGTTTTTGGTCCTGGGTGACTGTGCCTGTCTTAGGTTGCCCTGCTCTGAAGGCCTTACCTGTCACTGGCCACCAGCCAGTCTCCATGGACAGGGGTTTGAGAGTTAAGTGTTTTAAGCAAAGTCAAGTTATTGACATGGCTGTCCCTTTCAGCCATATTAATGTGGGACAGCAGGGTTTTGTGAATGTCTCCTAATACAGTTAAGAGTAGCAGAGCACCAATGATCACCACACCAAAGTTAGCAATTACAGAGGTTGATTTCCACCAATGTAGGGGGCTTATTTTATTTAATTGCACTGTCATTGATTGCTAAAATTCATTACCTGGAAGCCTAGTAAGTTGATTCTGAGATGTGCTCAAAATTTTGTTTTGCAAATCTATAATTTCTATAGGTAAATTTGTGTGATGACCTATTAAAAGATTATTAATATTTTCTCATTCATAATGGAAATCACTGTATGCGAGAGGAGTGATACAAAAAGCACTTTCATTCCAATCACACTTCAAACCTTGTTTTAAATTTAGATTATATACCTGATCTCCCATTTATGTAACAGCTGTCTCTAAGTCATTATGCCTATTGTTAATCTGCTCATCAATATATGCCTGACTATGCCATAACACTCTAGCATTTTGATGCCAATATCTAACATATTGTCATGTTTGGAAATTCTCATGTAGCGCATTTCCTGCCACAGCAGTAGCTGTAATAATACCTATAGGCCCTAATACAGCAACTATAATTAAACCAATTAAACATTTGGTTCTTTTCAAATAATGATTTAGAAAGTGCCAGAGGATTTGTTTCTCAGGGGAAGACTGCAAGCAGTGATTCATGTAAACTGGAAGCCATACTCCATGACACCATCGTCCTTTTTGAACCACATTAGAACTTTCCTGTAAAACAGACTTTAATACACAAGTGTAAAGGGAGCAAATGCTGCAGAAAAACCATGTGATCCCGTACAACATACTTTAAGAAATTAAGTGGATTTTCTTTTTAAACTAGTAATATTAATTTTACAGCCTTGTCATTCAAAAATTGGGCTAGTTTCCAAAAATAATTTCCACAAATAATTTTTAGTTTTGTTAAGTTTAGTGTCCCATACTTGTGGGATAAATCTTCCCTGATGAGTCCAATTTAGTGACGTATTTATAGTTATGACATCCCCGAAATTTCAAAAATAATGATAGCTTTCAGTAGTTGTTTTTGTTGAATTACTAATTACTAATTTTTCAACTTATGGTTGTGTTTACATTAAGTTTCAGTATCCCTATAAGAGCCCGACTCTTTACAATTCTATAGAAATTATCAAAGAACATAACCTCAGATGAAAAAGGGCATGTGTGCCATTTATCACTTTGTGCTATGATTTGGGGCTGTACACATGGATCGATGGATCCTATGCAGATAGGTCATTCAAGAAAAGGCAAGATTAAATTTTCAAAAAATTTCCCTTCTTCCTCAGGTTTTAGAGGAAGGTGAGAATCAACAGGCCCAGAAAAATGAAAAGACTTATTAATATAAAGAGGGTAGGATTTGTCCCCCCAAGTCAACAATTCTAAAAGAGGTCAATCAGTAATATAAGCCCTATATATATAATTATGTGAAGGTGCACTACTTTCTGCTGTGGTTGTCAAGGTAAGCATAGCAAGGAAGAACTGTGTTAGAGCGACATTCTGACTTTTAGAAGTTACCATCTTTTCTGTTTCTTTTGTCAGCTTCTTTGGCTTGTTTATGACTAGGTTTCAGATGTCTGAAAGGGACCCAAAGCTGGTCTCTGTTATCTGTAATGATAAGAGCAAAACCTTGACCCTATATCCTAACTTAACTTTTGCCTTTTCCCATTGATTATTATCTTTATGCTTTCAATAAACTAGTTGTCCAATATTTGTTTCTGTATTTTTGCCTGATTTTTGCCAGAAATGCTCTGCTGCTGATGTATATGATTCTGACCTTTGGCTTAAAAAATTTATTGTAAAGAATGCCTGATATAATTGTTCTTGCCCCTCACCATTTACCCCTTTTTGTTTTTGTAGCATTTATAAATAGAGGTTTAACTGTTAATTTTTTATGACAAGTATACATACATTCACGTTTACTAAATCAGGGGATACACTGATATACTTGGCTTATTTTTGGCTAGAGTTCTGGATAGATAAAAGATAAATGTTAATATATATTTAGTTTAATAAGCTTATATTGACAATTTGGGTGAGAAACAAATAACATAACTAATTAAAAGAATAAGTCAATATTGAACAAAGTTACAAAATGACAGATAAATAGACCAATATTTAGGTTTTAGCTGGGAAGTTGCTGAAGTAGCAACTGATATGAGAGTTTTGGTTGACTGAGTTTAGGATTAATGAATTTGATAGTATAGATGCCAACTTATGAGTATTTTGCTAATTCCCAGGGAAGGGGCCAGTCTCCTCAGGGAGGAACACAAGACTCCCTGGGCAGTAATTTTAACATTTATGCATTAATCCCTGGGAGAGAGCCCAGCTACCCCAGGGAGTAATACAAGACCTGTTGAAATGCACTTTATCTTTTTTAATTTGTTACAAAACATCCTTGATGTGCTTACTATCATAATTTCCAATATGCTTCCTGAAATATGAAAAATGTTCATTAGCAAGGCATTGGTTTGTTGATTAACAAAGTTTTCTTTATGATGCTTTAATTTTTAGGATTCAACAATACTTACTGAACTTTTTTAAAATATAGTTTTGGTTTCAGGGCATTTGAAACTCAAAACAAGGAATTTACATATACATTTAATAAAAAACATTTACATGTAATATACAAGTTATTAAATTATTTATATATGCAATGAATTTGACTGAAGTTTTGATTAGTATTTAAGTATATTATACAGAAATCATAACCATAGTAGATTATACAACAGATATTCAATGAATAAACTTTTACTAAAACAGACTACTGACTTGAGAATGTTTGAGAAAGAATAAAACTTTAACTTTTTATTATTATATTGTTTTACATTAAAGGTTTTAAATATTTACAGATAGACTGCTTAAATTTTACTGAGCTTTGATCACAAACATTTTTTTTCCACAATCCTTTTGCACTTTTTGTTCCACATTTTACATTGTTTTAATAACAAGTTACTTTATCTCAGGATAAAATTACTTTCTTTTCTTTAATAATAAAAGCACATTCTATATGCCTTCTACACTTAAGTGACCACAATGATTTTGGAGACTATTTCCAAGCAAATTTCTGAGAACCTAAACTTACCATCAATATTAAACAAACTTGTTAGAATAATGTTTTAATTTGAATATAACTAGTTTTATTATTTTAAACTAATATCCATATTTATTTTTTAATATAAGCGCTTTTTAAATTTTTGGCCATTTGAATAGAGATCTTATAATAATTTTCATCTATCAAATTAATATTACCACCCAGAGGTATCAAAATATACACTGACACTGCATAAACAGACAAATACAAAAAGAATTATGACACACTAACAGAAACATAAAGCTTACTAATTTGACCCATGAATTTCACTCCTTTGGTATGGCTGTCTTCAAGCCTTCCATCATTTCACATCTTTGATTTTACTGTTTTTAATATGTTTTCTGGAATCTGTGTTACGTGTAATATATAAGCTTGCTCTTTGAAACGCTTTTGTTCATAATCAGCCACCAGCCAGGACAACTTAAACAGCATCAATACAGTTTAGCTCAAATTTAGCAGTTTATACAGATATTTGACATGTATTTTTTGTATTACTACTTTTCAGGAGTAGACTAAGGCTCAAAGTTCAGGTTTCTGGGATAGGCCCTTAATTCCTGTTCTTATTTTTGGTATACTCAGTGAAGGAATAATAAACTTAGTTTCAGCCGAGGGAGTATTGACAGCTATACTGCTTTTGGTAACTGCCTTAAGTGAACTTAAGGCCAGAGTGAACTGCTCTGTTGCTGACTGGGTAGATTTGAGCTAGGAGGGAAATGAGCTCATATTGTTTGAGGGCCTTGAGCAAGGCCCACTTGGAAGTTCCCCAACTTATTAATGAGACAGCCATTTTTATGATATTTAGAATGGCATTCCTTGGCCCATTGTAAACCTTTTTGGCATTTTGGACACAGAGGAATTGGTACTGATTTATTTTTGTTACTAGATGGAGATCTTACACTAATTTTGGCTTGACAATCTTTTTTTCATATGACCTGGTTTCCCACATTTAAAGCAATTTAAATTATTAATCATAGGACTACATTCCTTTAGAGCAGCTGCAAGAAGGTTCATGTTATAGGTGTTATGCCCAATGTTTTGGCATATTTTTATATAATCCTGTAAAGTAGTTCCATTTGCCTTTATCTTACATAAAGCCTTTTACACTTACTGTTAACATTATCAAAAACCAACATTAGAATAAGGATTTCTTTAAGACCAGATTCAGTTATACTGTCTTGTTGACCGAATATGCCAGCCTTGCTAAAAATTCAGCCTAGCGTTCAGTATTTCCTTGAACAATTTAAAAAATGATTGTAGAGCCTGTCCAGGATTGGAAATTCATCACCAGGCAGCTAGGCAGCACAATCGCACTTGTATAATGGCAATATCATCATATTGAGCTTGGCGAGGAATCCCAACCCTTTGACCTGCTCTTAATATTTGTTTAGCAGTAATAGGCACTGGTGGATTTTGCTGTGGATTTCATCGTGCTACAATATTAGCTTCATCAGCCCACCAAGGTTTAAATTGTAAAAATTCTGCTGAAATAAGAATAGCTTGAGCAAACAAATAGCAGTCCCAGGGTATTAATCTCTTTGCTTGTGCCATTCCTTGCACCAATTCTTGAGTATAAGGAGAATTTACACCATATTATGTGCATGCTTGTTTTAATTCTTTGATAGTTTTAAAAGGAATAGGAGCAGGCTCATATTGTACACCCCCTTGGGGATTGTTAGCATCTACTGGAAATTGAGTTATTGTTACTGAAAAAGTGAAAAAATAAATTGCATAGCCTCTGAATTTCCTTCTCTACTTCCCTGTGCTATACTTTTCAATACTGAAGAGGATGGTGCTGGCACAAAAACAGAAACTTTTGGAGGGTCATCAAATGTTGTAAAAAATGGATCAGTAGATACCTTAGGAGGTGCAGAGGCTAGTTTAAAGGATAATAAATCATCTTTTGGCATGGACAGCTTAACAACCACTGGAAGAGTCCCTTTTTCTTTTTATTAGACACCATTTTATCTGTTTTTGCCTGTTCATTAATTTTTTTCATATATATTTTCAATAAAATCATCATTAGCTTGTTCTGCTATAGTTTTAACAAGAGCAGAATCCATTTTAATATCTTCATTTTCATCTCACTGGAATGGTTCAAAAGCAAGAGAAATAAAACTATACAAAGACCATACATAACAATGTTTCTGTAAAAGAGAAAACAGTTCTAGTAACTCTAGGGTAGTCACAGATACCCCTGTATTCTTTAACAGGGTCTTAAAAACTTGGGAATATTCCTCTAATTGAGTCAACTGATTACTCATTACCCTGGTGATCAAGATTATTCAACTTACCAACAGAATGCAAGGACCGTTCGACCCAGCAGTCCTTGTTTATATGGCCCTGATCCATAGAAAAGCCAAGTCATGCCCCAAGTTGGGCAACATCTGTTGTAATTCAGCATGAAGGTAGATGGTGCCTGGAATGATCCAAAGAAAGTTTAGGAACAGGGGACCACACTCCAGGTGGAATGCAGGCAAGTTTATTGAGGTTGAAGCTGCTTTTTATACTACAAAGCTGATAACAAAAGTAGGGCTTCCTTCACTATTTCCTCGACTTGGTTATGAGAGAGCGCTGCCTGTTTCTGTGTTCCCAGAAATCTTTCCTGGGAATTCAGACAATAACCTTTAGTGGTGGGTTCATTCCGCCCTGCCTCCTCCTACTTATGTTTGCAGTATGCAGTGTCTTTAGAGACATTTACTAATGATTCTCTGCCAGCAAGCATGCTTTTTAAATGCTTCACCCTTTATATTCTGGCTCTCAGCATCTTTTCCAATAGCAGGCCACTGTAGTTCAGTGGCTGTTAAACTTGAATCCACATCCAAACCAGGTGAAGAAATTGAAAAAAAATATAAATGGTTGGGGTGCCTTATAAGAAAATGATACAATAATTGGTAGCATTATTTTTTAAATGATAATTTTTAAAATGCTTACCCAGAATGTAATGGATTGAAAAACTAATGAAAACAACCAGAATAATTTGAAATGTGTGGAAAGTCAATCTTTACATAAACTAAGAGAAATCTCGAGTTCTGATGCATAAATTAGTGGTAACAAATTGAATACAGATGAGTGTGGAAGAAAATGTGGGAGGAGCAGGTCTCAGAATAAACTGCAAGTGCAGTTTCCCAAGAAAGACATCCTGAATTTACACAGCACAGTCACAGCTGCTTTCTTAAAAGATTGGCAACAAGTTTCAGAGACTGGAGGTGGAGATTCTTTGGAGATTCATATTCATTACATTCACGGGGTTTCTCTCCAGTATGAATGTTGTAATGTTTAATGAGATACGGCCTCTGGTGATGGCTATACCACATTCCTTACATATATAGGGTTTCCCTCCACTGTGAATTTTCTCATGGTCAGTGAGATTTGATTTGCTACTGAAGGCTTTCCTACATTCTACATATATGGGGTTTCTCTCGAGTTTGTCTTCTCTGGTGCATAATGGGCCTTAATTTCTGTATGAAAGCTTTCCCACATCCATCACATGCGAGGGTTTCTCCCCCATATGTATTCTCAGATGGTTAACAAGGTTTTTTTCTGGTTGTAGGCTTTTCCATTAATTGCATATATATTGTTTTTCTCCAGAATGAATGCTCTGATGTTTAATGAACTATTGCTTTTGGTTGAAGGCTTTTCTGCATTCTGTACATTCATTTTTTTCTGTCCACTATAAGGTTTTTCATGTTCTGTGAGATATGATTTGTACCCAAAGGCTTTTTCACATGCCTTACATGCATACCGTTTCTTTTCAGTAGGAAAGCTCTTGAATCTGAGATTTGACATTTGAAATACATCTTTCATATATATATGATTTCTCTTCAGTAATAATTTTCTGATGAATGAAGAAGATTTCTGTCATTTTGAAAACATTCCCAGATGTATGACATTTCTGTGCTTATTCCCTGTATGGCTTTTAAAATGAGGAATAAAGTGGCTATAAAGAGCAGACTACATTCAGGAAAGCCATATGGTTTCTCTCTAGTTTTAATTTTTTTATATTCCATGTGGTTTTGTTTCAGATGGAAGCATGACCATGTTCATTACAATACTAACTAATGTATCAATATTTCTTGCTCAATGAGTTTAATGCCTGGCTGAAAGATTTTCAATATTCCTTACATACACAGGGTTTTACTCCTGCATGTTTCTTTGATGTGTATAGCATTCCCAAATTCATGAAATCCCAAATGGTTTCTCTAAAGGATTAATTCTCAGATATCTCATGAGGTTGAATTTCAAAGAAAACTTCACCCTCATTACACTTAAAGGGGAGGATTACCATGTGCGGCAAACTGGCAAAACTCATTATCTTCATTCTTTTTTCCTCACATAGATTCCCTCATGCTTAGGTAAGCATGATGCAAATTCAAAGTGAAGTTACATTCATGGAAGTGTTATTTTGAGGAAACGATTGTGGTCAGAGAAAATATTTTGCCAAATTTCTTACATTCACTGCCTTCATCTTAAGTCTGTACTGTTATGGAAGTGGATATAGCTTCACTCAAAAGCCTTTTTTATGTGGTTCTTTCTGATTCTTAATGTCCTATGCTTCTTCATAGTTTGTTGGGTGCAGCAAAAGCAGTGTTTAGAGGGAAATTTATAGCATTGAATGCATTCATGAGAAAAGTAAAAAGATCCTATATCAATCATCTAAGCACCCAATTTGGGAAATGCATCAATATCCCCTTTTTATTTGTTCTATCATTCATGGTTCTTGCTTCAAATGAGCATCACATACAGTTTTGTGACTTCATAACTAGGAATTGGGGAAGTGATACTATACTTGATTTATGATGGGGACAAAACTACACCCCATAAATCAACCCTGGAATCTTCAGTCTTCTGAACAATAAGAAAGGTGCAACTTCCAGAGGTACATGAGTAAGGTGGCCACAGAAGAAAGGCCAAAGTGGCAAACCAGGAAATCCTGAACTCTTTGTTTTGGACTCACTATTTTTGTTCATTTTTTTCTTCTATTTATTTGCATGAGATGCACTATTTAATATTCTTTAAAGTTTACCAGGGAAACTATAACACTTTTGCATGCTTTTCCAAATCTGCACTTATTATTTGTTATTGACTTGCCAAATAAAATATTTTAAACTATTTCATTTCATGTATTAATCAGCCAAAGAGGTGCTGATGCAAAATACCAGAAATCTGTTGGTCTTTATAAAGTATATTTATTTGGGTTAGAAGCTTACAGTTACCAGGCCATAAAGCATAAATTTCTCCCTTCATCAAAGTCTGTTACCTAGTCTTTGAGTGACATAGCTGCCAAATTTGCCACATTTCAGTCTTCTAGGGTTCCTCTCATCCCAGGGATGCAATTCTCTCTGGCCTGAGCGCCTCTGTTTCCTCCACAAGGTCAGCTGCAGACTATGAGGCTCTCTAAGCTTTGCCTCTCTCCACAAGGCCAGCTGTGAACTCTCAGGTGGATGGCTTGTCTTATTTCCCTGGGACCTTCTGTCCTTGCTCATCAGAACTCCAACATCAAAAACTACTCAAGCTCTGTCCTTTACCATGTCTTTTTATGTTTGAGACCCTACCCACAAAGGGGCGGGGCTCAACACTTTAGCAACTCTGGCAAACTCAATGCCCTTATCATAGCTTAATCATGCACAGATTAACAGAGCAGTTTACAAGCATAATCCAATATCTATTTTTGGAATGCATAACGATATCAAACTGCTACATATCCATTTACCCATGTTATGGTATATAGTGTTTTATGGTGTATTTTAACACTTTATTAACATCCTAGGCCACAGATATCATTATTACCTTACCCATTCAATAGTCATTTAGATATATGAATTTAATTAACAGTTATTGTTCTTCAATCCATCCTGAATCTTGAAAGTTCTGAGATTATTTTCTTTCTGCCTGAAGAATATTCTTTTACATTTCTTTTAAAGTGAGTTGCTGCTAGCAAACTTTATTAGTTCTTACATATCTGTAAAAGTATTTATGTCACTTCTTCCTGAAGAAATAAAATGAATTAAATTTCAGGCCCTCGATGATTTCCACTTTTGAGAGCATCCTTAGCAGTGAATTTCTCCATCCTGTTGTAAATATAATCAGTTCTTTGGAGAAGAAATTAGGGACATTCAGATTTACAGCCTGATTCCTGCCCTCCCCACACCACCCAGGTAAAATCTGTCCACTCTGCCTCTGGGGATGGGAATAATGGCCCATGTCTCTGAGTTACACAGCTGATTTTGGAGCTAAGATTTGGTGGGGAAAGCACAGTATATCGAATTCTTCTTGGAACTGTTTTAGGGAACAGTGCAACGGTGGCCAGCCCCTCATTTTTCAAAATAATGGCCACACCCAAAGTTGAGCCACTGCTTCATGAGTTCCCATTTCTCCCGGACTTAGTAGATCCCTCCTTACACCAGGGCCCTGGGTTAATGCCCTCGTTTGGGGCTTGTGTGACCATGGAAAAGTATGTTCTTACTAACGCATTGCTGTGTGTGTAAGCCTATTATATGTAGGACATTTTGGTTAGATTCAAATAATGGACCTTTCAATTGGGTCACTTTTGGTTAGGTTGCATTAGTTTAGTTAAGGACCTCTGATTGGATTTCAAGCACCAGGGTAGACCCCAATCATTGTGCTGAATTCCTACATACACAGAACACACAGAGAAAGAGTGCTGCCATGTTTAACCTGCCATGTGGGAGAGGTCTCCTGGAACTCCTACAGCTGTGGAGAGACAAAGAAACCCTGAGAGGCTGAGGGAGTGACCAGAGGCTGGAGTCATGGAGCAGCTTGAAACTGAAGACATCCCAGCCAGAGGAGAAGGGAGGGTTGTGAGCAATTGTGTCTGATGGCTTCCTGCCAAGCTATGGGAGAAAATGAGTTTGGAGCAGAAGGCAGAGAAAAATAGGCAGGCCCAACATTTTGCCTTGGCATGAGTACAGCAGCAGCTGATCCTTGTTAAGACTGCATTTTGATGACACCTTGATTTGGACATTTTCTCAGCCTCAGAATGGTAAGCTTTAACCATAATAAGTTCCAAAAAAAGTCAACCTATTTCTGGTACTTTTCTTGGGCAGTGCTTGTCAAACAAGTAGGGACACAGGGTTGGAGAGCTGCCCTGTTCCCATATGGAAGTGTGACACTGTTTCCCTTTGAATTCACCTGTAAACTGTGGTTGTCTCTAGACTAAGCAGGAATGAGTACTGGTAAGACAGAGGGGGAAGTGCTCT
>JAKSZT010054336.1:436835-447742 GCA_026826555.1 Tolypeutes matacus | reverse complement strand
TTATATCCTTAATCTCTTCCTTCAGTTCTTTAAGTTGGTCCATGATATTTGTTTGGATAGCTTTGATTAGTTGTTTGATGTACTGCATTGCTTCCTGGTTTTTATTTTGTGCACTGGACTGGTCCATGTTTTCCAGTTTCTCACAGTCATTTGTATTTTTCTGTTGCCCTCTGATCATCATATTATCTTGATGGGTTTGTTCAATTGATTAGCTTTTCTCTATGCTCTAGAATTTTATTTAGCTGTTGGTTCTGCATGTGAGTTAAGTTTTCTCTTTGGCAGTTTTTCTTCTTATTTTATTTCCTTGCTTCTTTCTATGTTCCCTTGAAGGCAAAAGGTTAGGTTCAGAGGAATCAAAAGATGTAAGGAAGGCAGAAGGATAATAGAAATATTGATAAATTTAGAATTGATAAAATTAGAATGAGACTTAATGAGATGAATATTTAACTTGTGTAGGCAGTGTAGATTACTAGGAAAAAAAAATGGAGTTCCTAAAATGGACTGGGAAAACAAATGGAGGAATATATATATATAGTGATTTAGAAGGCTAGAATTATGAGGAGGGAGAGAAATAGTAGAGAAATGTCTGAAAGGCTAAAGTTAATACTAATAAAAAAATAAGAAAAAAGAAGAAGAATAAAACAAAATAGATGGGATAGAAATTTACACCCTTAAGTTGTGGGCCTATGAAAAAATGTTGTCTCTAAGAGCCACAACAGAAAACAGAAGCAGAAAGATGCAGGAAGGATAAGCGATAGTTTTTAATACAGAATCAATATATACAGCGAGTGGGAAATTACTGAATAAGAAGCCCAGCAAAGAAGCGACCAGCTGGCAGCACCTATTTAAAAAAAAAAATAGAAGGAAAAAGGAAGTGGGGAGGAAACCTGGAATAATAGCAATAGACCAGAAAGTAACAGAGAGAAACCAAAGATCCACACAGGCAAGCAGTCAAACAGAGATAAGGGGGGTCAATGATTCCCCTAGGGTCCACGTGGTTCCTTCCTGCCTACTTGTGTTTATCAATGAATTTCCCCACAGGGTTCTATATGCAGGTCCTGAAGCAGCTTTAACTATTAAACTAAATTAAAAAGAATTTATTTTTCATTTGTTGAGGTGACCTCACTTTTTTTTTTTTTTTTTTAGCACAATGCAGGTCCCAAAATAATTCCTCCTCTAGACCAACCCCCTTATGGAAGGGACCCTAGCTGGGCCCGTGGAAATTAATCAAGCACGTCCCACTTTCTGGACTCCCCAGGTTAGCTGAAACTCTGATGTTAGTCAGTGAGGTGTGCTAAAGATTGCCAATTCCGCCCCTTCTCGCGCTGGGCTCCAGCGTCACAGGGCTGCTCAGTAAATCAATTTGAGTGCAGATTTGCGTCTGCTCTCAGCCTGATGCTGCTTCAGGTCTGCTTATCTGCTCCCCAAAGCTATGGGGCGGTGCAGGCAGCCAGATCAATGTCTAAAAATATAAAATACCCTTCCCTGTCTTCCAACAGAACCCTCCCTTTTTTGGGAATTGTCCCTTCTTCCTGGCTCCACAGCGGCCCGGGTCTTATCCCTGGGTGGCTAGGGAAATCAGCTGTGTTTCCCGACCAAAATCCCCCCTCCGGTTCACTGGGTGCTGATTAGCTCGTTTGCTCTGTTCACACAAGTTTCAAGGGGCGCCAGGCAGCCACATCCCACGAAAATAAAACTTTTTCGCCCCGCCCACGGCTCCAAATGGCCGTTTTATTTTATTTTTTCCCTAACCGCGGGGCACAGCCGCTTGTGCCAACCTCCACCGGCAGCCTCAAAAGTCACGAATCTCCACCGTTCGTTCCACGCCCCCGATCCGAGCAGATAGATGTCCCAAGCTTCTCACTCCACGCGTGCACAACACAGACCTTCAGGCAGGACCCCGTCCACAATCTGCCTTGCTCTGGGAGCTTGCAGTGTGCGTCCTCCTACACTAACGCCATCTTGGCTGCTCCAGTCACTTCAGCTCCATTTTTAATCTCTTTTCCTCCAGATGTTAGGAATCCTCGCTCTTGGTACAGTGCACTGTGTACATGGGCTGTAGCAAAGGCATAGAGACTGTAAATATTGGTAGTTTGGTCTTTTGCTCACCTTAAAGCCTAAGTAAGGGCTATTAGTTTGGCCCATTGTGTGGAGGTGCCATTCCTTAAATACTGAGCCCAGATAGTTTTGGGTGACTCTACTACAGTCGCTCCCATGTAACGGATTCCATCCTTAACAAAACTGCTGCCATCTACATAGAGATTATGGGAAGCCTTCAGCAAAGGCATATTGGTGAGGTCTGGGCATAGCCCCATCAGGATTTCCAGCAAGTGCAAGCAGTCATGGGCCACTGGGGGGCACTAGAGTCAGGGAGCAGAGTGGCCAGATTTAATGCCTCCATTTTTGAGAATACCACAGCGGGTTGGGTTCAACAATAACACTTGATATTGTGTGATTCTGGCATTAGATATCCAGCGGTCTGGGGGAATATGGAGGAGGACTTCTACCGAATGTGGGGCTGTTACCACCAGATTTTGGCCAAAGGTTAACTAAGAGGCTTCCTTAACTAAAAGGGAAGTGTCCACAATGGCTCTTAGGCAGTTGGCTACGTAGTCCAGGTTTTTTGAGAGGTACATTACTGGTCCGTGCCAAGGCACAATGGACTGGGTTTAGACTCCTTTGCTAGCCCCATGATTTTCATCAATGAATAGATGAAAGGGTTTGGACAAGTCTGGTAACCCAAGGATGGGAGCACTCACCAGAGCTGTCTTCAGGCATGTAAAAGCTTCCTGCTGCTTGTTGGTCCAAAAAAAGTCACTTCTCTTGCCCGCCATGGTGTCATAAAAGGGCTTAGCAATTTCTGCAAATCTGGTGATCTACAGTCTGCAATATCCCACCATGCTAAGAAATTCACTTACCTGTCATTTCGAGGTTGGCTCAGGGATGCCCAATACAGCTTGTATCCTGTCATGAGAAAGTTACTGCTCCCCTTTTCCTAAGATGTATCTAAAATATGTTACAGAGTGTGAGCAGAGGTGAGCCTTTTTGGCAGGTACACGATATCCCATTTCTGCTAAGGCTTTGAGTAGGCTGAGAGTTGCTGCTTTGCAAGAGTCTGAATCCAGTAAGGCTAGAAGGAGATCATCAACATACTGAAGTATTGTAACACGTGGATGCTGCTCTCTGAAGGGGGACAAATCTCACCCCAGAGACTCCCCAAACAAGGCAGGGGAGTTTTTGGATACATGGGGAAGCCTGGTCCACATCAGCTGCCCACTTCCCCGGGCCGAGGGTCTTCAAAGGCAAAAATGGGCTGGCTAACTGGTGCCAAAGGTGTAGGAGAGAATGCATCTTTTAAATCCAGGACAGTGTAGGTAGTATGTTCTGGAGGGAGCTGGCTTAGAAGCGTGTATGGTTAGGGATGGCAGTGTATATTGTTTCAACCTTCTTATTTACTTCTCTAGGATCCTGTACCAGCCGATAGTCTGTGCTCCCCGGCTTTTGCACAGGAAGTAAGGAGGTGTTCCACGGGGACTGGCAAGGAACTAGAATACCTGCATCGAGTAGACAGTTGATGCATTTTTCAATTCCAGTCCTGGCCTTGTGGCTGATTGCATACTGCTGTACCCAGATGGGGAGAGATGTGCTGAGTAGTTGCACAACCATGGGGGCCTGATGCTGAGCCAGCATGTGGGGGGTTATCTCTGCCCAGACTCCCCAAACCAGGTGCTGGAATTCTTGCAGCAACCAATTAGCCACTGGCAGGGTCTGAAGGTCTGTTAGGAGATAGTCTTCTGAGATAGCGCAGGTTACCAGGAGTGTCTGGGGCTGTGAGCCAAACTTCAGTTTTGTCTCACCATCTCAGAAGGAAATGGTGGCTTTCAATTTTTGTAGCAAGTCTCATCCCAGTAGGGGGTTGGGACAGTTGAACATAATGAGGAAAGAGTGGGTGATGGTCCCTGATCCAAGATTAATGGCCCAGGTGGTGTTCCAGGGATAATAGTGTATCTTCCCAGTGGCCCCTTAAAGTATGTTCAGCTTTAAAGGGACTAGGGTCCAATTTTAGGGCAGAGTATATAGCCCCTGTATTGACCAGGAATTTAACAGGGCTGCCCCCAATAGTTAGTTTCACCATGGGCTCCCAGGGGCCTGGTGAGCTCTGGGCCCATCAGTCCAGCAACTGCAGTGCCGGGCTGGGGTCTTCCCAGCATCGGGGACATTCATCTTTCCAGTGTCTCTTTTTTTTGCAGTAAGTGCACTGGTCCTTTTGCAGTTCTGGTCAATCTTGCCTTGGCTTTCTCTGGTTCCCAGAGAGTCCACAGGAGGAAGAGGCCTTAGCACACTCTGTCACCATTGTCCTCAGCAGGACTTTTTGCCACCTTCTTGGTTTTTAGAGTGTCAGCATCCTCCCTATTGTTATATACTTTTTGCGCCACTTCCATCAGTTCAGATAATAGCTTCCCTTCAAACCCCTCTAGCCTTTGCAACTTCTTTCATATATCAGGAGCAGACTGTGATACAAATGCTATATTTATAGCCATACAATTTTCAGGGTCCTCAGGGTTTATAGGGGTGTAATTTCTATAGGCCTGCATTAGATGCTCTAAAAAGGCAGAGGGTGACTCATTAGGGCCTTGGGTGGTTTCACTCACCTTAGAAAGAGTTGTTGGCCTTCTGGCAGCAGCTCGAAGGCCATGTAGGAGAGTCTGGTGAAACCATTCGAGAGCCTCCTTACCTTGATCCTGATTGTAATTCCAGTCTGGTTTGGTAGAGTTGAACACAGTTTCTATTTGGGTAGGGTCAGTAGTGGGTTGGCTGTCTCGACCCATGATGGTTTTTACAGCCTCCTTCTGGACATGATCTCTCTCCTACAAAGTGAATAGGACCTGTATCAGTTGTGGACAGTTACCCCAGGTGGGATTATGGGTGGAAAAGATCGTTTTTAGGAGAGAAATCAAGCCATGGGTTTTTTCTGAGTATGGAGGATTTTGATTTTTGTAGTTAAACAGGTCTGTAGATGAAAAGGGGATGTATACCATAAAAGGGAGACCTTCGTCACTCAGGCCTGGATCTGCTGTGCAGAGGGGCATTAAGGGGACTGAGTCAGGCCAGTTGTGGGGATCTGCAGAAGCCTGATACTGGGTGCCCTTCATATATAGGGGGGCTAGTTAGAGAGGTATCAGCAGGTGTGGGGAGTCGAGGGTATAGGCTGTGTGTAGATGATTGGTTTAGAAGGAGAGGAGGAGCAGTGAATGGGGAGGGGGCAGACAGAAGAGGATGAGAGGTAGATTGGGGTGTGGGTAGGTAAGGGTGTGGTTCATCAGGAGCATCTTGCAGGCCCGAAGGACTGGGGTTCTTAATGGGAGCTTTAAATGGAAGTTGGAACTCTGGCTGGGCCGGGCGCCTTTGCCCTGCAAGACAAATTTTTAGTTTCATGGGTGTGTCTGTAAGAAGATCTCTCCACACATCAATGTAAGAAATCTGGTCCAGATGTCCAGGTTTGCCATAGATGACCCTCCGGACATTTTAGTCTGTTGGGAGGTCTGCCGTTCCTTCAGATGGCCAGCCCACACCAAAGGTGGGCCACTCCAATTCACAGAGGGTTCAAAGGGTCCCCAGGTTGACCTTGGCTGCATATCCAGCCACTGCCTTATTGAATTCCTAAAAGTTCTTAAGAAAACTGGCAAGGGTGTGGTAGGACAAGAAGAGGATTAACCCATAGTAACAATCAAAAGGAGCAAGAAACAGAAACTGAGCAGAAACGTTACAGACATCTGGCTACACACACAGACATACAAACCTTGAGCTTATTCTGAGGCCCTGGGTGACGTCTCACCCGGTGGCCAGCCACAGGAGTAGAGGCACATCCAGCATCCCAATGGACTCCCCTGGATCCATACTTACCAAAACAGAAAAGAACTGGTGGTCCCTTAGGTCAAATTAATAATCTCCAGTAGTGTTTTTGGCCAGACCGAGGATCTATTGGTGCTGAGGAACATTCCTCAGAGGCCTTCCCCCTGAAGACCTCAGTGTGGCCAGCTCCAGTCTATCTCACTAGGGCCTCCAGAATGAAGTGAAATACTTCATACAAATAACAACTCCCAGGAGAAAAATTTAATGGAACCTTAATTACCAGCCTGGGCGTGCTCTTTAGTAAGAGACGTGCCTAAAATCTGCAGGCTGCAGCCTTTATAGATTTTCTTCCAGTGCAGGCCAAATTTCCCACACACGCCAAGAGACAGGATTGGTAGGTTTAAACACATACATTTCTATATAGGGTTCTGAGCAAAGCAAGCAAGCAGAGTTACAAAAGCATATATTTCCTGTTAGCATCTCAGCACAGGGGGAAGAGATTGACATTTTCCCAGCACGAGTGGCACCATTCCCACATTAGGCCCACCATTCCACCATTTGGCCCCGATGGGTGTCTAGGTTTTTAGCAATCACACATATTTTATAAGCTTGGGGTTCCTGTTGGGGATAATTGGTATGATCATATTTCCTTTTCAAATGCTACCAAGAATGGCCCAAAGAAGAACTGAATATTCTGTCCTTTCTCCCCCAAATCTTGACTCCAAAATCAGATGTGTAACTCAGAGTGGTGTTCCATTATTCCAATCCCCGGAGCCAGAATGCACAGATTTGGCATGGGGGGTGGGGGGCAGGAAGCAGGCTGTAAAACAGAAAGCCCCTATTTCTTCTCCAAAGAATTGATTACATTTACAACAAAATGGAGAATTTCAACCCTTAGGGAGCTCTAAAATGCAGTGGAGATCGTACATGACTGAGATTTAATTCATTTCAATCCTTCAGGAAGAATTGAAATAAATACTTTTACAGATGAGTAAAAACTAATAAAATTTGTTGGCACCAACTCAGTTTAAAAGAAATGTAAAACAATAGTATCCAGGCAGAGAGAAAATAATCTCAGAAGGTTCAAGATTCAGGATAGACTGAAGAACAATAACTGTTAATTAAATTAATATATATGAATGACCATTGAATGGATAAAGTAATAATGTTATCCATGGCCTAGGACTTCAATAAAGTGTTCAAATGCACCATAAACTAATATATAGCATAAGATGGGGAAATGGATAAGTAGCAGGTTTATATCATTATGAATTCCAAAAGTATATACTGGATTATGCTTGTAAAGAGGTCTGTTAATCTGGACAAGATTAAGTTATGATAAGAGAATTGACTGAGCCAGAGTCGGTAGGGCCTTGAGCCCTGTCCTTTGGTGGGTGGGTTCTCAGACATAAAAGGACATGGCAAAGGACAGAGTTGGAATAGTTATTTTGCACACCACAAAATATGAAAAAGCATAGGACATTAGACAAATAAAAAGAACCACATAACAAAAGACTTGTGAGTGAACCTATATCCACTTCCAGAACAGTACAATCTAAAGATGAAGGCAGAGAATGTAAGAAAGTTGGGAAAAATATGTTCTCTGTTGGCAAGCATTGTTTCCTCAAAATAACACCTCTATGAAAGTAACTTCACTTTGAAGGAATTTACATCATGCTTACCAAACATGAGGGAATCTATGTAAGAAAAAAGAATGAAGACAACGAGTTTGCCCGTTTGCCCACATGGTAGTCCTCCCCTTTAAGTGTAATGAGTGTGAAGTTTTCTTGGAAATTCAACCTCATGAGATACCTGAGATTTAATCTTTCAGAGAAATCATTTGGGATTTCATGAATTTGGTAAAGCTAGAGTCCCATCAATGAAACATGCAGGAGTAAAACCCTGTGTATGTAAGGAATATTGGAAATCATTCAGACAGGCATAAAATCTCATTAAGCATGAAATATTCATACATTACTTAGTATTGTAATGAACATGGGAATGCTTCTATTGGAAACAGAACCTCATGGAATATGAGAAAATTCAAAATAGAGATAAACCATATGAGTTTCCTGAATGTAGTCAGCTCTTTACAGTCATTTTTTACTCCACATTATAAAAGCCATACAGGGGGTGAATCATAGAAATGTCATACATGTGGGAAAGTTGTCAACCTGACAGAAACCCTTGATACAGTGGATTGGATTATCCTGCCTGCAGCTGCAGGCCCTCTCCATTCCCTGGGATGGCCGTTACCCATCATCGTTTCCTCACCAGGTGACTTGGATGTGTCCATTCAGCTGTAGGGTAGGAGTTGCAGTGCCACCGAGATTACATGCACACCTGGCACATAGGTAGGCCATATGCTCCAGTCTCTAGAGGTACACCTAAAAACTCCAGCATCACATATAGGTTTGAATAGAAGGGACTGATGAACCATGTGCAGGGAGGGCTTATTTGAGTCCAACTATGTCACTCTCAGGAGCACAGAACCAAAGTAGAGCCCACTTATAAGGCATCAATCTCTGGAGCTATCCCCACTTATGTAGGACCTGGGTGTCTTCAAAGCCCTCAGGAGCCCATCTGTGTGGGGGGGATATACACTTTGGTGTTCTATGAGATCCACTGAGGTTTGCATAAACGTTATCTCTGGGATGACGTCCTGACTCGCTTTGAAGTCTCTTAGCCACATGAAATCATTTCTCTTTACATTTTCCCCCTTTTTTCAAGGTTTTTTTCCAATCATGTTGTCAGTTGGCACTTGGTATTAATCCCTCATTGCCAAGGAGGATCATCCCTGGGAGTCATGTGCCAATGTTGGGGGTGGGGAAGGTAATGCATTCATATACTGAGTTTAGCTTAGAGAGGCCTCATTTGAGCAACAAGGAGGCTCTCAGGTGGCAACCCTTAGGCACCCCATAACAGTAGGAGGCTAAGTTTCAATTACAAGAGCAAAGACTCATAAGGCTAGTCATCAATAACAAGAACTCAGCTGTGGGCCATCATCTTTTGTCAAACATTGCTCCTGCACTCAGGGGACTGTTTCTGCTCCCTTGGAGAATGTGGCAGAGCTCTCCAGGCTGGGAATTCAGATGCCTTCAGTTATTGAGTGATTGTCTACCCACCATGACCATGCCCCATCCATTGATCATTTGAACAATTTCATATAACAATTTCATATAACTTTCATGTATATTCAGATGAACTTACTCCCATAAATACCCCATCCCAGACCCCCAACAAATGATCCTCTGCAGTCTCCATTGTAACCCTTCTGTAATTTAAACCTTCCTTGAACATGGAGCCCATATAATAACCAAATGCAATTTATAGGATAAAGAAATAATAATGATAAGCTTAAACGCAAGGGATAAATAAAAGGAAACTCAGAAGAAGAAAAAAGAAATTGAAAAGTGAAATATAATTAGTGGACTGGGACATTTAAAAAATGAAAAAAAAATCCTTTTTTAAAAAAATTATTCTTTTTTTATCACTCTCTTATCAGATGTCTAGTGTATCATGACAGCTTCCACCTCTCATTCCCCAGTGTCTCACAAATTTTCATTTAATTTTCAAAGAGGATTTAGGTCACAGCAAAGTCACACATGGGATACTAAAGACTCCCACATACCCAAATTCCCTCCCCCGTTGCCACCACATATTAAAAACATTTTTATAAAATGGATGTTACCATTGTTATAACTGTTATACAGATAGTAAAATATAGCAACTAAACATTGTCTGTGGTTTATTGTATAGTTTACATTTTAGACGGTAGAGTTTAATAATTTTTGATGATATTTACCATGTCCTGTGTCTATTACTGTAAGGTAATCAAAAACCTTTACCATGACCACTAATTACCCCATTTTATCTTAACTGTTCCATCCACCCCATCCCCCTGGGGCATATGACACTCCCCTGTCTTGACTCATGGAATAACAAGATTCATATTTCCATGCCCTGGGTATTCCAACCTGCCCTTCCTAATCTAACCACCTGTCAATGCTGCACCACCAAACAGAGTAATATCACCACCCATCTGTCCTATCCTTCGAAATGCAACTATACTCTATCCCTTTACCAGAGATTATGTCCATATGGGTGATGACTCACAGCCTGCTCTTCTTTTTCTCTCCCTTGTTAACGTATCTTTCAGACAATGGTTATCAGAGATGCTCACATTCCTCAGTTCAAACCAGTGAGGTCATAAACTGTTTATCCTTCAATGCCTGGCTTACTTCACTCAACATAAAGTCTTCAGGATTCATCCACGTTATCCCGTGTGTTAGCACTTTATTCCTTCTAACAGCTGAGTAATATTCCATTATATGTATGTACCATGTTTTCCTTATCCAGTCATCTGTTGGTGGGAATGGGGGCTGCTTCCAACTTTTGACAATGGTGAACAATGCCACTGTGAACATTTGTTTCCATATACCTGTTCATGCCTTTGCTTTCAGTTCTTCTGGGTGTTTACCCAACAGTGGAATTGCTGGATCATAGAGAAGGTTATTCTTAGTTTTCTGAGGAACCGCCAACTGTCCTCCACAGTGGCTGGACCATTCCACAAACCCACCAGCAGTGGATGAGGGTTCCTATTGCTCCACAGCCTCTCCAACACTTAGAGTCTGTTGTTTTTTTTTTTTTAATAGCTGTCATTCTGATGGGTGTAAATGGTATCTCATTGTAGTTTTGATTTGCATTTCCCTGATAGCAATCGATATCGAGCATTTTTTTCATGTGCTTTTTAGCTCTTGGTATTTCTTCCTTGGAGAAGTGTCTTTTCAGGTCACTTGACACCTTTTTAAATGGGTGGATTGTCTTTTTGTTGTCAAGGTGTAGGATTTCTTTATATATGCAGGATATTAGGCTCCTATCAGATATATGTTTGCCAAATATATTCTGCCATTGGTTAGGCTGCCTTTTTATTTTCTTAATAATGTACTTTGAGGTGCAGAAGTTTTAATTTTGAGGAGACCCCATTATCTATTTTTTCTCTTGTTCCTCGTGCTTTGGCTGTGAAGCTCATGAAACCATTTACTATTACAAGG
>JAKSZT010054336.1:402938-413114 GCA_026826555.1 Tolypeutes matacus | reverse complement strand
TGCAGGAAAGCACTTACAGGGCCTTGTAATAGTAAATGGTTTCATGAACTTCACAGCCAAAGCACGAGGAACAAGAGAAAAAATAGATAATGGGGTCTCCTCAAAATTAAAACCTTCTGCACCTCAAAGTACATTATTAAGAAAATAAAAAGGCAGCCTACCTAATGGCAGAAAATATTTGGCAAACATATATCTGATAGGAGCCTAATATCCTGCATATATAAAGAAATCCTACACCTTGACAACAAAAAGACAATCCACCCATTTAAAAAGGGGTCAAGTGACCTGAAAAGACACTTCTCCAAGGAAGAAATACCAAGAGCTAAAAAGCACATGAAAAAATGCTCGATATCGATTGCTATCCGGGAAATGCAAATCAAAACTTCAATGAGATACCATTTATACCCATCAGAATGACAGCTATTAAAAGAAACAACAGACTCTAAGTGTTGGAGAGGCTGTGGAGCAATAGGAACCCTCATCCACTGCTGGTGGGATTGTGGAATGGTCCAGCCACTGTGGAGGACAGTTGGCAGTTCCTCAGAAAACTAAGAATAAACTTCTCTATGATCCAGCAATTCCACTGTTGATAAAAACCCAGAAGAACTGAAAGCAAAGGCACGAAGAGGTATATGGAAACAAATGTTCACAGTGGCATTGTTCACCATTGTCAAAAGTTGGAATCAGCTCCCGTTCCCACCAACAGATGAATGGATAAGGAAAACATGGTACATACATACAATGGAATATTACTCAGCTTTTAGAAGGAATAAAGTGCTAACACACGGGATAATGTGAACGAATCTTGAAGACTTTATGTTGAGTGAAGCAAGCCAGGCATTGAAGGATAAACAGTTTATGACCTCACTGGTTTGAACTGAGGAATGTGAGCAGTCTCTGAGAACCATTGTCTGAAAGATAGGTTAACAAGGGAGAGAAAAAGAAGAATAGGCTGTGAGTCATCACCCATATGGACATAATCTCTGGTAAAGGGATAGAGTATAGTTGCATTTCTAAGGATAGGACAGATGGGTGGTGATATTACTGTGTTTGTTGATGCAGCATTGACAGGTGGTTAGATTAGGAAGGACAGGTTGGAATACCCAGGGCATGGAACTATGAATCTTGTTATTCCATGAGTCAAGACAGGGGAGTGTCATATGCCCCAGGGGGATGGGGTGGATGGAACAGTTAAGATCAAATGGGGTAATTAGTGGTCATGGGAAAGGTTTTTGATTACCTTACAGTAATAGACACAGGACATGGTAAATATCATCAAAAATTATTAAACTCTACAGTCTAAAATGTAAACTATACAATAAACCATAGACAATGTTTAGTTGTTATATTTTACTATCTGTATAACAGTTATAACAATGGTAACATCCATTTTTTAAAAAAGTTTTTAATATGCGGTGGCAAAGGGGGAAGGAATTTGGGTATGTGGGAGTCTCTAGTATTCCATGTGTGACTTTGCTGTGACCTAAATCCTCTTTGAAAATTAAATGAAAATTTGGGAGACACTGGGGAATGAGAGGTGGAAGCTGTCATGGTACACTAGACATCTGATAAGTGAGTGATAAAAAAAAAGAATATTTTTTTAAAAAAAGGAATTTTTTTTTCATTTTTTAAATGTCCCAGTCCACTAATTATATTTCATTTTTCAATTTCTTTTTTTTTCATCTGAGTTTCCTTTTATTTATCCCTTGCGTTTAAGCTTATCATTATTATTTCTTTATCCTATTAATTGCATTTGGTTATTATGTGGGCTCCATGTTCAAGGAAGGTTTAGATTATAGAAGGGTTACAATGGAGACTGCAGAGGATCATTGGTGGGGGGTCTGGGATGGGGTATTCATGCGAGTAAGTTCATCTGAATATATATGAAAGTTATATGAAATTGTTATATGAAATTGTTCAAATGATCAATGGATGGGGCATGGTCATGGTGGGTAGACAATCACTCAATAACTGAGGACATCTGAATTCCCAGCCTGGAGAGCTCTGCCACATTCTCCAAGGGAGCAGAAACAGTCCCCTGAGTGCAGGAGCTGTGTTTGGCAAAAGATGATGGCCCACAGCTGAGTTCGTGTTATTGATGACTAGCCTTATGATTCTTTGCTCTTGTAATTGAAACTTAGCCTCCTACTGTTATGGGGTGCCTAAGGGTTGTCACCTGAGAGCCTCCTTGTTGCTCAAATGAGGCCTCTCTAAGCCAAACTCAGGATATGAATGCATTACCTTCCCCCGCCAACATGGGACATGACTCCCAGGGATGATCCTCCCTGGCAATGAGGGATTAATACCAAGTGCCAACTGACAACATGATTGGAAAAAGACCTTGAATAAAGGGGGAAAAGGTAAAAAGAAATGAGTTCATGTGGCTAAGAGACTTCAAAGCAAGTCAGGACATCATCCCAGAGATAACGCTTATGCAAAACTCAGTAGGATCTCATAGAACACCAAAGTGTATATCCCCCCCACACAGAGGGGCTCCTGAGGGCTTTGAAGACATCCAGGTCCTACATAAGTGGGGATAGCCCCAGAGATTGATGCCTTTTAAGTGGGCTCTACTTTGGTTCTGTGCTCCTGAGAGTGACATAGTTGGACTCAAATAAGTCCTCCCTGCACATGGTTCATCAGTCCCTTCTATTCAAACCTATATGTGATGCTGGAGTTTTTAGGTGTACCTCTAGAGACTGGAGCATATGGACTACCTATGTGCAGGTGTGCATGTAATCTCGGTGGCACTGCAATTCCTACCCTACAGCTGAATGGACTCATCCAAGTCACCTGGTGAGGAAATGATGATGGGTAACGGCCATCCCACAGAATGGAGAGGGCCTGCAGCTGCAGGCAGGATAATCCAATCCACTGTATCAAGGGTCTCTGTCAGGTTGAAAACTTTCCCACATGTATGACATCTCTATGATTCACTCCCTGTATGGCTTTTAAAATGAGGAGTAAAAAATGACTGTAAAGAGCTGACTACAGTCAGGAAACTCATATTGTTTATCTCTATTTTGAATTTTCTCATATTCTGTGAGGTTCTGTTTCCAATAGAAGCATTCCCATGTTCATTACAATACTAACTAATGTGTGAATATTTCATGCTCAATGAATTTTATGCCTGTTTGAAGGATTTCCAATATTCTTTACATACACAGGGTTTTACTCCTGCATATTTCATTGATGGGACTCTAGCTTTACCAAATTCATGAAATCCAAAATGATTTCTCTGAAAGATTAAATCTCAGGTATCTCATGAGGTTGAATTTCCAAGAAAACTTCACACTCATTACACTTAAAGGGGAGGACTACCATGGGGGCAAACGGGCAAACTCGTTGTCTTCATTCTTTTTTCTTACATAGATTCCCTCACGTTTGGTAAGCATGATGCAAATTCCTTCAAAGTGAAGTTACTTTCATAGAGGTGTTATTTTGAGGAAACAATGCTTGCCATCAGAGAACATATTTTTCCCAACTTTCTTACATTCTCTGCCTTCATCTTTAGACTGTACTGTTGTGGAAGTGGATATAGGTTCACTCACAATTCTTTTGTTATGTGGTTCTTTTTGTTTGTCTTATGCCCTATGCTTTATCTTATTTTGTGGTGTGCAGCAAAAGCAATGCTTAGAGGGAAATTTGTAGTGTTGACTGCATTCATTAGAAAACAGGAAAGATCCAATATCAATCATAGAAGTGTCCAATTTTGGAAGTGCAACAACATCCCCTTTTTTTAGTTCTATCATTCATGTCTCATCTTACTTCAAATGAGCATCACATCCAGTTTGGTGACTTCGTAATTTGGAAATGGGGCAGTGATACAGCATTTGATTTATGATGGGGACAAAACAACACCTCATAAATCAAACGTGGCTCCTTCAGTCTTCTGAAGGATAAGAAAGGTGCAGCTTTCAAAAATGCATGAGTAATGTGGCCCCAGAACAAAGGCCTAAATGGCAACCCAGGAAATCCTGAACACTTTGCTTGGACTGACTATTTTTGCTCAATTTTTTTCTTCTATTTATTTCGACGAGATGCACTATTTAATATTCTTTAAAGTTTACTGAGGAAAATATAACACTTTTGCTTGTCTTGCCAAATCTGCACTTATTATTTCTTATTGACTTGCCAAATAATGTATTTTTAAACATTTTATATCCTGTATTAGTCAGCCAAAGGAGTGTTGATGCAAAATACCATAAATCTGTTTCTCTATATAAAGGGTATATATTTGGGGTAGAAGCTCACAGTTACCAGGCTAGAAAGCATAAGTTTCTTCCTTCACCAAAGTCTGTTACTCCATCTTGGAGCAAGAAAGCTACCAACATTTGCCAGGGTTCAGGTTTCTTCAGTTCCTCTCTTCTCATGGCTGAGTTTCTCTCTGGGCTCAGCTCCTCTTTTTACTCCACAAGGTCAGCTGTAGACTATGGGGCTCTCTAAGCTTTGCCTCTCTCCACAAGGCCAGCTGTGAACTGTCAGGTGACTAGCTTTTCTCTTTTCACCAGTGCCTTCTGTTATTGCTCATCAACTCAAAAACTACTCCAAATCTGTCCTTTGCCATGTCTTTTTATGTCTGAGAACCCACCCACCAAAGGACAGGGCCAAGGCCCTACCGACTCTGGCTCAGTCAATTCTCTTATCCTAACTTAATCATGCCCAGATTAACAGACCACTTTACAAGCATAATCCAGTATATATTTTTGGAATTCATAATGATATAAACCTGCTACTTATCCATTTCCCCATCTTATGCTATATATTATTTTATGGTGCATTTGAACACTTTATTGAAGTCCTAGGCCATGGATAACATTATTACTTTATCCATTCAATGGTCATTCATATATATTAATTTAATTAACAGTTATCGTTCTTCAGTCTATCCTGAATCTTGAACCTTCTGAGATTATTTTCTCTCTGCCTGGAGACTATTGTTTTACATTTCATTAAAGTGAGTTGGTGCCAACAAATTTTATTAGTTTTTATTCATCTGTAAAAGTATTTATTTCAATTCTTCCTGAAGGATTGAAATGAATTAAATCTCAGTCATGTACGATCTCCACTGCATTTTACAGCTCCCTAAGGGTTGTAATTCTCCATTCTGTTGTAAATGTAATCAATTCTTTGGAGAAGAAATAGGGGCTTTCAGTTTTACAGCCTGCTTTCTGCCCCCCACCCCCCATGCCAAATCTGTGCGTTCTGGCTCCGGGGATTGTAATAATGGAACACCTCTCTGAGTTACACACCTGATTTTGGAGTCAAGATTTGGGGGAGAAAGCACAGAATATTCAGTTCTTCTTTGGGCCATTCTTGGTAGCATTTGAAAAGGAAATATGATCACACCAATTATCCCCAGCAGGAACCCCAAGCTTATAAAATAAGTGTGATTGTTAAAAACCTAGACACCCATCGGGGCCAAATGGTGGAATGGTGGGCCTAATGTGGAAATGGTGCCACTCCTGCTGGGAAAAGGTCAATCTCTTCCCCCCTTGCTGAGATGCTAACAGGAAATATATACTTTTGTAACTCTGCTTGCTTGCTTTGCTCAGAACCCTATATAGAAATGTATGTGTTTAAACCTACCAATCCTGTCTCTTGGTGTGTGTGGGAAACTTTGGCCTGCACTGGAAGAAAATCTATAAAGGCTGCAGCCTGCAGATTTTAGGCACGTCTCTTACTAAAGAGCATGCCCAGGCTGGTAATTAAGGTTCCATTAAATTTTTCTCCTGGGAGTTGTTATTTATATGAAGTATTTCACTTCATTCTGGAGGCCCTAGTGAGATATACTGGAGCTGGCCACACTGAGGTCTTCAGGGGGAAGGCCTCTGAGGAATTTTCCTCATCACCAGTAGATCCTCAGTCTGGCCAAAATCTCTACTGGAGATTATTAATTTGACCTAAGGGACCACCAGTTCTTTTCTGTTTTGGTAAGTCTGGATCCAGGGGAGTCCATTGGGATACTGGATGTGCCTCTACTCCTGTGGCTGGCCACCAGGTGAGACGTCACCCAGGGCCTCAGAATAAGCTCAAGGTTTGTATGTCTGTGTGTGTAGCCAGATGTCTGTAACGTTTCTGCTCAGTTTCTGTTCTGTGCTCCTTTTGATTGTTACTATGGGTTAATCCTCTTCTTGTCCTACCACACCTTTGCCTGTTTTCTTGAGAACTTTCAGGAATTCAATAAGGCAGTGGCTGGATATGCAGCCAAGGTCAACCTGGGGACCCTTTGAACCCTCTGTGAATTGGAGTGGCCCACCTTTGGTGTGGGCTGGCCATCTGAAGGAACGGCAGACCTCCCACCAGTCTAAAATGTCCGGAGGGTCATCTATGGCAAACCTGGACATCTGGACCAGATTTCTTACATTGATGTGTGGATAGATCTTCTTACAGACACACCCGTGAAACTAAATATTTGTCTTGCAGGACAAAGGCGCCGAGCCCAGCCAGAGCCCCAACTTCAATTTAAAGCTCCCATTAAGAACCCCAGTCCTTCGGTCCTGCAAGATGCTCCTGATGAACCACACCCTTACCTACCCACACCCCAATCTACCTCTCATCCTCCTCTGTCTGCCCTCTCCCCATTCACTCCTCCTCCTCTCCCTCTAAACCAATCATCTACACACAATCTATACCCTTGACTCCCCACACCTGCTGATACCTCTCTAACTAGCCCCCCTATATATGAAGGGCACCCAGTATCAGGCTTCTGCAGATCCCCACAACTTGCCTGACTCAGTCCCCTTACTGCCCCTCTGCCCAGCAGATCCAGGCCTGAGAGATGAAGGTCTCCCTTTTATGGTATACACCCCCTTTTCATCTACAGACCTGTTTAACTACAAAAATCAAAATCCTCCATTCACGGAAAAAACCCATGGCTTGATTTCTCTCCTAGAAACTATCTTTTCCACCCATAATCCCACCTGGGGTGACTGCCTACAACTGATACAGATCCTATTCACTTTGTAGGAGAGAGATCATATCCAGAGGGAGGCTGTAAAAACCATCATGGGTCGAGACAGCCAACCCACTACTGACCCTACCCAAATAGAAACTGTATTCACCTCTACCAGACCAGACTGGAATTACAATCAGGATCAAGGTAAGGAGGCTCTCGAACGGTTTCTCCAGACTCTCCTACGTGGCCTTTGAGCTGCTGCCAGAAGGCCAACAAATCTTTCTAAGGTGAGTGAAACCACCCAAGGCCCTAATGATTCACCCTCTGCCTTTTTAGAGCATCTAATGGAGGCCTATAAAAATTACACCTCTATAAACACTGAGGACCCTGAAAATCGTATGGCTATAAATATAGCATTTGTATCACAGTCTGCTCCTGATATACGAAAGAAGTTGCAAAGGCTAGAGGGGTTTGAAGGGAAGCTATTATCTGAAATGATGGTGGTGGCACAGAAAGTATATAACAATAGGGAGGATGCTGACACTCTAAAAACCAAGAAGGTGGCAAAAGTCCTGCGGAGCACAATGGTGACAGAGTGCACTAGGGCCTCTTCTTCCTGTGGACTCTCTGAGAACCAGAGAAAGCCAAGGAAAGATTGACCAGAACTGCAAAAAGACCAGTGCACTTACTGCAAAGAAAACGGATACTGGGAAAATGAATGCCCCCAATGCTGGGCAGACCCCAGCCCGGCCCTGCAGTTTCTGGACTAATGGGCCCAGGGCTCACCAGGCCCCCAGGAGCCCATGGTGAAACTAACCATTGGGGGCAGCCCTGTTAACTTCCTGATCAATACAGGGGCTATATACTCTGCCCTAAAATTGAACCCTGGTCCCTTTAAAGCTGAACATACTTAAAGGGGCCACTGGGAAGATACACTCTTATCCCTGGACCATTAATCTTGGATCAGGGACCATCACCCACTCTTTCCTCATTATGTCCAACTGACCCAACCCCCTACTGGGATGAGAGTTGCTACAAAAATTGAAAGTCACCATTTCCTTCTGAGATGGTGTGACAAAACTAAAGTTTGGCTCACAGCCCCAGACACTCCTGGTAATCTGCCCTATCTCAGAAGTCTATCTCCTAACAGACCTTGAGACACTGCCAGTGGCTAATTGGATGCTGCAAGAATTCCAGCACCTGGTTTGGGGAGTCTGGGCCAAGATAACCCCCCACATGCTGGCTCAGCATCAGGCCCCCATGGTTGTGCAACTACTCAGCACATCTCTCCCCATCTGGGTATGGCAGTATGCAATCAGCCACAAGGCCAGGACTGGAATTGAAAAATGCATCTACTGTCTACTCGATGCAGGTATTCTAGTTCCTTGCCAGTCCCCATGGAACACCTCCTTACTTCCTGTGCAAAAGCCAGGGAGCACAGACTATCGGCCGGTACAGGATCATAGAGAAGTAAATAAGAGGGTTGAAACAATATACGCTGCCATCCCTAACCATACACGTGTCTAAGCCAGCTCCCTCCAGAACATACTACCTACACTGTCCTGGATTTAAAAGACGCATTCACTCCTACACCATTGGCACCGGTTCGCCAGCCCATTTTTGCCTTTGAAGACCCTCGGCCCGGGGGATGTGGGCAGCTGATGTGGACCAGGCTTCCCCATGGATCCAAAAACTCCCCTGCCTTGTTTGGGGAGGCTCTGGGGTGAGATTTGTCCCCCTTCAGAGAGCAGCATCCATGTGTTACACTACTTCAGTATGTAGATGACCTCCTTCTAGCCTCACTGGATTCAGACTCTTGCAAAGCAGCAACTCTCAGCCTACTCAAGCCTTAGCAGAAATGGGATATCGTGCATCTGCCAAAAAGGCTCAGCTCTGCTCACACTCTGTAAGATATTTTAGATACATCTTAGGAAAAGGGGAGCAGCAACTTTCACATGACAGGATACAAGCTGTATTGGGCATCCCTGAGCCAACCTCGAAATGACAGGTAAGTGAATTTCTTAGCATGGTGAGATATTGCAGACTGTAGATCACCAGATTTGCAGAAATTGCTAAGCCCCTTTATGCCACCATGGCGGGCAAGGGAAGTGACTTTTTGTGGACCAACAAGCAGCAGGAAGCTTTTACATGCCTGAAGACAGCTCTGGTGAGTGCTCCCATCCTCGGGTTACCTGACTTGTCCAAACCCTTTCATCTATTCATTGATGAAAATCATGGGGCTAGCAAAGGAGTCTTAACTCAGTCCATTGGGCCTTGGCACTGACCAGTAATGTACCTCTCAAAAAACCTGGACTATGTAGCCCAACTGCCTAAGAGCCATTGTGGCCACTTCCCTTTTAGTTAAGGAAGCCTCTTAGTTAACCTTTGGCCAAAATCTGGTGGTAATAGCCCCACATTCGGTAGAAGCCCTCCTCCATATTCCCCCAGACCGCTGGATATCTAATGCCAGAATCACACAATATCAAGTGTTATTGTTGAACCCAACCCGCTGTGGTATTCTCAAAAATGGAGGCATTAAATCTGGCCACTCTGCTCCCTGACTCTAGTGCCCCCCAGTGGCCCATGACTGCTTGCATTTGCTGGAAATCCTGATGGGGCTACGCCCAGACCTCACCAATATGCCTTTGCTGGAGGCTTCCCATAATCTCTACGTAGATGGCAGCAGTTTTGTTAAGGATGGAATCCGTTACATGGGAGCGACTGTAGTTGAGCCACCCAAAACTATCTGGGCTCAATATTTAAGGCATGGCACCTCCACACAATGGGCCAAACTAATAGCCCTTACTCAGGCTTTAAGATGGGCAAAAGACCAAACTACCAATATTTACAGTCTCTATGCCTTTGCTACAGCCCATGTACACAGTGCACTGTACCAAGAGCAAGGATTCCTAACATCTGGAGGAAAAGAGATTAAAAATGGAGCTGAAGTCATAGCATTATTAGAAGCCATTTGGTTCCCTGACCGAGGAGCCATTGTTCACTGTGAGGGACAACAGAAGGGAAACTCCCCACAGGCTGAAGGCAACCGACTAGCTGACGAAGTCTTGGGAGCTGCCCCCTTCCTACGGCTCAACCCTGCCAAATGCTCCCAACAGTCCCTAGCCAGGAACTCCCAGTACTACGCTACTCCCCAGAAGACGTCAAGAAGGGGGAAGGTCTAGGAGCTAAAATTTCCCCAGAAGGTTAGTTAGTCCTGCCCAATTGCAGGACATATCTACCTGAAGCAGTGGGATGGCAATTAGTCAAAAGGCTGCATG